>NW_017547103.1:159979-270930 GCF_001854935.1 Bemisia tabaci | reverse complement strand
CTATCCTCAAGTACATAGCAATGGATGATCATCAAGAAATACGCGTGTGACTGGGGGGTGGTAGAATAGCAGAAATGGCCTCATCCCCATCATTACCTTGGAAAATCCCGCTACGGGCAAAATTTTAAGCAAGATCTCGTGCAAGTGCATTGAGGAAAGTCGCGGCGCCCGCGGTTTTTGGAAGGAAGGCCTTCATTGCAGTCTTATATGCGAGTATTGCCATGGCTCGTGCGAAAATAGTCAATATGACGCACTTTTAATGGAAGAAGAAGGGGATGACGTAGATGATCCAAAAGACGCTGAATGTTCGGACAATGACTATGACATGCAGTGAAAGGAAGAGATTGACGAGGATGGAACAAGAGGCAATGAGGCGAAGGGGGAACCATGGCATGGTGTAAATGCATTATAAAATGTGAACATAGTAACTTTACGCATGACATCAGCTGCGGTAAATAGCGAGAGTGGATAGGGTGGAAGTTCGTGCGACTAAAAATTTTGAAGCTCCTCATCTGATTTTTTAATAACTCCGAAATAATAAGAGAGGGTTTATTGGAACAACATCGTTTTCAACTCAAATTAAACTCCTCATACTGCTGATTGGATTACAGCGGTCGGCGCGCTTAAACTTAACGGACTCAAAATTTAGACCCACTATTATATTTTTAACAAGCTAGCAGTGCCTGTCTTTTTGGCTTGGTGGCAGCTATTGTTGTTATCAGCGATTATACCTATACGTAGGCACATCAAGTTTTTTTCCTCCGGAAAAGGTGCCTGTGGAGGACAGAAAAACTGATAACCGGGGAACGAAGGCCGACCGGGCGCACCCGGGCCATGAAAATGGGGGAGGAACGGAGGACCCTGCAGCTGCGCTCATACCGGACCCCCCCCCCTTCCACATCCACTGCCGTTCTTGAAAGTCAAGAACTCAAAATTGCACTCCTTTTATAATTCATACTTACACTTATTACGATTTAATGATTAATTACCTTGAAAGCTCTCTTTTTGCAGGGAATGTTACGAACATTGCTCAACCTCAATACTTGCCTGAAACTTTGCAACGCTGTAACGGCATTTGTTATCATCCGATCTTAATCATCTTGGACTCTTTTTAATGGAAATTTTATGTACTTTAATTTAGAAAATAACTACTTTTGCCGTAATTTCAATAATATACGAGTTATTTCGGTATTTCGGCCGAAAAACGCAAATTTCGGCCATTTTTTCAAGATGGCGGCTTTGGCTCGCCTCAGATTTGTTCGCAAATGTGAAATTCAGATTCAGCGATGAAAAATACATAGGAGTAGTATATCAGAAAGTTTCCTCAGAAATTGTCTCTACTTAGCCCCTATTTGTGCTCTATTGACTGGACTATAACGCCTTCATGCAACTATTCGCGCTCTATGGATGTCCGTGTTGCATATGCAAAAAATTGAAGGCGTATCGGATTTTTTAAAGGGAAAAAGTGAATATTTTATGAGAATAGTAATTGCGCATCATCCGGATGATCATGCGTTGTTTTGACTTAACATAACTGCTTGCGTATCTTGTCTTTCGACTTAATACATGCAGCTTCCGGCGACCAGAAACAGAGCGTGCGTAGTCGCGTTGTCATGAGGGCAACGAGCATTGATACTCCAAAACGCCTTCAATTTTTTACATATGCAACACGGACATCCATAGAGCACGAATAGTTGCATGAAGGCGTTACCTGTCATTATCGTCGCAGTACCTTTGCCGTGCCGCGTAGAGTAAAAGACCGAATCCGGATGCCTTCTTCTACTTTTAATACCCTCGTGGATGAGCCGGGATATTCTTTTTATAATTCTCTTTTTAGTTGCTTGCGTTTTTGTTCGTCTTCTCGGTGCAAGTCGCCAGAAGCTGTCGTTTCGAATGATGCGATACCCAACCAACCGTGCTATGACAAAACGACACATGATCATCCTAATGTTGCCAAATTTCTTCCCATGAAATATTTATGTTTTGAAGAGATGTGTGAATATTTGTTTTCGAAATGTGTAGATACTGTGAATAATGTAACTCTCTCCAAAATTTGAAGGAAAACATTCCCAAATATTTCAGTGAAATTTCAAATTTTTCGTAGGTTTTTTTCGTTTCAATCCACCCTATACCGTGACAGAGATTCGGATACGGCAGACTAGTGGGTAGGAATTGAGCATGCACAATGACGCCGTGAGAGGAGGTGCCTCGCCTCGGTTTACTCCACTGCTTTGCGATTTATCGATTAATCTGCCAATTAGACCTATGAAAAAGGATCGATAAACAGGGTGTTTGCAACGAACACCTCTATAATCGATTCTTTGCCGTAGTTTCAAATGGGGAAATATCGATAATCGATCGGAGCGCTAATCATGTAGCTTATTGCAAAATCGGGAACGGCAGCTCTGATTAGATTCCTTGCATTCGGTCACTTCCTCAAGGTGTTGGGAATTTCATTTCAACCATAGAGCCATGACAAAAGGCGTACTCTTTTCACGACGATAGCCGAGCTCAATTGGATGTACTCGTATTTCTGCCAAACGGAACTGTGTGCATTAAGACATGAGCCCTGAGACCCATAAGAATACATGCATATCAGGGTTCACGTCATGATGCACACAGTTCCGTTTGGCAGAAATACGTCCAATTCCGGGTCGCAGCCTTTATCAGTAAATCGACTCGGATCGACCTCAGAGATAGGCTATATGCAATGCAATGAAAAATTGCGACTTATTTCAATTTTATTGCAATAAGTTTCAATAAATGGGGCCCCTTCAAATAGGACACAAGACTCAGTGGAACTGCAATATTTTTACAATGTAATTGCTACTTATTGCAATCTGTGCTACTTGAAATACAGCGGGTACAATGAGCTAAACTTGAGCTAAATACTATGATCCTAAGAAGAAGTCGTGGATATTTCCCGAAATGAATCCGAAGGTAGGAAGGGGGTGAAAAGGAGAACAGAAGGTATGAAGGGCTCATTAAAGAATCAAAGGGACGAGGAAAGAAGGTAAGTTGCCGACAGCCCCCTTCGCGGACCCCCGCTCCCGCCCCGGTGGCAATGGGACATGATCGTAAAGGTCAAAGTGTGAATGTGAATGCAATATTCAAGCGAATCATGCGCATCGCCACCGAAAGGACTCGATTCCATCAGCGAGAGTGAATACGAGATGACGCCGCCCCGACGCCCTGACGCACAGTGCGGCCCTCTGAGGACAAAAATAAAAAATTCACAACTCGACAACTGAATATTTCTTCTGGAGTTAGTCATCTTAAAGATATTTCTGACTCACAATGATGGTTCATTTTCAAAATTTTCGCTCGCAATTACTTCAAATTTGGGTAGAAAGTGGGCGGAAAATGGGTCGAGAATCATCGGTCCATAAGAAATAGACGGGAAAAAGACGTCAACTTCAAATGAAGATTCATCGCTTGAAATGCACAATGCTTTAGGTGGTTGATATTTTCTTAATCCTCAGATATCCAACTTTCATTCAACCATTTGATCTTGCGACTTTTTGCGACTATCAGAGATATTTGAAGTTAAAGTTTGGGTGTTTCTCGTTGGTTTTACATTGTTAACATAGGGTTGATTCGAGGTTGCCAAAATCAAATCAACTTTTCTCGAAAAATACACAAAATATCCTAAGCTATATCCTTTTCTTATTCCTCTAGTGTTTTACTTTGATAGAGTCAAAGGATTTTCCTATGTCGGTGCTATTATCTTCATTATTTAAAGTTAAGTGTCTTTTACCGATTTTTGTCCGCATCGTCCATAACGATGCTGCACTGTGCGCCGCCCGACGCCCCGAGTGGCGCGCTAAAGTGAGGGGAGCGTCATGACGTGAGAAAAACGGGACGTGAATCCCTCTCGTCAAGTGACGAAGCGTCAATGATCCATCATCGATATTTCCCCACTGGAGGCTACGGTAAAGAATCGATTATAAAGGTGTTATTCACAACGATCTGTTTATCGATGTTTCCCACAGGTTTAAATGGTAGATCAATCGACATATTGCAAAACACTCCATGCGACTCCTCTCGTTCTCCCGTCCTACCGAAGAGGACGGTGACGCCTATGTTTTCCAAATCGAGTTTCCCCCAAAATTCCACCAATCTAAGACGATATTGTAACCCTTAAAAACGATAAATGGATCGGTCTCCTTGAGAAGGCCTCGAAAATGTTTAGTGGTTCGGTATTGCTTAGGCATGGATGCATCTTTTTGCGAAGTGACGAGCAGAAAAACGAATTTTTAAGGTCTAATAAACATCGGTAAAGTCCGGTCATCCTCAAAAAGACACAAGTGCCAAAGCAAATGCGTTCAGACGGTAGTATAGGTCCATTTCCGCAAACCTTCTTTTAGCCCGCATTTTGCAGTGAGGAACTATAATATCCATCTCACTTTAGAAACGACTTAATCGCCATTAGTTTTCCTAGGTAGGTAAGTGCTTTTACAAATGGATTGAAAAATGTAGTTCCTAATTTGCTAAATGGACTCCATTTTTCCACGTATTGGCCTTTTATACAATAAAACAGTGTCCCTAGGAGGGGAAGAAGGGAAGAAAACGGAGAGGGGAGGAAGGGATGGGGAAGGGGGGAAGGGGGAAGGGGGGGAAGGGGGAAAAGCGAGAGGTAAACCTTCCGTGACAACGCACGAGGATTTGGAGGGAAAGGAAGGCGGCAAAAGGCGAACTCCTGAAAGTCCTCAGTCGGCCACCGAAGTTACAGAACAGACTTTTTAGGAAGTTTGTTGAAGGCCGCTCTTGATGTCAGTCTGGGAAAATGGTTTCATGCCGAAACAAAGACAGGTTCTGACAAAAGCCATTCTAACTTATCCAGGATAAAACTTGACTCGATGAACTGGTGAGCGTTCTTTTTCAAATTTCTCTCAAGCCCTTAAGGATACACGTTTTTCTTTGGAAAGTAGTGTGATTTCATTTTCTGACGCCGAAATTTTAAAGTGGTTTGAATTGATACACGAAAGCTTTTGGCGAAGCATGCGTAAGTATTAATTTTTGAAGAACGAATTTATCGGCATAACTAGACAAATTGTTTTATTGACACTATACTACACTTCAGAGACGTTATACACACACTAGGGGCCTTTGGCCGCTACGCGATCGCCAAACACTGAAAAAAATCGACACGTAAAAAATCGTGGAACGACCATGTTCAAGTTATTTCATAGATGAGTGGATTAAAAAGCCGACGGGTGCACGCAAAAGAAAGCGTGCTTATCTTTGATTGCAACGTTATGCACCAATTTTTATGCCATTTTTTTAACATCGTTTTTAAAAAGCTACACACAGTTTTTTTGAAGAGTTCCCTTTTTTTCAAAGAAAAAAGCTGCACACGGTTTTTTAGAAGTTTCCGAGAAATTTCCGGAATAATTTAAAATAAAATCACAAAGAATTTCAACGCGAAATTTTCATTCGTCCTGTTTTCTTTTCACTAAACCAAAATTAATCTTATGCAATTCAAGTTTCAGAATTGCTGCATCGTTTAAAAATTGTCGGAGTTTCTGAATCGTTGCAATTGGGGTAAAAACCGGGCAGGGGCCGTCGAAAGAAATGACGCGTGGCCCTACTTTTGCGACGATTTTAGCGTCGCGCAAGCCGGGAAAAGGAGTGCGGTCGAGTGTCGAGTCATCCTCAGTTATCGCAACTAATATCATTCGCAATGCGTTTGGTGCAATGCATGAAGAATTCCTGTGGTCTTGCAGGCGCTGATATGAGTTTGACGCCGACCGCACTGTGTTCTTTTGGATCTCAGAGCACATGTCAGAATGGATATAGTTTTTTTTATTGTTTTATTCACTTACGTCCAATTTTTAGTTTCCGGCAAAATGTCTTCCTTCCTCCCGCGGTTGGAGGTACACATTCAGAAATATATACGATTAATTTGGGTTTTTTTTTACAAAGAGAATAAAAAAAGGCGCTTGAGTTGATATCGATGGACAAACGCGAATCGAAATTAATGCAAATGCCTGCACTGCATGCAACATTGTTGCATTGTTGCAGAATTGTTGCAGCAAAAATTCTCGCTTAACGGATGTCCGTTTTGCGTTTGGGTATTAATGCAGGCACTGGAGCTCCTCTTGCCTCTAGCGAGGCGATTGCCGAATCATGATAGAATGATCTTGGAGGCGTGAATAATCGATTATTAATATTTCCCCATTTGAAGCTGAAGTAAATAATCGATTATTTGGATGTTCGATGCGAACACACTGTTTTTTCGACCTTTTTTCAAAGGTTTAAATGGCAGATCAATCGCTGTATAGCAAAGCACCCCCCCCCCCCCCACTGTTTTTGACCGATGGATACCTGTGTGAGTATTGCTGTATATCGATAATCATACATCGATAATTGATAAATATTCGTCAACGAGTCAACAATCTCACCGCCACGCGCGCGACGCACGCGACGATTCTGTATAAGTGATAATCGGACGCATTTAAATCAAAAGGAACTATATCCATGGTGACATGAGCCTTGCTATTAATGTACTCTTATGGATGCCAGGGCTCATGTTAGAATTGATTTGAGTCTTTTTGATTTTAATAGGTACAATTATCATCCATGATTTGGCTGTCACTGCCTTGCCAATGAAATTGATACACCGATCATTTATCATTATTGAAACGGTTCCTTTATCAAATATGCTCTGACATCATCCAACTCGTTTCAAGGTTTTTCCTATTTTATCGAACTTTCGACCTATATGTTGAAAAATCGAGATCATGGTTCAAGAGGCTTTAATCATGAATCACATACCCATCCTGCAAAAAAATATCCAAGGCCAAAGTGCAATACCTCGCATCTCCATTGCGGCGTTTCAACATTTTCGCTCCTATTTTATTTTTTCGCCGAGCAGTAAGCTAACTTTATAGCTTGAAATTCATACAAAATATTGTAATAAAAGAGAAGAAAAATCAAGGATGTTTTCGAGAAAATTCGTCGACTAGTTTTTAAAGAAAATAATGAAGGTTGACAGGAAGTCTGCAAAATCGCGAACGGTGATAAGCGGGTAGGTTTTAAGGCGCAGACCTCACGAGGGTTGGCCCTGATATTTAATTTTCACGATTGATTATCCGAAGTGCGGAATTTTCAGTTTTTGTACGGTTCTCTTACTGCCCGTAGAATTTTTTTTTTCTTTTTCCTTTTTCATTCCGATCTGAGGGTGGTTTCACGATAACTGGAATAGTTTCGTCACCGCGCCGTAACAGACAACACATTTTTCGGTCATATTTTTTTATAACGCCTTCTAATGATTTATTGCTCTACTTCTCAATTTTAATATATACATGGCAGAAAATGTGCTGCCTGTTACGCGGTAAAAAGTCAGCGTGCAGTTCTGTTTAACAGAAATACGTCCATATATGAGCCAGAGGTTGCAGTTCCTTGTTGCAAAATGCAGTCCAGTTCATTACTTTCTCAGAGCAGATCTCTTATAAACGCATGCTAAAAATTTTACTGTCCTGTGTGTAACGCCTGTGGTTGCATTCCATGGACAACAATTGCCATTGGAGCTTGGAAAGACTACACTCTACTCACGCAAGAGATAAAGCAACAAAGCACGAGTAGAGAGATAAAGAGAAAGTGAAAGACGGTTTTGCAGCTCGCAAATCGTGAGCACCAGGCCTCTCGTGCCAAGTAAATTCGGGGCGAACCAAATTTGGCAGGCTTTAATCTATCATCTTCAAAAACGAAGTTGGGCTGTCTTTCCTGCGGTTTCAGCTCGGCGCATCGGGACAGGCCGGGCACGGACCAAAAGTGAACCTAAAGGCACACTTGGACACCACGAAAAAATCCTCCTCCTTTCAAAACGTTGTGAATTTACGCATGTTTTGAAAAAGTCTAAAAAGGACAGTGGCGAACATGCCCCCCCCCCTCGGGCCAAAAAGAGGGGGGAAAGAAGGCAAAAAGTAGGAAAGGAGTAAAAAGAGGGGGAGAAAAAAAATTCTCCTTAAAATTTACTGAAATGGTGTCAAGACAACACTGCAGGACTATTAAACCAAGTTTACTAAACCAAAGTTTACTCAATACCGCAGGAATAAGTAGGCCATATACCAGAATAAAATTTCTCTATCGTATCGTATAAAAATCATAAAAAATTGCAACTTACTTCAGAATATGGCGATTTTCCCGTTGAAAAATGCTACCTGGATATGTCCAACTCCGGAGGACATGCGTTCACTGCCGTGCTCAGGAAGAACGCCGTATGAACATTCGAGAGTTGCCAAATCGCCCCGGATAAAACATGTATTTTTGAGAAAGACTATGCGTATTTTACCTTTAAATTTTCAGACATTTTAGACAAAATTGCGAACAAATGTTAGAAAAAATTGAAGAAAAACTTTTCCCGGTAAACTCGGTTGTTTTTGACGTAAATTTGGCAACGTCTGAAGGTTCATACGGCGTTCTTCCTTAGCACGGCAGCTCAAGCTTCCTTCCTACCCTCTCCGTGTCCTCAATCCTCCTCCAAAAAAAGGTACATCTCGAATCGGATATGAAAATGAAGCTGGAAGAATTAAAAATTAAATCCCAAGTAGCGGCAAGCATTGCCAATGCGAATGAAAGCGATCTGCGCTCGATGCAAGATCGGTGATTTACCCGCTCAACAAAGCAATTCACGGCTGCGGCCAAAAAAGACTTGCCTGACCTTTGCTGCCCGGTATTTTCCTTGAGATTAGCCGTATTGGAAAATGAAATGCCTACATATATTCGCGTTAGAGACTGCGGAGAATTATAGAAACAAAAAGTTTTAATGCCAGCTGCGAATCATGATTTCAATGTCAATGCAGCGAGCGTGGCGCGGCGCAGGCGTATCGCTACGCCACGCTATGTGCTCGCAATTCCCGTGCTCGAAAAAAACCCCGTATGAGACTTCGCACGTTGCCAAATGGACATATTTCTGCCAAACGGAACAATGTGCATTATGACGTGAGCCTTGTTATGCGTATATTTCCATGGATCCATCCATCTCATGCCTTAATGCACATAATTCCGTTTGGCAGAAATATCTCCAAGTGTTCCGTCATCAAACACAATTTTCTTCGAAGCCTAATGTTGGACACGGCTAAATCATCGACTCTCTTATGTCTTCATTGATGTGCCTTTCCTAAAACGCATCAGAAAATTGCCTTCAAAGTGATGAGCATGCAATTTCCAGACTGCCGCGTTTGAATATTTATCGCTCAAATTCACGCAGGGGCTTCTCCAAGGCTTGTTCTAGAGGGATGTCTTTCTGGGGCTTCCAACATTAGGCATATCGAAAGGGAGCCTTTCGTCAAAATTCACGCACAACATATGTTGTTTCGCTAAAATGGACGAGATTTGACTTTACGCTGCGCTGCTATGCGGTTTGTGTCTTTGAGAAGCAATAATTATCAATAGGTACAAGCTAATGCAAGAAACTGATCCATGACGCGTGGTACTTATGAGGAGAATGACATTGAATGTGTGTAAGTTCATTGTAAATTTATTCCTGACACTACGATAATGGACGTGGCCCATGAATTCAATATGTGTAAGAGAAAGATAGCGGTATGATATAAGTTATATCATACCGCTATCTTTCTCGGGCCGGATTTTCAGGCCTTTTTCAGGTCCGGATTAAGGGGATGGCCACATGGCCGCGGCCCATGGCGGCGAATCTAGGGGGCGGCAAATTTTGCAATTTTTTTAAATGTAGACATAAAAAAATCGAATTTAGAAAAAAAATTACAAACGAGAAAAGGCAACAAAATCTCTAATTTCCTGAGAGTATAGTAATTTCTAATTTTGTCGTCTTTCAGTAATACAAGAGACAGCACCTTTAATTAGTCGAGTTAAGAGAGAAACCAAACACGCAATTTGGCCTGGAACGGCGCGACTCAGAGTGAAATGATGACGAGGACTTGAGATGAAAAGGAGAAGCCCTCGGCGCGGCGGTCGGCATGTAAAACATATTAGCGCCTACAAGACTGCACGAATACTTCACGCATTGCATCAAAAACAGTGCGATCACTGCAGTCAGCGTGAAACGGATAGCGCCTACAAGAATGCATGAATACTTCACGCATTGCGCTAAAGACTGTGCGGTCTGCGTGAAACGCTTAGCGCCTACAAGACTGTCGGAATACTTCACGCATTGCGCCAAACACAGTGCAGTCTACACGGCGCGGCGGCGGCGGAAGTTGAAATCATTAAACTACATTTATGTTTGTTCTTTCATAATTTTTTCGTTCATTTCTTATGAATGGAAGGCCTTGTCCACACAGAGATAGGTTTACGGAACTTAACTTCCTCGCAAATTTCCGTGAACTTTTGCTAGTAGTGTTGACAGGGCTTTCCCAAAAAATGTGTCCAACACAAGTAAACGCGTCTTCTGCATCCTTCCCCGCTGGCACGTTCACTTGACGGTTTTTTTTGATGTTTCAAAACGAATGAGAAGGGGGCGGCAAAATACAGGCGGCCCATGGGCGGCAAGTATAGGTAAATCCTGCCCTGGATATAACTCTAGGAGTCAATGGGCCACGTCCGTTATCGTAGTTTCAGGTATAAATTTACAATTAATCTTGGCAAATTTGATGTCATTCTACTCAGTATTAATGCTGCTACGCGTTATGGACTACTTTCTTGTACTATCTTGTACATCACGATAGTTATTGCTCCTTAAGGACACAAACCGTGAGGCTGCGCAGCGTGGCGGCGGATCTCGTTCGTAGATCATATAGAATCACCCCAAGAAAGGTTTGAGGGACCTCTGACAGAGGAAGAAGAAAAAGAAGAAGAGGAAGAAGAAGGGGAGGAGGAAGAGGGAGAAGAAGAAGAAGAAACAGAGGAAGAAGAAGAAAAAAAGACGAAGAAGGAGAAAAAAGACGAAGAAGAAGAAACAGAGGAAGAAGAAGAAAAAAAGACGAAGAAGAAGAAGAAGAAGAAGAAGAAACAGAGGAAGGAGAAGAAAAAAAGAAGAAAAAGAAGAAAAAGAGGAAGAAGAAGAGAAAAAAGAAGAAGAAAAAGAAGAAGAAACAAAATAAGAAGAAGAAAAAGAAGAAGAAGGAAAATAATAAGAAGAAAGAGAAGAAGAAGAATACTATGCATGAGTACAGTCACATTGTGCAGATGCAAGTTCATGAGTCTTAAAGCATGCTTTTGGAATGTATCTTTGATGCTGTACGCTAGTGCGAGTATGAGACACATTTGAAGTATCGAGGTGGTTGATGAGTTCCTGATTTGACGCCGCAATGACTCTCATTTTTTCTGCTGTGCGCCTTGCCGCTCACCGAAGCTGGTTCAAGGGTGAATTTGTTGCGACTTAAAGCTCCACTCATGAACTCAAGCTCCTTGAGCGAGATCTGCCACAGAGCAGCGAACGGCGAATCGTCCTTTGAGACGCGCAGTTTCGCTTTCGCTCCGCGCGAATCACTGGCGTTGTGTGCTTTTCGATGAATCGATCCGTACGCCATTCAAACCTATAGAAAAGGATCGCGTATCAGGGTGTACCCTAGTAATCGATTCTACATCATAGCTTCAAGCAGGAATAATCGATAGTCGATTACGCACACTTGGACTATATCTACAATAAGGAACTAATATTTCTGGCTCACTGTAGAAACATTCTATGAGCCATTAGTTTCTTTATGCAGATGGATGATTTTATGGATGAGATAGAAATAGCAGTTTCTTATTGCGAAATGTTTTTGTCCCGGGTAGGGAGAGAAGAATAAAAGAAGGAGAGATTGGGATTGGGGGATTTGGGATTAGGGATTTGGGATTTGGTAGGGAGATTGTAAATTGGGTAGGAAAGTGTTTTTGGATTCATGGTTTTTTCTTCCATGTACTAATGATAGCTGAGACTCTGGAGCAAAGTCCAAAAGTAGTGTCGGGTCAAATTGCGTCCAATGCTTTTGATGTCATCAATTAATGTCGTCAACGTCGCGGTAAAAGGTGGAAGAAAAAAAATTGTACCTAAACCTTGGAAACTCAGGGAAATGTGTAAACAGGGTGGTGTCATTCATGGAGGGAAAGGGGGGCAATTGCTCCTCTTTAAATTTTTAATAAGACATTGTTCCAGGAGGAAATTTGTTAAATTTCTTTATTATTTTAAATTAAATATTCTCCATTAAATTTTAGGGAATTTTGAGGATTTTTGGAACTTTTGCCCCTCCTTCAAAGAAAATTTGCTTCCTCCGACATTTTTTAAACCATGAGGTCATAATTATAAACGTACTTTCCCAACATTTTGAATCCCATAATTTTCAGTGAGTAATTTGGGCAAATTAACCTCGTGAAATTTTTAGAAAATATTTTGATGGTCGAATTAAAAATCGCACCCAAGGTCCGAATCATAAATATTACTGGTAATATATTCCTATCCAGTAGTTGAAATTGTTTGACAAGAGATTTACTGTGGTGGATCCATATTTGTGTCTTTACGGAAGCAACGTAGATGAGTAAGGCTCGCTATGCTTTCAGAGGTTTATCATAAAGGGACATTTGAAAGCGCAGTTAAAATGACTCCTGGTGGACGAATTAGGTGGCTAGAGTTGAGCCATAAGCTGTAAAATAAACGGAGCAGTAGACCCAGAGCAATTAGAGTGCTTGACCCAAAATTGCTTCTTCCTCCCTGCCTCTTCGCATGCACTACTTCGGGGCGTAAACCTGTGCTAATTATTCTTATCATCCCTTAATCGATTGCCTCCCTCTCACAAGGAGACAATAAAAGCAGACTAAATGTCCCCATTCTAGAAGCCCTTTGGCATTTGCTGTGTATTTGTTTAGTAATTTAACCGAGTGCAGTTACGGGACTGGGATTATTTTACAATGTCGAGAAATCACTGAAATGCGGATAGTTTGCGACATTATTCGAAGAGGGCGTTGCCTCTTCCACTGTCCCTCCTGATTTTTGAAGTTGATCTATTAACAGATCATTTTTTCTCTATTTTAGGAAATTAAAGAAGATTTTTGAAGTTCTGCCCCCCCCTAAAATTTGCCTCCTCCAATGAAACTTTTGTCCCCATCCCCCTCAGTAGCGGAGCGTGAATAATCGATCACCGATATTTCCTCTATTTGAAGATATGGTAAAGAATTGATTTTCAAGTTGTTCGTCGGTTTTAATACGACAAGACAAGATACCAGCGGCGTGAAATATCATTAACAAATCTAAAGAATCGGAAATAAACTTCTGAAGGAAATAAGAATGAATATTTATAATTATCGTAAGTCGAAAGGCAAAAACATAAATGGCGTCATTTGAGAGGCTTGGAGGATAAGGCGCATAAGTGCGGTTTTTGCTATTTCAAGAAAAACTTCCCTGGTAAAAATTGGCAGTAGAATCTGTGTTCCAAAATACCATAGACCTAAAGCCGGCTGTAAGATTTTCAATAGCTTCCGTAGCCGGCTGCACAATTTCTTATAGCCTTTTATAGCCGATGGCGATTGAGCAACAGCCGGGCGATAAAGTGTATGCTACATGTTACTATTTACGGATGCTAAGACTTAGTGAGTTTTTGGACTACCGCTCTATTTTTGGGCCGTAGTATCTTGATTTATTTTGCGCGGAAAGCTCCGTACTTTTGAAGGATGCCTGCCATTCCTAATATGTTGGAGCGTCTTCAATTTCGTATGCTACTGTGCAATACCTCTGGTGTGAAATAGTTGCTTCAAGCGCCGTGGCACGCTGCGGCGCGGCGGGCGGGCAGCCGGCGCTGAACGCGCATTGGCGCCTTCAAACCTAACAGGGATACTTCACGCATTGCGCCATGCGTGAAGTATCCCTGTTAGGTTTGTAGGCGCTGGTGCGCACTTATCGCTGGCAGCACGCCGCTCCGCTCTGTGTTATGGTCCAATATAATCTTGCGGAGTCAGCGTTTTTCAACTCATGATTTTGAAATGTTTGCACATCCTGTATTGATTATTCTCATTTTAATTGATGAAAAGAAATACGTATCAAAGGAAAATATAATTTGTATTTTGTGAATATTATGTTGGCTCCGTATCAAACTTAATGATTTCCAAAGCACACGAATTTCTACACAATTTCTTATAGCCTTTTATAGCCGATGGCGATAAAGTGTAAAGCCCGGCGATAGGAACTATAGCCCAGCTGCATACTTTTTTATCGCTTCGTATAGCCCGGCTATATGATTTGCTCCGCTTTCTACAGCCAGTTATATGATTTTCTATTGCCTTCTTTGGCCGGCTATAAGAATTCCTATGGTATTTTGAAACGCAGCTCCTATTGCCAATTCGCCAGGGTTGTTTGAAGTTTGGAAATTACATGGATCCTTATGGCGGAAAGAAAGTTCAAAGAGACTTTTTTATGCTTAAAAATTAGAATTTTGGAGCGCATTCTTTGTAGAGTACGCATTAAGACTAATTTTACTGGAAATCATTAATAGCTCTTTTTTTTCAAAAACTGCACTTATGCACCTTGTCCTATAGGACCCTCTTTTTTAGAATTTGCTCTCATTTGGATGAGTGTTGAATATACATGTTATTAGATCTCACTCGAGGGTAGATGCACCGACTTCTCGTTGCGTGTTACATTTTCTACGTCAAATTTTGATGAGGGAACACGTAGCGTGGTGCTTTAATTCATACCTTGTCTAATGACCCATTCAGTCAGGATGAAAATAGGTGTTGCAAAACTGAAATTGAGCAAGATTCTTACATCTCCCGTCAGCTTCTGCGCTGGGACTTCTGAGCTTGAATTTCAAGCTTTCTTTGTATCAGACGGGGAACATTTGAACAAAAGCTCTGAGCGTTTGTGAGTTGATTGAGCTGCAAGAGGGAAAACTAATTTTGCCATTTACTTGTAAATTTTGGTGACTCTCATACGATCCACGGAAGCTGAAACTTTATGTGTGTGCGGGTGCGCTTGTCCGCCTGCTGTTGAGTTTTGACGTTAGCCAAGTTGCCGCAGGGCTGCCACATTTATTGAGTGGCTTTGAAAATGTAACTCAAATAATTCTGGAAAAAATTATAGAATGTGGGTTACGTTGTTGGTGCACCGTTGACCGTTTCCTTCGGTGAAATCTTGTAACACGGATTGTTTAATAGGTAAAGGAGGGAAATTAAATCCTGAGGAAAAATTCTAAAAGACACCGAAAAAAACTCTCCGATTAATTGTAATTTTCTTTTAAATTTCGCAAAGACAAATCATATTTAGGTCAGTTGAGATCTAACGGTTGTTGACATGGGTTTTAGCGAACGTTTTAGAATTTTTAAACAACTTCTAGGTAATCATCTCCTAAAACCAAGCACAGCGCGATCAGAGAGAGTTAGATACCAATTGGAAAATAAACTAAATATCTAGAAATTATTTCTTTCCTCAGATGAAAGTTCAAATTTTAGATCATGTTGCACTGGTTGATCGAAAAGGTTTGAACTTGATTCAGGTGTTTCATTTCCTGAGGCAGGTTTATATCTTTAGTATTTTTCCATCAAGATGTAACATTCTCTCTCCCAAAAGTGCCCTGGTAAAAATTGGCAGTAGAATCTGTGTTCCAAAATACCATAGACCTCCAGCCGGCTGTAAGATTTCCAATAGCTTCTATAGCCGGCTACACAATTTCTTATAGCCTTTTATAGCCGATGGCGACTAAGCAACAGCCAGGCGATAAAGTGTATGCTAAACGTTACTAATTACGGATGCTAGGACTTAGTGAGTTTTTGGAATACTGCTCTCTTTTTGGGCCGTAGTATCTTGATTTATTTTGCGAGGAAAACTCCTTACTTTTGATGGATGCCTGCCATTCCTAATATATTAGAGCGCCTTCAGTTTCGTATGATAATGTGCAATACCTCTGGTGTGAAATAGTTGCTTCAAGCTCCGTGGCAGGCGGGTAGCCAGCGCAAAACACGCATTGGCGCCTACAAACCTAACAGGGATACTTCACGCGTTGTGCAATGCGTAAAGTATCCCTGTTAGGTTTGTAGGCGCCAGTGCGTCGCCGCTCCACTTTGTGTTAAGCTCTAATATTTAATCTGGCGGAGTCAGCGTTATTTAATTCATGATCTTGAAATGTTTGCACATCCTGTATGGATTATTCTCATTTTAATTGATGAAAAAAAATATGTATTAAAGGAAAATATAATGTGTGTGACCACCATTAAGGTGGTTCCGTGTCAAACTTGATGATTTCCAAAGCACACGAATTTCTACACAATTTCTTATAGCCTTCTATAATCGATGACGGAAGAGCAACAGCCAGGCGATAAAGTGTAGCCCGGCGATAGGAACTATAGCCCGGCGGCATAATTTTTTATCGCCTCGTATAGCCCGGCCGTATGATTTTCTCCGCATTCTATAGCCAGCTACATGATTTTCTGTAGCCTTCTTTAGCCGGCTATAAGAATTCCTATGGTATTTTGAAACGCAGCTCTTATCGAAAATTTTTACCAGGGTGTATCTCCGATGATCCCAACCCCCTTTCCTCCTTGGGAAAATATAAAAAAATGAGCTCACGACAAAGATTAAAATTAGTGAATAAGTATTCACTAATTAAGAAATTCAGCTTAGAACTTGGAAGGTAGGTAGGTAATCTCTAACGGACTTCATGGTAACAAAAACTCTAACCCTAATCGCATCTACCAAAAGTTTGATTACTGCTACTGGATGCTTGGCGAACTTTACGATACGTTACGAACTTACGATATCATTGTGTCAAAAATCAAGTAGACTAAATCTAGAATTTACCATACTTGTAAAAATAGACTGCATTTATTAGCCAAACCGCCAGATTTAACCATTTTTTTTAGCAATTTAGTAATTTCATTTTTTCAAGAGAATTTTAAAGAATTTGCTTCGTACTTAGCCCAAAATTTACTGAAATTTGCACAAAAATCCGCACAACCGTTTTCACGTAAAAAACTGAATTGCCCAATAATTTTTCTAGTTTCACAAAGCTCTTCCAAATGCTTACTTGGTTCCTGCGCGATCACGGTCGAGAGAGAAAAGGAGATTCATAAGAGAGATCTTCCTGGTGGAAATTTCATTAAAGTTCGGAATAATATAAATAGGGCAGTGCCTTCACGCCCTCGTCCCGGCTCATTCATGAGTTTATTCCACGATCTGCCTACTCCGCGCCGTTCCATGGTGGTTTATAGGTCAGCTAATATCATGTGCCATCTGATACGTGCTCTTGCTCTCGCAGAATTTTCGGACTAACACGCAGTTGACGGGTCTCATTTATTCCGCGCAGCAGGGATGCCACCCCCGCCTCAGTCGTGTAGCTTGCTTGCGATATATAGCTTGATCTGCCCTTTAAACCTACGGAAAAGGATCGATTAACAGGGTAGAACTCAATGATCGATTCTTTACCATATCTTCAAATGGGGAAATATCGATGGTCGATCATTCACGCCTCGAATAAGGGTTGTATTCGCGATCTCTGTTTAATTTTGAGGCCTCTTGCACTGCCGTGCTAAGGAAAAACGCCGTATGAACATTCGAGAGTTGCCAAATTTTCCCTACATAAAACATGTACTTTTGACGACAGTCATGCATATTTTTCCTTGATATTTTCAGATGTTTTAGATTACATTGCGTACAAAATTGTCTGAAATTTTTGGAAAATATATTCACAATTTGTCCAGTTAATTCGGTCTTTATCGGAGGAAACTTGGCAACGTTGGAAGGCCCATACGGCGTTCTTCCTTAGCACGGCAGTACAGCTATAATGAATTTATTAAAGATGTCTCTCGCTTTGAGAGATGACCATGAATAAGAATATTTGTCGTGCACTAGTCGACAGAACCTAACTCGATTCTAAGCTTACAAAATTGTTACAATTTTTTTTTTTTTTTTTTTTTTTTTTTTTTTTTTTTTTTTTTTTTTTTAAGAAATTCAGCAACAGTTTTCCTTGCAATTTTCTTCCTTTATTCAAAAATGGTTACAACGAATTCCATGGATATATCTTGGTTATTTTTATTTTGAAAATAAATAAATAAATATATTCCGAAATTTTTAAACGTTGCAATGGCGGAAAATATGCTCGATTTCAGCCATCGTAATGACCTCCTTCTAGCGTTTTTGAAATCAACACAAAGAATCGGACCTCCCAATCCTTTGAAGTTTTGACGGTACGTCTAGAATCCCGTCTCTCCGAGGGACACCCTCAGTTATCGATTGTTTGTCAACACTATAAGTGACTTAGTTGTTAATGAGTTACTTTGTATTTATCGCGTCTGGATTATTGGGGCTTCGGTATTGAAGTGTGCGCAACAACTCCACGAGGGCAGAAAGTGTAGGGGCTCTTCAAGAGGATTATGAGTTGTAAAACTTCCTCTCCCACCACAGTGGCGAGCGTGAATGATCGATTATCGATATTTCCCCATTTGAAGCTATGGTAAAGAATCGATCATTAAGGTGTTCGCTGCGAACACCCTGTTTATCGATCCTTCCCCATAGGTTTAAAGGGCAGATCAATCGATATATCACAAAGCACGCCACGCCACTGTCCCACCAGTTGTTGCAAATACTAAAGCACCATTTCCTCGTTTTCCCTCCGGCTAATAGCAACTCCTTTACCTATGCCAAATTTCACGTATTTACATTTGAGATTTTCCGAAATCCATGCACCATTTCCTAAATTGATTTCCTCCAGTTTTAGAAATCAAATGATCGTAATTAAATAAACGAGATTAAGTTACATATTTAAAAAAATTATTCAGAGTATAGAATTAAGCTTAAGTAATTACACATATTCTACGGTCGGTTAAAAGTTTAAAACCGAGGGCGAGGGAATATATTTAATGTGAAAATCCCACAAAATCAATAACGCACGACCCACCCACGAAGGGATGAAAAGTATATAGCAAGCAAGGCACTCAGATACGGTATTTTGCTCTACGTGGCGAAGGCACCGCAACGATGATAATACTGCCGTGCTAAGGAAAAACGCCGTATGAACCTCGAGGCGTTGCCAAATTTCCTTTGATAAAAAGCAAATTTCCTGGTGAACATATGAATATTTTTCTCCCAATTTTTCAGATAATTTTGTTCGCGATTTTACCTAAAGATTCTGAAAATTTGAAGGAAAAATATTCATAACTTTCCTCGAAAACAAACATTTTATCGAAGGAAATTTGGCATTTTTCGATTGTTCATACGGCGTTCTTCCTTAGCACGGCTGAATATATGACGCCTTGATGCAACCATTCGTGCTCTATGGATCTCCGTGTGGCATAATAGAAAGATTGAAGGCGTTTTGGACTAGCAATGCGCTCGTAACAACGCGACTGCGAGAGGGTTGTTCCAGATCGCTGGAAACCCTTGCTCCGAATACCATGACGAATAAACTTCCGTGCTAAGGCAAAAAGGATAAAAAGCCACCGGAATATTATGACACATATCGATTCACTAAACGCTCATTACTCATTCTCCTTGTAGCTAATTTTTGTGAGGCAAACAAAACTAAACGGATGTTTCGGGAAACTGTATTGGTTTTATTTTTTTTTTCTCAAAAGAAAGTACGGTAGAACAAGAGCGCCGCAACGTGGCAAAACGGTTGACGTAATTTTGGAATAGCACCAATGAGGTGCAAGGTTTTGTCTCCGCTCTCCAAAAACGAGCACGGCCGTCCTTGAACATCTCCACAAAAACTTGAATAAGTAAATTGTTTGTTTGAATGAACAGCTACCTCCTGTTTGCATACGTGATTTAAGTACGCTCATTTCGATCGACATCGGATCATGACGTCAGAAAAAAAAGCAAAAATTAGCCGTGACTTCGACGTCACAAATACCTACACATCCGATTCTGCGGACCGATTATTGAAACTGATAGATAAAGCGATAGACAAAGACGACAAAAGGGATTTGGAGGGATCCTATTGGTGGAAACGGGTTGTTGCAATGGACAAAGGAGGTAGGTAATCGACTAAGTAACGGCAACCCACGAGAAACCCGACAGTTAGTCTATCAGTTTCCCCCTTAGTCGATGAGAACCACCCATTTCAACCAATAGAATTGCTTTATACCCCCTATGTCATCTTTGTCTATCGCTTTGTCTATCAGTTTCAATAATCGCCCCGCTGCTGTGCTCTTGCATGGTTTCAATTTCCCACCTCTTATCACACCTGTTAAATCGTCACTCCTCTAAGGCAGGACAGATGCGGATCTAGCCATGTGGCAACAACGAATTCCTCCATTTAAACCCATGCTAATTAATCGATTCTCGTTGGAGCACTTGGCCCCTCCAAGAATCGATACATTTCCATAGGTTTAAATGGAGGAAATCCGGTGTTGCCAAATTGCTGGATCCGCCAATGGGGCAGGGGCGTAACTAAATTACGAAATGAGCCTTGACACCCCTATGACTTAGTGCTTCCTGTGGCTCATGCCGAAACTGAAGTGTGCGCTTCCATTGGGGGAGCGACGAAAGGTGCAAAAGAGTGAAACCTCACAAAATAAAAGTGAATTTAATGAATAATTTCTTTCAGCACGCTCAGACCTACAGGAGCTAGCGGGGATTGTTCAATTATGCTTAATCTCATTTCTTGCTCCCCCGATCTCGCCATCCATTCGGATTAAGTCTAATAAAATCGCACCGTGTTGCTGTTTAGAAAGAAAGTTGAAAGCAGTTTTGAATTCAGTTTGTCATAAAATTGCTCTTGTCAAACATTCAAAAACGAGAACAAAATATTTTGAACGTGAGAATATTTGTTAAATTTTTAAACACTGAATCTTATGGAGGAATAAAATGTCAAACCTTATTTTTCCCGGTTCCAACTTGATTCCTCAGGCTTGGCGTGGATGTTCGATTATCGATATTTCCCCATTTGAGGCTATGGTAAAGAATCGATTATTGAGCTGCTCGTTACGCACACCCTGCTTATCAATCCTTTTCTATAGGTTAAGATGGCAGGTCAATCGATATATCGCAAAGCACGCCACGCCACTGCTGGTGAGTTTATGTTATCCCGGTCCATCCCATCATTTCATTTTCATCAAGAGTCCTGGATTTTTTTTTATGGGAAACATATTTTTGCCCATGGCTAAAGATGTTACAAAATTCAACTCTATGCATTCCCACACTGTGTTCCTGTTCTTCGAGACCATTTGTCACTTCCAAAATCACAGGAAAAAGTTGATTAAATGGGTCGCGTTCAACATCTTTATCGAGCCGATTCATCGTAAAAAAGCAATCAACCATAAATAATTACACCTGATTCCTTTCTACTCCCGGGCATTGCGTCCAAAAATATTCAAGAAATCAAGAATATTTCAGCACCAAGAGAATACGACTGTAAATCGCATTCTCAGCTTAAAAAAAAAAAAATGTTCACTTATTAATTCAGTAAACATTTCATGAAGAGAAAGCCATGAGTCAGGTTCATATAGTCCATGCTTTTGAGTTTTGCTGTTGCTGCGGCTACGAAGAGTTCGATCACAGCTACCTAACTGTAGGCTGCAGGTGGCATCATAAAATATGCAACCTGCCCGAAAGGGACAGTTGAGCGAGACAACAATGTTTAACTCCCTTTACTAAACTATCGATTATTTCTATCACAGGTAGGTCTGTTTTATTCAACACCCCCCCCCCCCACATTACCACCCTTCCTCAGGAGAATCACGACGGCATCGCGGTGTGCAGTGGCGTGGCGTGAATTGCGATATATCGATTGTTATGCCATTTAAACCTATGGTAAAGAATCGATTTATTAAGGTGTTCGCTGCGAATACCCTGTTTATCGATCCTTTTCCGCAGGTTTAAATGGCATGACAATCGATAAGTCGCAAAGTACGCCTCGCCACTGGCGGTGTGCTATACAATGAATCGATAGGTATAGCATTGGTCGAAAAAAACCTACTTCCTTTTTCGTGTTCAAAAATATAGGAATGAGTATGTCCGAATTTTTTTGGAAAGGAAGCTAACATTGATGTGGCTAGAATGGTCCTAGGGGGGCAACCCCCCCCCCCCTGCTGAAGGCTGTTGACCCTCCCCAATTTGTATTCGCGATCGCACATAGTCGCTCAATACCTGCACTAGACCCCCCTGAAAGAGCAAACGGGCCTTAACCCCTTTCCCCAAAAACTCTAGCAATATAAACGCCCATTAAAACTATAAATTATTTCGCCTTAAAATTGTTATTGAATGTTTATTAATACGTAAAGACGATTCTCAGCAAATTAGTGAAGAAACTGCTGGTTAGGGTTTTGTTTGAAAAAAAAATCGCCAAGAACCGCTACGTCGTGATTAAAGACACGCGTTTTTTTTACTTCAACCGTCAAATTATGAGGGAGTAGAGAATTTGCAGGTGTCTCAAATTTGATGAATGTTGTGTTTAAGTGGGAACCGGAAACTACTGAGCGAACTGAACACGAGGATGCCCTTTGCTCATGAATTGAACGATTATTGGAAATAATATGACGAAATGATCTAATCTGCTAAAATACATGTGTTTAAATGGGAAATGCCGCCAGATGACGTCATTATATAGGCGGTTCATTTTCTCACTTTTAAATATATTTTTATACTATTTCCCATATCAGAAAAAAATTATAAAAAAAACTGTGAAATCAGCTCTTAAGCGCCTTCATATGAAGCAATAAAAAATGTGCATGCAAATTCTCTATTGCTCATATACCATGACAACAATAATGACAGATATATTTTGCGTCAACGCCAAAAACGCCTGGTTGATTAGGTACATTTCAAACGCAATTCAATCTGTATTTAAACTCAATCTAAGTTGAGGTTTAGGAGTGAACCAAAGATCATCAACTTTTTTTAGGAGAAATGAGAAGCGATTCGGGCTAGTTGAGAGAAGCAAATAAGTACTTATGCTCAGGAATTTAAAACGAGGATCAAAGCAAACGATACAGTGCAGGTCACATCACCATAATTACTGTCTCAATTACTTTTGGAACGCCTTGATGGACTGTTTATCTTCATTTGCCGTCTCTCAAAGGACGAAATGCACGAGCTGTTTATCATGTCTGAATATTCATATCCTGCGTTTACTTTTTATTCGTGAAAGAAATTTTCACCGCGTGGGAGTCGGGGGGTCGCTCTCAATCGTGTATCGAATAAGACATGTTTTCTGAGTGAAGAAAATAAGAAGTACCCACTCGAGAAGGGCTCAATTAGATAACCAAAAAATATTTACACCAACTGACCAAAATTTTCCGAAATAAAGGAGAGAAAATCTCAAACTTAGAGGTAAAACGACGATTTTTCGACCCTCTTTCAATCCCACCCTCAGCAAAAAATTCGTGAAGAACACAATTAGGAAACAATGAGACGGTGCGGCAAGAAGAGATAAATACATGTTTAAATCGTGAATTGGATTCATTGGCTTTGAATTACCTTCCACCTTTATTTATACAGCCGTTTTTAAAAACTGCATTCTTCTAAATGACAGCCAGAATCAAACTTTTGATTTATTTATACCTCTACTAGGTACCTTGTTGGTTTTCGGCTAAACTCTATTTGAGGGATTTGGAGGACACGCCGCTAAAGTGCAGTTATTGCTATTCCGAGAAATGCGTTTTTGAAGGTATGAAATCAAATGGATCTTCAAGGCGCAAAGAAAGTTCAAACTGATTTTTTGATGCTTCAAAATTGGAAGTTGGAGGCGAATTTTTCACAGAATACATTAAGACTTTAGGTTTACCTGAAATCATTAATTTCTCATTTTTTTCAAAAGTTGCATTAGCTATGCGCCTTGTCCTCCAAGCCCCTCATTGCACAAAAAAATGTGTAAAGTATTTTAAAAAAGAGTCATTTTTCGCAATTTTCTTATTCTTCTGAATTCATTATTTGGCGGTTTCTATCTTGCACAGTCAGCAGGATTTTAACAAGTGACTTACTGAATGAACCACTTAATAAGAAATTAGTGACCCTCGGTGAAACTACACTGGAAAAAAAACACATCGGATCTAGAGTCCAGACTCTTAAAAACATCGACAAGAAAAATACTCTTGATTCAATCGGATTTTTGCTTAAATCAAGAACCAAGCCTCTTAATTTGAGCGGATTTCCTTTCATTTCAGCTTAAATCTGATTGAATCAAGAGTATTTTTTCTTGTCAATGTTTTCAAGAGTTTGGACTCTAGATCCAATGTGTTTTTTTTTTACAGTGTAAGATACTGAGAGCAGAAGAGGAGCTGCAAGAGTTTCGAATTTTCCACGATGCAAATTGCATAAGCGTAAAACTGAAGGAGCGGACAGTTGAAAAAACCCCTCGGGCCTCGACAGCACAGCCGAAGGTAAAATAGGAAAAAATAACTCACCGATGGGAGGCACTTAATCCAATGAACCAAACACAATTCACAACTCAACAACTCGCGAACACAACTCGGGCGCGTTTCAACAAGTGCGAACGGCGGTCTCGCAAAAAATGCACAGGGTGAGTGAGGAGTGGCGTGGAGGGAAAAGGGAAAAAGGAAAAGGGAGCAGCTCCCTCGGGCTGGGAAAATGAGGGGTGGCGATGACGATGGTGGCGTAATTAATTGAATGGGAAGTCAAAATGGAGCGACGCGGCGCGCGCGACGGTGGTGAATTGAGACGCGCGAACTCTAACCGCAACTACGGACCAACGGGCGTGTAAACATTCCCGGGCCCGAGCGACAGGTTCACGAGTTCGTCCCCGTCCAATCCCCGGCTCCCGTCATAGTGTCGACGAAAATATCGTGACGCAATACTCCGACGCACAGTGAGCGCCCGCCGCGTCCCACGCCGTTCACAAAAGTAGGGATCCCCGTTTTTTCCAAAAATTTCATTCCGAGAACCCCATTTGGATGCATGTGACTTATAATCCTCCATCAAACGCTCGGGTGTATTGATATCTCAGTGTGTTTTCACCGCCAGTGCCTTTTACAACATTTACACAGCTAAATACAATCGTTAAGATTGTTGATTGCATGACTAACCCCCTCAATAAAAAAAAAAAAAATTAGCAAAAAAGAACCAGCGCGATAACAGTGTTGTAAAAATGTTGTTTCTTCATGATTGTCTGAGGAAAACCTCCCAGTGCGCGGCAAGAAGTTTTGGCTTCCCACCAAAAAATTGTTCATGTTAAACGCATATAATTGTATAAATTTTAATACTGTACATTTATTAAGTATATATTTTTAGAAGAAAAGGAAAAGTTGCACAATATCGAAAACACTGTAATCGCGCTGGTTCCTTTTTGCTGAATGCGGTCCACTTGATTTTCGGTAAAACATCGATTCGATTTTAAAATCGGATGGAGAGAATCGATTCGATTTTAAAATCGGACGGAAAAATCGATTGGACTTCAAAATCGGATGGAAGAAATCGAGTCCATTTTAAAATCGGATGGAAAAAATCGATTTCAAATAAATTCGATTTTTTTTTCGAAATCGTTTTTAAAACGCTTAAAAGTCCAAGTTTGGCGCCCAAAACATTACTACTATTAAATCTGAGCTTGAAATGAAACTCGGGTTTCACAGAACCTACACCCTACGTGGCACATTGACACTGTAGGAAATTTCGATTTTTCTCCCTAATAATTCGATTTCGGCTCGAAAAATCGATTCCGTTAATAATCGACCTTGAAAAATCAATTCCGCTTTTAATCGACCTCGAAGATTACATCCGATTTAATCGATTTTTCGGCGCAAAAAATCTATTAACAATTGCCACCCCTACAGAAAAGCTCAAAGTAATTAAAGCCTAACATACAGGGATAGAATATTTCATGGAATTTATCGCGTCAAGTTTCACGCGGAAAATTTCTTGAAATGTTTCGAAACTTTTCACCCACCCCAGGGTCAGGGTGAAATGTCGCAAACGCCGCACGAGGTTTCGTTATTTCACTATCAAACCCTCCCGTCTTACATCAAATAGGTACTTTCTTGCCTACTCCTAAAAGACAGATTAACATGGTGATTCCCAGCTTGACACCTTTAACGTCTCGCGGATTTCTCTGGCTGACACCTCTGAAAAAGAATGTGCACGAGACAATGAAGGCTCCTCAGAGGTTGCAGAACATTCTCCGCCATATTTCGCCTTCAATTTCTGAGATAGGCCAAAATAAAGTCCTCTGCGCTTCAAATGTTGCCTATTTGAGGATTAGATGCTTGCCTCGAGGTAAATTGTGGACAACTCCTAGCAACTGATCTATCGCTACTAATTTGATTAGTTTTATTTTCAGAGACCCTTTTTACGTATTTAGGAATTGTTTGTCTTCTAACTAAACATGAATTTACATTGGACATTTACAATCACCTCCTTGGATTCCTCCACGTTTTGTTCTCATCCTTCCCTTTTGTTTCCGTTTTTGCTCCCTTCCTCTCCCTGTCTCTCCCTCCCCCTCTCCCCCTCCATCCTTTCCTCTCACGTCTCTCATTCTCTCCCTTTTTATTTCCATTCTTTCTCTTTTCCTCAGCCATCTCATTACATTGAGCAAAAAAAGAATATACCCTATCACTGAATTTCAAAAAAACATGTGAGAAAAAACGGGAGACAAGGCTAAAAATTACACATAGAAATCGGAGACGTTTTGGCCCAAAACTGAGCCATTTTCAGTCCGAAGAATAAAGATAGATATAAAAATTCCATAAAGAGACCTGCATGCATTTTTCTCGACCATCATGTAGTTTGCAGGTGTCTATTTGGAATTTTTTTAAATTTTAATTCTATTTTCCCGACTGAAAATGGCTCAGTTTTGGACCGAGACGTCTCGGATTTGTATGTGTAATTTTTAGCCTTGTGTCCCGTTTTTTCTCCTATGTTTTTTACATCATTATTGTCACAGGCTGCTATTTTAGAAATTTTAACCTCTTACTGAATATCCTACGGGAAAGAGGCAGCGGCCCACAGGGCGACGGGGGTTGGACGGGGATGCACGGAGGGCGAAGGAACGCGCGTCGGTACGTGAACGGCGGTGGGGTGGGGTGGGGGGGGGGGGGGGGGGGGTAAGCGCCAGCGCCTTCGCGAGACTTTTCCAGAGCGCAGCACTGCACAAAAATTGATCTGAACCCAAGGCCAGCAAAAGCTCCCGTTTCAAGGTGGCGCGTACAACCACAACTACTTGTTGGTCGCCGCTCCCGCCCATATGTCCCACTTGCCGCACCGTTCTCGCTCAACCCAGGCTGGATCAGGGCTCATCTCCTCATTCAGAGAAGAAATGTGCGCAGGCACAGGGACTTTTCCACCATGCGACCATCCATTCCAACCGACCGCTATTCTGCTGTGCTGACGAAGAACGTCAAAACTCAAGAATAGGAAGAAATAAGTCGGATAATGACTGAAAGATCACGAAAGTCTCGAAACTGATTTTTTTTTGGGGGGGGGGGTCGCTAATTTTGAATTTGATGTCAAATTGCCTGCATTTTAACACCCTTACCTCTAAATTATGGGCAACTTTATAGCACGCTGCGGTGCGCGGCGCGGCGTGTTGCCGCTGCAAGCTCGAAACGCGCACTGACGCCTACAAACCTAAAGAGATACTTCAAGCATTGCGCAATGCGTGCGGTAGCCCTTTAGGTTTGTAGGCGTCAGTGCAAGTTTCGCGCTGGTAGCACGCCGCGCCGCCCCCGACGGACAAACGATTTCTTGCGGGGAGAGCTCCCTGGTGGAGAAACTCGTACATCGTGTAATTTTTTTTTTTTTTTTTTTTTTTTTAATTTTTAATTTTTGACTTTTAAAATTACACACTGGTCGTGTGTAGCAATAAGTGAACTCTCTACGCTAGATGAAGTGTAATAATGAAAGGCAGGTCGTGCGCCATGCGCGCTGCGGACGGTACATAGCGGCTCATGAAAGTCTCCCCTGTGCTCTGTCGCTCGACGGATGTAAGGTGCGTCATTTTGAATTTCCCGCGCAAATTTCAAACGAAATGTGCGGTAGCCAATCATAGAGTACTCTATGTAGCCAATGAACGTGAGGTTTGGTGTTGTGTTTTGTTTGTGAGAATTTTGAGGTTAGGGAGAGGAGAAAGTAAACAACATGTGAAAACTGAAGGTTTCTTCATGGTTTCTTCGTGCTTCTGTGTTCATGCTTGTGTTAATAATTTAATATCAAACTTCTTCTTTGGATTGATACATCTATGATTACATTAAGAGTTTGACTACCTTTTGAAGTCTCAGCTTCATCATTTTACTCGTCAAATGGGTACCTAAAGCCTCTTGATCTTGTTTGACCTGTTCTGAGGGCTCCTGCTAGCTCAACCTTTAAAACGTAAGAACATATTTTTTTAGCTTCTTTTCAAATAATGTAACGCACTCCACTTAAAGCTCTTCGGTTTGAGCATTGCATAATAAAGCATGACCTCTAAGCCGAATCTTATGTTTGAAGTCTCATGTTTCTCAGACGCATGGTGAAGGCATAACACCATTTTTTTTACGAATCTGTTAAGTCCAGTAAGTTTCAAATACTCACCTTCTGTAAGTCTACAACCAAAGTCCTTGCATAAAAGACATTGAATTATGTAGACTCATGTAGTCCTAGTTCGGAAAAATGAAACATTGCTCTTAGGTTGTAAAATTATATGTTCGAAAACTTTTCTTCTTAGGAATTTTGTCTGAAAATGGACTCGAAACGAGATATTCACGAAAAACTGAGCGCACGAATGAATTCTCCATTGCCTTTCTGCAGTCTCTTCAAGTGCTTGGGACACACGCCCTCTTCCCTTCCCCGCCCGCCCATCATGGGGCTCCGAGAGACTTGTCTCGCTCTGCCTGTGCTAAACCAAGCCTGACGCACGGTCTACGTGATTCAATGTCTTTGCCTTGCATTGAATACCCAATTCCTTCTTCTACTTTCAGTGAATCCTGCTTCATCCGTTTTCGGTGGTTAAGGGTCATGTAATCCCTGTGTAAAACAGACCCATTCTTGCTGGTCATCAGTCATTTTTTACCTCTTAAGTATCAAATTGATGATGTCATTTCCTGACTTCGGTCAGTGTCTGTAGAAGTGACTCAGGCACTCCTCGAAATTGCTCAGTTCTTTTATTATCGTGGAAATCAAGTGTATTTCAGGATATTAATCAAGTGGACCTAAACCAAGAGTGATTATAATGTCTTTATCACCTTTCTGTGCAGATAAATATGCCCGAATTCAGTGCTTGTGCTGTGTGTGGATCCACCCAATACTCTCTGGACAATGGCATGTACTTTTGTGATACATGCGGTACTGCACTTAATGTAAGTCACTCAGAAGAATGTTTACTTATCTGTTCATTAGGACTCAACGAACACTCTAGTAAAAGTCATTCTGTTTTTAAAAATGTGTTTCGTGAAGTTTTGCATGAATAACTTCTTCATTTACTGTCCAAGGAAACAGATATCTCACTCTTCAAAAACCCAAAATTGAGTTATAAATATCAGAGCATAGATAAGTGCTGGACACAAAATTCTAAAAAATCTTGGGGCTAAGTAATACTGTGGAAAATGCTAAGCAGCATGCAATATCATGCCTTTCGAAGTTTGCATTTAAAAATAGTAATCTTAGTAGCCCGCTTACCGAAGTTTCTCCATTTTGAGAAAATACTGTTTTGTAATTTAGTTATCTACTAAAATTTTGTGAAGGAGTTGAAACTTCTCGAGGGTCTGCTATTTTTTAGATTTCATCCAACATCATATTCCCTCTAGCAGCATTCTGGTTTCGCATTGTAGCTTACACAGTAGTCTTTCCTTTGCCCTTACATGTTGATTTTTTGGTTTGTTTAATTTTCAGTTTTCACCGCAATCGCTCTTGCTTTCCCCCTTTTTCCTTTCATTTTTCATGAATTTTTTCAGGATGTGTCACAACTAGTCGATGCAAATGATTACACAAACCAAGAGATTGAAGAGGAAGTCGAAGCAGTTGTCCCTGGTAGTGCTTCCATCGGTGTCAATAAAAGTAAGTCTTTGGTGAAAATCTTTGCTTTTAAATGTAGCAACTGATTTTCTAAGGTTTAAGCTTAGTCGTATTTGATGAATGGTAGCCCAGATTGCTCAGCGTTAGATCACTTAAATACACCCAAACAAACCCAACGATGCTGCTTATCAATAGATCAGCTCACCAGTCATGGATCACTCACTCAAAATTGTTTCAATTCATTTTCATTAGCCTTGAGATTAAAGAGTAAATATGGATTTTTTTCTCAAAATTGTTTGATGTGGAAGAAGCAGAAAAAGCTCTTATAAATTGTTTTCACTGATGAGAATTGAAACAGATGTGTTTTGCAGAATATGGACATCACAAGTTGAAAATGAGGCAGTGTTGCCGTAGTGCATGGAGAACTCAATAATTTTACATTGGTTTAGTGTAAAAAACAGCAAATATCTCGCACCAAACATGTTACTCGAAGCTGTTGGGTGGCAATGTTGTTTGCTTTTATCTATGTAATACGTGAATAAAAGTTTCATATCGTTATTAACAAATAAATTTATTTATAGACTCTTTTGATCTAGTTTTACCAAATGGACCCACTAATTCACTTTATGAGTTTTGCCCAATGTAACTAAATGGGTGGTACGTGATGATCATCGTACTCTTAGGTTTTCTGTATTACTTTACACAGTGGAACCAAGTAGCCCATAATTGGAGTAGCAACAATAATGCCTCTTTTTTGAGCCATCATGAGGGCAGTAAATTGAGCTTTTAATCAACTTTTTGTTTCAATTTTTAGGACAGGTCACTGCTCATCAAAAATATTTTTACGAATATACATCCTGGGAAATTTACAACTATGCACTGAAAGGATGGGTTGATGAACTCATCCAAATGGGCATTGATCCACAGTTAAAGGTTGTGGCTCTGCAAGTTTGGGCAAAAATTTTAAGTTTATCAAAAGTAGCATTTTTCTCTGAAGATAAGACTGAGAAACCACGGCTTGGAATACATACCAATAAACTGTAAGTTTTCATATATATCTAGTAAATTTAGTTGTTCAATATTTTCTTAGAGGTGAAAGAGATTGATTAGATCAAGTTCCTCGAAAAAAAAGCAACTTTTTTGGGTAATTTCTTGTTTCTAATGAAGAAACTAAACACAAGCATTCCATGTTCAACGGATGTCAGGCAGGCGCTAATAGAATTCCTTGCTTTTATTATTTCAATTTGATCGCTATTCTGTTTTATTTATTTTGTTTTATTTATTTTGTCACTTATGAGAATCTTGCAACAAATAGCTGATTTGATGACCAGATCATGAGAGGTCTTGCTGACCTATGATTTGGTCTGTTGGCTGAAGCATCACACCACCTTTGTTCGTAGAATGAGTTAAAATGGTTTTGAAATACTTCACAGAACTTTTGGAATTTAAGGATCGGAATCAGCAAGCCCGCACTGTATCTAATTTTGCTGCTGTGTAGTTGATTTATTTCAGAAATCAGAATGCTATTGGTTGCCTTTCATATTAACATTTAAATAGAACTCAAATCAGCATTATTTCTGAGAGTCAATGAGGTTTCTCTCCGCTTAACCTATACCCGAAATTGCACCCAGAGAAACTTCTCCAAGTTTCCTCTTTTGTTTTCTATGTTTTAGTGATGCTCATATTTTGTACGGAGTGAAGAATATAAAGAGAGACCTTTTTGGGATAACAAATAAATCCCAACTCCTCAGAGCTGGTGGAAAATTGAAAGAAGGAAAAGAGCGCAACAAACGTAGCAAAAATAGAACTCAAGTTTTAAGGAAAGATTTGGTGAGTAATCTTTCTATTTTTCTTTTTCCTCTCTTAGTCGAAACTTCATGTGTTATTGCAACTCTGTGTAGAAAGACCTTAGGAATCTTTTTGGGCAGCAATTTTAATGTTCCATGCTAACTTTAAGAAATGGTCGCCATAAAACCCAAAATCCAAAATGATGTTGTTTCTAAAAATTCTGTAAATTCAGAATCAAAACTATGGGTTTTTGCATAACTTCATGGTGTTTCTACACTAAGTCCTGCAGTGCTTTCCTTGGTCTGTAGAGAATATTTCCCCTCGGAAATTTGAACTCTACCAATTTGGAATGATATTTTGCAATGAGCTATGTTTACTTTCACGTTTCTTCTGATAAGGAAGAAAAGTTACGGAGACAAAGAATCAAAGAGGACACAGGAGAAGGGAGAGAAAAATTTGCTTGACACCCTATTTCCAATTCTTAGCATGTAATTTAAGTCACAGTAGTTTGTGTTGATAAAGTCAGAGTTTTTATACTATTTTGTCTTTAATTTCAGATGAAACTCCACCAAAAAGAGCAAGAAAGTGCTGCTTTAGAAGCGAGTCAAATGAGTCAAACCTTGGATAATTTGATGGCTGATGATTTAGAAAAACGGAAGAACACGTAGGTGAATTTCTATTGAAGTACAAATGTCAACAGAATTGAATGTAAAGTTTCAAACTCATTCAGCTGAATTTTGTTGCCATGACATATCTGAGTATGGTTGTGTGTTTGTCCAGACTTGTAAGGAAACTGATGTGTTCCCCTGTTCCCCTGAAATTTGTTTTGAAAGATTTGAAAGAACATAACTGTTGTGCATTTCAAGTAATCTTCATTATACTTTTTAAGAGCTGTACACTTCTTGAGAGAAGGAATTGAACTTAAAACGGTTGTATTTCAGGAACTGAATATCTCTCAAAAATGATTTTGTGCTCATTGAAATGAAACTTATATCAGGGAGTCATTACGGGATCAAGTTGTCAGCGAACAGACAGATGTACCCTAGCGCAGTGGTACCTTGTGAGTTTATTTTTATTAAATCTTGGGCTGATTCTCTCCTGTCTCTTGTGCTGTGTTAATTATGTTTTTTAAAGCTCTTCTCCCGTCTTACTGATCCTAGGAGCGGGAGCTTATTTTGAGTAAAAGAGATTTTTTTTTTTAAAAGAAAATAAGACAATGAATCAACCTTTAAAAAAGAAAAAAAATTGAAGGAAAATTTTCAGCTTTCAAAGTCTGTAGAAAAATTCTTCAATTATAAAAATACTTTCACTCTTTTGGTCTCAGAAGCTACAAAAAACTGAGGGCTTTCCTTCATCTTAATTGTAATCGGAATCACAGTTGATTTCCTTAGTCGCAATTGAATTAAAAAATTCTCAATTCCACAGCTCTAAACAAAACTAGTAGTGACCGGTAAAAATCAGTTCCAACCAATGCCTTGTGGTCGAAAGCCAAAATAAGAGGAAAAAGCATAAAAAAAAAATGTTTTTTTCTCATATTTTGGTTTTTGACCGGTCACCACAAGTTTTGTTTGGCCATAATGCATATCAACTGTGAAACCCCCGAACCTTGTATCTCGTTTGCCGTGTTTTGGAATCTCTGCTCCCTTTTTATTTTTTTAAAGGAGAACAAATCAACATTACACCTTGAAGTTTTCACAGAATTTTCTTCGCACAAAGAAGAAAAATGAAGGAGGTTTTATATGTAGAATTGACGTTAAGGTGCTCTCCAATAAAAAAGTAAACTATGACAGGAAGTCTGCAAGTCGCAAACCGAGATACGTGGTTTGCGAGTTTCACCGTCGATATTTTTCTATAATATTGTGTTTTGACCAAAGAAAAATTCGAAAATCTGATTTTGTCCGGTCAAAATCATTAGTGTGTAGACAAAACTAGTTTTGACCACATTACAGGTTTTGACTTCAACTTAACTATTTAGTGAAACAGCATTCACTAATTTTCAGTAGTTTCTCAGTAAATTTTACTCTGCGTTCAATTCTATGCTGTCTAATCAAATCTTTATGTTTCATCTTTTTCTCTGCTTTCTTTTTTTCAGGGTCCTCTTAAATCCCAAAGCAAAAAAGGCACTCGATGAAGCAATTAAAAATGGAACGCCAGTTGATACCAAAATCAAAGATGAAATTTTTCCATTTAACCTAACAACTTTAATAGCAGTTTTACGATGTGCTTTAGTCATCATGGACACTGAAGTACTTACCTCAGATTTATTTCGGTACTCGAGCTTTCTCTTTGTTTTTCCACTCTAGTATTATTTCCATTGCATTCGGAAGATACAGCTATTCTCTAAATTTTCATTATAAATTTTCAAGCACATCTAATCAACGGATGGATTGAAAATCACAATTTTGTAGTTCAATTTTCAGCGCGAAAGTGCTGAAAAAGAGGTCTGAGAATGCAACATGTAAGGTTGCCGATAAGCTTTCAGTTAAGAAACTAAAAGTACAGCAAACAAGGCGCGCAATCCGCCGGGTGGAATGCCCTGCGACCGGGGCAATGCATCACAATGTGTTTTTTCCGTTTTTTTCCAATCCGGGCCTCCATCTGAAAATCTTTTTTTTTTTGCAGGCTAGCCGACAATAAATTTTTATCATTATTCCACATTGCTAATTTGGTGCCTGAGCACATTTTAGCCAAGTGTGACCCGATGTTGTACAGTCCTTCAACTCATTTAACCATGCCCAGACCTGATAGCGTCGATACAGAGGTGGCAGCCCTACTAAGGTATATGAATGTCACTTACCGTCCAAATCTGGGGCAGCTATGTGCTAGGTATTGTCAGGAGCTCCAGTTACCTGGTCAGTAAAGTTTGTTTAATAACCTTGTGTTCAAGAGATATCAAAGGATAGTTTGTGCAGACATGATCAAAATTTGTTAATTTATAGTGGAACTTCCAAGCACTAAAATATTTAATCATCTTTTTGAAGTCTTTGTTCATCACTACGTAACATTTTATATGGTTTGTGTGATCAATCAGAAACCAAACTTTGCAAGCCAATAAATGATCCGATGGACGTTTTTGCGGGCTTATCTGATTGCTGATAACCTGCTGAACACACGAGTTCTCACAGAATTCGATCATTTTCAGTAATTTGCTGTTGACATTCAAGTAATGATTCTCTTGCAAGCAAGATACACAGTCAAGTGTATCTGTCTATATAATAACATGGAAATGACAATGGGCACATCAAGGAAGTCTAAAATTCACACATTAGTTTGCAATTAGCAGAGTCTCTAACGCGCCTTTTTAAATTTTCTGGTGTCCACAGGCAGTTTCTCTTAGTTTCCGACGACCAGGTTCGCAAGAAACGCACAAAAACCAAACCTAACTAAACACAAGATCTTGCAGATGATTCAATTGTTTTCAAGTTTTTGCTTTCCCTTTGTGTCTGTTTTTTTGCAAAAACTAAAGCCTTAAATCAATTGAAATTATACGTAAGGAATGTCTGTAACAGTTCCTATTATTGTCTGATTTGGAACAAGTCTTCTATTCTAATGTTTGAAACTTTTAAGTTTTGATTCCCGACAGGAGTGTGTGAACTCTTTGTCACCTTCTTACACGAGTACTTAACTCTATCATCAGTATCAACAAGTAATTTACGATTGTGTTGACCTTTTTCAGTGATGGTGGTTGAGTGGACTCAGTTGATCATAAAACTTTATCCTGTCAGTGAAATTGTGCCTCTGAAGAGAAATACACTTCATTACAAGTATAGGTATGACGTAATTGTAATGGCTTGTATCATTTTCGTCATGAAGCTATTCTTTTCTCTGGACGACGTCACCGAGTATGAACAATCTAAAGTGGCAGCCGCAATCAACAAGTTCGTTTTATTTCATTCTAATTAGTTTGCTACATTATCTCATTTTATTTGCATAAAATAATGGTTCATAACCATAACCTGTAACCATTACCAACTATCAGTATTGCCTCTTGCCCTCCCTGTGTGTTGTTCAGTTACCTGCACCCCCCCCCCCCCCCCTCCAATTAAGAGTTCCTATCGAGGCCTCGGGAATGAGAAGAGGTCTTTGAATAAGAGCTGTCCTAATTTTCCTAGAAGTTTTCTGATACTTGCGCACCAATAACTTAAATGTTTCATAACTTCTGAACGGATCGTGGCCCAAATATTGAAGAATATCTCCTTGCAAGAATGAAATATGAGGGAAAATTTTCAAATAGCGCCATTGCGGTTGAGGATTTGGTGGCTTCACCATCAATATGCAAGTTTTTTCCCTCTCAAGTTTCTGATCTGAAGTTTCTGAATGTAGGTCTTTTTACGTAATCTATGAAGAATTTTGAACTTGCATATGTACTAGAGTTTATTTCCAACAGCAGTATTTGAACAATTCTTTGGGTCACAATGACACTTTGAAGGAATAAAATTCATTTCTTTGCATTCACGAATACCTACTATGTCGAAAAAAAGATGAAGGAAGAAAACGAGTTTTTTATTATTGTAGAATCTAGTAGATGAGAATGGACCACTAGACAAGGTACGAATCTAAGCATTCTGATATTTGTAATTGCTTTACCATTTCACTTGGAGTGCGCTTTGTGCAACAAGAGTTGCAGAAATCAACTTCCTAACAAGATTTTAACATTTTTATTTAGCAAATGGTCACGAAAAAGTCAAATTTCTTGCGCTTTCAAAGTACCCTGAATCAAATTGAGCACTGGAAGCTTCTTAATAGGCAGTGTTGCTTCCCCACTCTGTGTTGTCCAAAATGTGAACATTGTACAATAGCTGAGTAGAAGCGCCGATATTGAGGTTGTCATATTTTCATCCTGCTGAGATTGCCATAGTAACATATAGTATGCAATCCAACTAAAGTGAATCATGTTTTTATTTTTTTATTTTTTTTTTTTCCATTCATTGATTTTTATGAGCAGAAAGTTTGAATTGATGCGTAAAAAAGCGTTAATATCTGTGTTGGGAGTTACTTTCATTAATTTTCGAAGTACAAATCAAGCTCTTCGTCAAATTTTCATGGTGAAACATACATCAAAATGCTTTAATTCACACCTTGTTCATTAGTCTATTAAAGCTGTGTTTTCAGTGCTAAGATTTCCAAGATGTTTTCTTGTTTCAAATGTGATCAAACTTTATCAGAGGACTTAAATCTATTTTTGTGTATTGCAGGAAAATTAGGAAACACAAGCTTGCCGAGCCAATTCTGTTTGAATGGAATGAATGGAGGAAGTATATAACTTGTCGGAAAACTCTTATTGCATTGCACCATTATCCAACTTTCTTAAGATTGCATCAGGATAAGATGTTCGATGCTAATCTTTTATTAAGGTACTGGCAGAAACAAGTTCTACCTCCTGGTGTTCGGAGTAAGTAAATTTCTATACAGAGATTTGTTTGTCTTTGTTAAACTGAATTTATACTTTAAAACCTCCAGACATTTCTGGATTATGTGATTATGATCGCTTGCTTGGTTGCCAGTGTGAAAAATTGGAAAGGCTATGAAAATTGGGATAGCCATTTCGCAAAAGCATTAAAATTGAAAGTCTCCGTAAAATCTCAGTAGAATTTGCATTCTGGTATACAAAGTTGCTGCTGTTTGCAGTAAAAGAACAAAAAATGGTCATAGTTTTAAAAATTTTTGGGAAAAAGGGGTTTTTAACGTGAGAAGGCTGGGAACTTCCTGCACTCCTGTAGAACCTCATTTACTTCGGACTTAGTGTTAGTTTGAAATAAAATTATACGAAATAATCAGAACTTTTGAGAATCTCACAAACCACTTATTTTTTCTCCGGAATGTAAGTGCATTTTCACACATAATGTAATTAAGGGAAACCCTAAATTCCCATCCCCAAGGGACAAAAACTAGCAGTTAACTTTGCTCTCTCACTTTAGGTTCTCAGTGCCAACGAAAATCTGTGTGATGTTCAGAGGTTTATCAGTATATGTAGTTTAAAAATCCCTATTTTGCACTTGCCACTATATGTATTTTGTAATGACTAGAAATCATTGTTTAATGAAGTCAATAAGCACTGATCGTTTGTGGAAATTAATGAAAAACCATGAACAAGGCCAGACTCATGAAATGAATAGAAATTCGAAAAATTTGAGTTTACTCTTTTGCATTTTAAATTTATTTACAAGTTTCAGCTGTCAGCAAATGCCGTTAGATGTTGCTCCGAAATACGCTCCAATAATTTAATTTTAAATGCAAGAGAGTACGCTAAAACTTGCAATTTTTTAAACTTTTTGCCCTAAATTATGTAGGTTTTTGCAGAGTTATTAATGAGTCTCCGTTTTGATCTAGGATCTGCTATGGTGGACTTCTACTCCTCCCTGTTGAAAGATCTGGATCCTAGTCTGGAACTGAATACTGATAAGAAGCTAGTTTTACCTGATCTCAACTTGCAGCCCTCTTTGACTCCTTTTTCCAGTCTTTCAGAAGAGTTGCTATCCCACCACTCAAATACTATCTCACCAGCTGTTTTGACTCTACTGAAGCAAAATTTTCCCGAAACTTCGGTCAAATTTCTAGCAGAAGAGACTTAGTAAGTTTATTTTTTTTCCCAACCTATCCAGAAAATTTCCAGCAGATGTGATAATGCAGGATTTTTAGTAAAATAGAATGATGGTGATTCTCTCAGAAATCTTTGAAAGTTGTACGTTTAGGCTAGTTGTTGCTCTATCATTGAATAGATGCTTCTAATTGAGCTGAGCCTTGGTCCATACAAAAGGAGCCTAAGCCCTAAATCACAAAATTTACTTTTGTTCAGCTATGGAACTACGGACTACTCAGCTCCTACTACGGAACAACAAACAATACAAAGCATCTACTGTTGCTGTATTCTCATTTATCTTCGTCAAAAAGGACAAAGTGAACTTCAATTTTATCTCTCAGATGACTTAATTGACTCGCTTTTTTTAAACAATGTAAATCATCTGCTGTTTCCATATTCGTATGTAATTTTTTCAAAAAGTAAGCAAGTATTCTTCAGTTTTTTTTTTTTTTTTTTTTTTGAAAATGGCGCAAGTGACATTCCTTTTTTAAACAACTTAAGTCATGCAGTCTTTTCATTTATGTGTTTTTCTTGTTAAGAGGGACCTAAATGATCTTGAGTTCTTTTTCCGTTACAGCCAAAGTTGAACACTTTTTTTAACGACATTATTTATTCTGTATTTCCATATTTTTCTTTATTTTCCTCCAAAAGACGTAAGGCAAGATGCACAGTGTATATTCAGAACAGGCAAACTTCATTCATGATGAACAATGTGTATGACTTTTATTTTTTCAATTTATATCATTAATATAAGCGGGGAAGGATTCCACCATTTTTTATTTCACTCGAGCAGTTACCAGATTGTGCAATAAATGTGAATATTTTGCATGGGTTTGAACTGGGAAAAGTGCTTAAAAAGCAACTTATCTGGCAACAGAAGAGTCTGAGAGGGACAAGAGGCTGCCTTCCTGGGAAAACCCATGATTTAGCAGGAAATGTCATTAAAACAAATTGGTTCCGTTTGAAGCATCAAATGTATACCAAGGAATGCTATCATAGCTTTTAGCATTGAAAGTATAAATATTCTTAAAAGGAAATGCATAGGTACGCTTTTTTTATGAAGAAAAAAAAAAAAGTTTTGTCAAATTCTGAATATTACCAATCAAATTGCCGTCAAAATTCTAGAATAGAAGACGTAAAATGGTCTAATGAAGATAATGTTGTGGATAACACTAAACAACCGAACAAATAAAGTCTTGAAGTTTTTATTTGAGCCCACTTGGGGTCCTCCCTCCAAAAGCTGTTTCGTTTTGAGAAGTGGCCATTGTTTCTATTCTCTTCTTTTTTTTAGTTTGCAGAAATTGGCAGAGAAATTGGGTATCCAGGTCTCAGTAAGTGATGAAATGAATAAACTCTTGTCCATCAAGAAAATCGAGGAAGTTCAAAGAATGGACCGTTTCCCGACTCAAGGGGTGTATGGTCTTCCAGCGGTATCATGCAAATTTGCCCCTTTTTTTGTTTCTGGTAAGTCCAAAAAGAAATTAGCTACGCCTGCACTGTCTCAGACCTCGAATTTACCTCCAGAAGCAATGCAATTGTTGAAAAACCGATTGGATTCATGCCAAGCCCGAAAGGAGGCAGCAGTCACCTCAACTGCCAGGAAACGGAGGAAAAATGGAGAGATTAATGCTGCCGGTGATTGTTCAAAATCAAGCAAATCTTTTGAATTAAACAAGACAATGACAAACTATTGGATTTTGCACATCAACCCTTGGAAAACAACCAGCTCAGAGGTGGCTGAGTTTGATGTACACCTCACCAAACTATTTCCAAATTCATTTGTGTGGTTGCTGAGAGAATGTTGTTTTTTACTTGACTGTAAGATCACTGATTTGTACCGAGAAATCTGTGATGTTGAAGATTTGCTGCTAGGAAAAGATTTACCCTGAGATAATGTCAGTCAGTCTTGATAGCATAGCTACTTGGACATAACTCTCCTATTGTTATCGATAGCAAAATTAAAAAATTAATTTGAGCATTGCAAACTTCTAGTCATGTTTTATCCCGATGAAAGAAAACAATCTCCTCAGTCGTTGAAATTTTGTTATACTTTTTTTTGATAATCTAAAAATACCTATTCTTGAAAAATAGCATGCGGAAATGCCAGTCCCCTTTTTTGAAAATGGAGTAATATGTTTGCGAACACTGGGAAGATAAGTGGCAAAGTAAAACTGAGACAAGCATGTGTTGAAAAAAAGAATGAAGCAGCTAATCAAACTCTTACATCTAAAAGATTTACATTCTCAGCAGGAGTACAGAGAGTTCTTATTTTCAGTACTCCCATTTCTCAAACTGACTTTACAATATCCAAAACCCCAAAATTTTTCGAAAACCACTTTTTCCCTTAGATTTCAAAGCTGACTCCCTCATTATGCCACAAATTGTTAATAAACCATCTAAACCATCTGTATTTCCTTAACCAAGGAGAGTCAAATTTTGTAGAAACTTTTTCTTACCGATTTTTCTAAAATTGTTGAGACTTTTTACACATTATGTCAGTTTAGGTTCGAACTGTCTTTTTTTGGAAAAATTGGTAAGGAAAAAGCTCTACAAAATTTGATAAAGTACGGCCGATAAAGTTAACAAAAGAAGTGAAGAAGAGTCAAGTTTCCGAAAACTTGTTTGCTGCTGATGCTTTGACAGCCCCTTGTTTCAAAGAACTTCAAAGTATTCCGATAAAAATGTTTTTTTTCATGCTTTGGAACTTTAACTGTCATAATTTTTTATTCTCCTGCAGTTGTAAAAGTATAATTCTTGTCAGCAAATAATATAATTATTGTCTTGCATTATTTTATGTCAAGTGTGCTGTTATTAGGTGTTCTTGCAGTGAGCATCAACAGGGCCGGATTTAGCTTTTTGCCGCCCCTGGGCAAGCTACATTTTGCCGCCCCTGGGTCTGCAATATTTCGCCACTATATTGTCAACAGTATCCCCTCCTCCCCCTCCCCCTCTCCGCACTCCCAACTTCCCACGCCATCTCATCTTGCCCCCCCCTCGTGCGCCGCCTGGGCGCGTGCGCGTAGCTGCTTCAAAATGCGCCGCGAATATATAAAATGGAATGGATGGATGAGACAAAAATAAAATGTGGAGACAAAGTTGAAGCTAGTGTAGCTCAATGTATTAGTTGCAATGTATTTTCGGAAGATCAGGTTAAAAAGTTTTTCTCCGGGTTTTCAGTTTAGCAAAGCTGTCAACCAGAGCATCAACGTCTAAATTGATTATCAAGTCTGCCTCGATGTTTAAAATTGCCGTGTTGTTTAGTATCACTCCAACGAAAGATCATCCTAGCGCTCAAGGCCGGACCTAAGGGGCGGCAGCTTTGCCGCTCCCGTCAAGCGTCAACTCCCTTCCTTCATACATTTTGCCGCTCATCTTTTCACTTCGCTCCGTCTCTGTCTCCATTTTTTCCTTTTTTCTCGCTTTAACTTTCAATTAATCCAGTGCCAAAATTTGCCGCCCCTCAAAATTTGCCGCTATGGGCAAGTGCCCCAGTGCCCTATAGGTAAATCCGGCCCTGAGCATCAAGCTAGTCTAAATGAAAACTCCATGTATCTTGTTCTTAGTACACAAATTGAGGTTTTGATTTTTCAGTTTTGCTACTACAGACTCTGTGATAAGTGAAAGTAAATGATTTTACAATGATTTTTTTCTTCCTTTTTTTTTGGCGATGATTGCTTATGGTAAAGCTATAGGAGGATCAATCTCCATGTTAATTTTAATTTAGTTTTTATGAATCATCAACGAACTTGACCCCACTCAAAAGAAATTTTCTTTAATTTTATTGTTATGATGTATTGTATTTTTGTTAATTTTATATTTTTTTAAACAACCATGTTCCTCATAATCAAGTGTGAAATGAGTTTTTCAAAATACAACTAAATTTTACACTTTATCTGACATGTAATTACTTGTTCTCATATTACTTACCCTGTCACCTAGCCTTGGAGGAAAATGAGATAAGTTTTGAAAAGGAAAAGCAATGGAAAATTCTACAATTTTACAACTGGAGTTTGCGTTAGAACTACTGCATTAGAAAAGATTTTCATGTCTATCGATTTTCAAGATTGCCGGCAGCCTGGAAAACCTGGAAAGTCAAAGAATCGAGGGTGACCTGTGGACCGATTATTGAATCTATGTAGATACGATATGACAAGACATAGCCCTATCTTAACGAAGTAATATATGTATTGCATTTCGATGTCTTATTGTGCTGCTTTACACTTTTCATAATTGGCTTGCTGAGAAAATTAGGGAATTCATAGGAAAATTTAACAGAAAGCCAGTGAAATTAAAAGAAAAAAATCTGAGTTGAAGTTTTGATTGAAGGCCAGGAAAAGTCGTAGAATTCGAAAATTTTTGAGTCAAGGAAAAGCAAAAGAAGTCAGGGGGCATTGAAAAATGCCCAAGTTATGGAAGCCCTTGTTTTCCTCAGAAAACTCAATTGAATTTTTTCTCATTATCTTAAGGAAGAATCCTTGGAGAAAGGTATAGGAAAATAATGAGTCTTCTAGGAAACTATGAAAGACACATGAACCTCTTTATAAAAGTAAAATTTTCAGAACAACAAAAAAGTTGACAAATTTGTACTCATATTCCAATTTAGATTTACAAAATATTCCGTTTGAAACAAAGCTTCAATTTATTATTTTAGTTTCATGCCATCTACTCCACCCTCATTAATAATACTTCAGTGGAGGAAGGTAAATTTTTTGACTGTGATTAACAAACTTTTATGGCTCCATTTCCACAGCCCCCCCACATTCGAATCTTAAACCAAAAATTATATCATAATTTTGTGCTAATTTTGTGCTATTTTGTGCCGCAAATTAAAAATTTTGTGCTGCAAAATTAAGGAGGGAAACGCTCCTCAAAATTGGGGGGGCTGTAGAAACGGTAGCCCCCCCACTTTCGAATTTTCGAAAAAAAAGAATGCCATAATTTTGTGCTAATTTTGTGCTATTTTGTGCCGCAAGAAAAAAATTTTGTGCCGCAAAATTAAGGGGGGTAGCAGCATTCCAAATTGGGGGGGCTGTAGAAATGTTTGCCCCCTGTTTCGATTTCTCGGAAAAGGAGTATGCCATAATTTTGTACTAATTTTGTGCTATTTTGTGCCGTAGCAAGACTTTCAATTTTTTCAAATTTAAGGGGGAAAAATTGGTATTTCAAAATTGGGGGGGCTGTGGAAATGTTTGCCCCCCTCTTCGATTTCTTGAAAGTGGAGTATGCCATGCTTCTGCTTTAATTTTGTGCTATTTTGTGCCGTAGAGATATTATTCATTTTTGTAAATTTAGGGGGGTAAACGGGCACATCAAATTTTGGGGGGGCTGTGGAAATGTTTGCTCCCCTTTTTGATTTCTTGAAAAAAAAGTATGCCGTAATACTCTCATAATTTTGTGCTATTTTGTGCCGCAAAAAGAAAATTTTGTGCTCCAAAATTAGGGGTCCTAAATACCACCCCAAATTTAAGGGGGAGGTCGCAGGTGCGGCAGCCCCCCACTTTCGAATTTCGAGAAAAAAAGCACGTCATAATTTTGTGCTAATTTTGTGCTATTTTGTGCCGCAAAAAGAAAATTTTGTGCTCCAAAATTAAGGGGGTTAAATACCATTTCAAATTGGGGGGGCTGTAGAAACGATAGCCCCCCACTTTCGAATTTCGAGAAAAAAAGTACGTCATAATTTTGTGCTAATTTTGTGCTATTTTGTGCCGCAAAAAGAAAATTTTGTGCTCCAAAATTAGGGGGATTAAATACCACTTGAAATGGGAGGGGCGGGGACTGTAAGACAAGTTAGCGCTCCGGCGGAACCCGAATCTTCCGCTCCGGAGTCGCAGGCTCGCAGGTAGCCGGAACCTTTGGCAGCGCAGCGTGGTCACATCTCTCTCCGCTTTGACTTCTGCTCATGGAAACGGACGGAAAGGGCCAAGCACCGTGGCAACTCAAGAAAGATCCGGGCGGGAGATCCGGCGCGGCGCTCTTTGCACGGGATATTTAACCAGAGAGATTTATCCTATAATCATTAAGGATCCTTTTTGGAGGGTTATATACAGTTGGGTGTCAGCGAGTTCCAAATCGAATGTTGCTCTACTGTTTTTATTTTGCACGCTACCGATTATTATTTACTGAATCGAACAGTTTTGAGAAATAAATGATTGGCTTTCATTTCAGAAGCAACAACAATTTTGACACGTATCCAGCGAAACATATCATGAAAGGACCATTTTTAAGGAATGTTTCAGAAAATGTGTTATCGTTGATTTCAAGACCTCCGAAATCTAGTTTACATTACCTCACTGGAATGCGCCCTGTGCTCTTTTCCAACTTTTAATAACAAAATTCAATTTTTCCACCATTTTTCGTTAGGTGCCGATGTTTGGTTTCAAATAAAGTGCCCACACAAATACTCTCTAAATCTTGGTGTGGTATTCATGATTCTGAGGAAAACTACTGCACATTGGGCCTCTAGACAAGGTATGAATGACTAAATCTTTAACGTCGATCAATGGTAAACCCCCCTTCTTACGAGAAAATATGTATATATTCCAGGAAATGCTGATGAGATGAAGAAATAGGGATAGTATTATCGGACACAGCGGAAAAAACTCATGAATAACAACCATCGTATGTTAAGCTTTGTTTTCGGACGCAGACCTATGCAATTATTTGAGATTTTTATACCGTCATTTACCCTCCATAAAAGCACTTTCCCGTGTTTCACCGCTAAAACGAGAGGTGAATTTATTGTTTTTGAAGTGTCTGATGGGACTCTTCCCTCTCAATTTTTTCGGCTTATTCCGAATACGGTTTCAGATTTTTTTTCTAGAAATTACCGATTTTCCGGAAAATTGCATTTTCTAAAAAAAAAAAGTGTTCTTCAATGTAAAATCCCATATAAAAAAGACGCCTCAGTCGGCATGGGTTAATATTATTCAATTTGTCTTAAACTTGGCAGAGTCTTTTTGTTCAAATGAATTGATTTCAGGGAGTTAGACCAAAAAAATTCTCAAAAGAAATTTTTTCATGTGTGATTGGGCTACTATAGCCATCGATATGATAAATCCGGTCCCTTGAGTCACGTCACTCCGCTTGATTGCGATCAATGTATTCTGTTCTATTTCGGAGCGACCCTAGCAACCTGAAAATTTTTGCATCGTCTTGCAACACCCTATATACCCCTGCTGGTCGATCACGGAACTAGAAATGCTATTGCTTTTGTTCTTCATGATGGGCCATTTTTAATTACTGGCCGCTATGCAGTCCAACCCCCAAAGGGCCCGCTTCGCAGGCCTTTGTTGCTCAATTTAAGTATACCGGGGGCGCGCTACGACGTTTGGAAAATCGAATGAGTAAATACCATAATCTCGTAATTGGCAACACAGCAATCCTCTAGACCGCTACTCGGCACGCTCGACATCGCTGCCCCATTGTCTCGCGCTTACCTGAATCTGACCCTCGAAATTTCAACCGAGGATTAGACAGCTCGCGAGTGCAATTTTTTTATTTTTTCAAAAAAAGTTTTTTTAGTCTATATTTTCAAATTCGCGGTAAAATTTCGAGCAAATCGGTGGTCAAACCAAAGAAAATACGTGATTCTGCGGCATAGCAAGATCAATAGGATCGCATTTAGCAAACAGGAACCTGCGCAATCACAGTGTTGTTAAAATATTGCTTTTTCATAATTATCTAAAAAAAATCTCCCAAAGTAGGAAATAGTTCTTGCTTCCCACTAAATAATTTTTGTTAATTTTGAAGGGAAGTTATTCTGTAAATTTTCATACAGTACATATATTTCGTATTTTTAAAAGAAAAAAAAGTAGTCGCACGATTTTGAAAACACTGTAATCACGCTGGTTTCTTTTTGCTAAATGCGGTCCAATATTTCTTCTGCTGAATTTGCAACTTGCGGACCGACATCTCCGTTGTATATATACAAGTCATAAAAAAATGTAGTTCATTGTAATCTGCTTTTTCCGCAGAATGTAAGTTTACTAAGAGAGTTAAAGTCGAAGCAAATCTTAAAAATGTCATCAAATTTCTTTGGAGCTCCAATAGGCCACAGGGAAGGCCAACGGATTGAGATCCATTGATGCCGAGCGGTCTATTGTTATGTTTAAAGGAGACCGGCATCGGCCGAGATGTGGTTGCGCTGGTGTCAACGTGTGCTGGAAAAACCTCAGGTCCAGACATCATCGTATCGCGCCCTCAGTATAGAGCGGGATTATCCAGGGATTCTCTTCCATTAGTAGCCGCGAAAACCATGAGAATCACCCCGGTTGATCATCCAAACGAACTAAGACTAAAAAACCAAAATTCAATATCTCTAATTTGGTCGGTTTTCCGCCAAATTTGAAATTCCCGTCATTTTTCATGGTAGGGAACTTCAAATTTTGCTTATTGCCCCTACCCTTGCCCAGCTCACCAGTCAACCCAAATATTAGAACCCTGGGTCATATTGCCAAACTCCGCATGGAGCGGGCTCATCTAGGTACTATCGCCTGTCGGTAGCCGGAAAGTAATGGAAATCAACCAAGTGAAACGCTCAAACGAACTGTGACAAAAAATTAAAATTTACATTGGTTATATGGGGGAATTCGCGACTACCTATTCCTTCATTTTATTGGTCTGTTCAATGCTTTCATAGGGCGGCAAAATTCAAACAAGCCAATCAGATTAAAATATTCCAAACTGATACATCAAACGATGTCATATTTCTACGTTGAAAATGGCAATTTGTGTAAATTCTAGGGCTTTTTGGGGGATATTTGAGCAAATCTGGCGATTTAGGGATTTTTAGCGAAATCTAGGGATTTTTTTCTTCCCGACTAGGGATTTTTTCGGGTCAATCATATAATATCTTACTCTTGATCAATTATATATCTTATAGATTCACGCGATGCCGATGCGCACGAAATATAAGTTTCGAAAACATCAAAAGCGCAATCGTATTCTGCGATAGTGAGAAGGATGCGCATTTGTGCAGGAAAGTGTTGCAAACAATTATTTAGGAAAGGGGAAATGATTTATCAAGGAACGAGGGTTTGTGACACGTAAAAGGCGAAAATGAAACATAAACTCCCCTTCCATAAAAAAACCCCAAAAAATTCCCCGAAATTTGTCGCCCGATGGCATAACACCATGCTCCCCCCCCCTCCCCCCATAAATCAGGCTGTGTAAGCGGGCTCATTTAAACAAAATTACCTGTTGATATCCGCAAAAATCATGAAAATCAGCCCAGTAGAAAGCTAGAGCTAAGCGTTCCCACAAAAGAAAATTTCGGACACTTCAGCGCTTTTTAGAATAATTAAAGCGTTATTAAAAAATATACATGTACATTGTGTTGGTACTTTATTTGAAACCAAACATCGGCACCTAACGAAAAATGGTGGAAAAATTGAATTTTGTTATTAAAAGTTGGAAAAGAGCACAGGGCGCATTCTTCAGGGCGGTAATGTAAACTAGATTTCGGAGGTCTTGAAATCAACGATAACACATTTTCTGAAACATTCCTTAAAAATGGTCCTTTCATGATATGTTTCGCTGGATACGTGTCAAAATTGTTGTTGCTTCTGAAATGAAAGCCAATCATTTATTTCTCAAAACTGTTCGATTCAGTAAATAATAATCGGTAGCGTGCAAAATAAAAACAGTAGAGCAACATTCGATTTGGAACTCGCTGACACCCAACTGTATATAACCCTCCAAAAAGGATCCTTAATGATTATAGGATAAATCTCTCTGGTTAAATATCCCGTGCAAAGAGCGCCGCGCCGGATCTCCCGCCCGGATCTTTCTTGAGTTGCCACGGTGCTTGGCCCTTTCCGTCCGTTTCCATGAGCAGAAGTCAAAGCGGAGAGAGATGTGACCACGCTGCGCTGCCAAAGGTTCCGGCTACCTGCGAGCCTGCGACTCCGGAGCGGAAGATTCGGGTTCCGCCGGAGCGCTAACTTGTCTTACAGTCCCCGCCCCTCCCATTTCAAGTGGTATTTAATCCCCCTAAATTTGGAGCACAAAATTTTCTTTTTGCGGCACAAAATAGCACAAAATTAGCACAAAATTATGACGTACTTTTTTTCTCGAAATTCGAAAGTGGGGGGCTATCGTTTCTACAGCCCCCCCAATTTGAAATGGTATTTAACCCCCTTAATTTTGGAGCACAAAATTTTCTTTTTGCGGCACAAAATAGCACAAAATTAGCACAAAATTATGACGTGCTTTTTTTCTCGAAATTCGAAAGTGGGGGGCTGCCGCACCTGCGACCTCCCCCTTAAATTTGGGGTGGTATTTAGGACCCCTAATTTTGGAGCACAAAATTTTCTTTTTGCGGCACAAAATAGCACAAAATTATGAGAGTATTACGGCATACTTTTTTTTCAAGAAATCAAAAAGGGGAGCAAACATTTCCACAGCCCCCCCAAAATTTGATGTGCCCGTTTACCCCCCTAAATTTACAAAAATGAATAATATCTCTACGGCACAAAATAGCACAAAATTAAAGCAGAAGCATGGCATACTCCACTTTCAAGAAATCGAAGAGGGGGGCAAACATTTCCACAGCCCCCCCAATTTTGAAATACCAATTTTTCCCCCTTAAATTTGAAAAAATTGAAAGTCTTGCTACGGCACAAAATAGCACAAAATTAGTACAAAATTATGGCATACTCCTTTTCCGAGAAATCGAAACAGGGGGCAAACATTTCTACAGCCCCCCCAATTTGGAATGCTGCTACCCCCCTTAATTTTGCGGCACAAAATTTTTTTCTTGCGGCACAAAATAGCACAAAATTAGCACAAAATTATGGCATTCTTTTTTTTCGAAAATTCGAAAGTGGGGGGGCTACCGTTTCTACAGCCCCCCCAATTTTGAGGAGCGTTTCCCTCCTTAATTTTGCAGCACAAAATTTTTAATTTGCGGCACAAAATAGCACAAAATTAGCACAAAATTATGATATAATTTTTGGTTTAAGATTCGAATGTGGGGGGGCTGTGGAAATGGACCCAACTTGGATAGTCATCGTATGATCTTCGAAGCAACGTAATATTTTGATCATGGTATCAACCAACATAAAATGATAAGCAATGCTCGGTACATTCAGGGGCTTGGAGGACAAGGTGCATGAGTGTAGTGTTTGCTATTTCGAGAAATGCATTTTAAAAGTTTCAAAATTACAAGGAGCTTTATGTCTGAGAGGAAGTTCACATTCTCATTTTGATTCTTAAAAATTGGATTTTACTAATGAATTTTTCACAGAATGGATTTCAAGATTACTTTTATTTGAAATTGCTAACATATCAACTTTTTCAGAAACAGCACTTGTCCTTCAAACCCCTCAATTAAGGTAAACCTTCCTGCAGCCATAGAATCAACATAAAAAATAAATGTTGAAATAACACCAAGAGTTGGATGTATAAAAACACTGACAAGTACATAGTTGATTTGTTGCACTGATCTTTCACTCACATTTGGAACTTTTGTCATAACATTCGCAGGATTTTATGGTTTTGTGATGAGTTTTATCTTCACTGCATTCTTAATATCTGGGGAAAGTAAACTGACAAAATATGCTCTTCTCTGCACAATTCATATGAAATAATGAACAGTGCAAGAGGCATTTTAGAAAATAAATAATTTTAACAGAAAAATGGATTAAAAAAACTGAATTTACTGTAAAACCAAGATCTGATCAAGTATATAACTAAATTGACTGCATTTTAGTTGCAATCCTAAAGCAGGTATCAAAACAATACTTGGTGCAAATCCAGCAACATTCCAAAATTGAGAAAACAGGTAAATGAAACAAGTGACGGGACACTTTATGATACTACGATGAGTTTCACTAAATCAACTGGACCGAGTTATTTTTAACAAGTTCACTGACAGAATTGTAAGGTAGGATGAACTGGGAGTTCTCAGTTAACTTTACCTCCCTTTCCTCGTTTCCAGCTATGTCAGGAATAAATAATCCATCTTGCGAAACCCTGGATCGTATGAAAACAAAATGTTCTAAATTAGGCCTAATGAGCGTTTGAGAGTGACTCAGAGAAGCCACATTGGCAGGCATTTTCTTCAAAACAAGATTCAAATGCTTCTCATTCAGCTCTTGGAAACTTTTAGCGTACTGAAGCTCATGAAATGATAAATACTGATCATCAACACTACGTTGAGCTTCTTGTTGTAATATTTGTTTTGTAAAGCGTTCAATTTTTTCTAACCTAATTCTTAAATAACTAGTTATTATGTAACGTATCCTATCAAGCTCTAGTTGGTAAATATCAATTCGAATATCATCAGATGGTAGCTTCGAAATATTGTCTTCCATCGTAAGGATCTGTTGGTACATGGCATCTACATAGATTGATTTGTGAGGAAGTATTTCTGCTGATAGTTTTTCATTGAGCCAAGCATTTTCTATAAGATTCAAAACGATGGGTGCGGTAAATTCTTCATCATCACTAATATTTTCTTCATCTTCATCGCGTAGTAAACGGCTTATATCAATTGAACTGTCGGTCTCCATCATCAAGTCTGAAAATTCAAAGTTTACATAAAGTTAGATATTGTCATTGTTGATCTATGAAAGAAAAGTCTATCTCAAAATTTTTCACCGTCCAAGAATGAAATTTTGAAGAAAAAACACCAGTAAACTTCAAGTAATATCTGCTTTGTCCACTGGCGGACTATGGGAACAATCAGCAGTCAATAGTATAGAAGCAATGTGAAATTCATCCGCGCAACCAAGGTGTTAGTTTAAAAAAAAAAAAAACAGCAAAAAAAATCTTACTTTCCTGAGGACAACTTGAAATTCAAAATATGTCTGACAAATTGAGTATCAACCGACCTAAGAAAATTTATGATACTGTTATGCTATTTCTTTCATTGAATTTTTCTAAACTTGATAGAAGTCATGCAATTTCTAATGTTTGAAATAAGATCAACCCTTGCAGAGAATTATTTGATGATTTATTTGTAATCAATGAAATTTTGGATTTCTTATCTGATGTTAAATAAAACTACCACATTTTTTCACACGGACAAGAGCTTCTTCTAAGCACATTAAGGTACTGATTTTAAGGGTGCTAATCCAAGGATTTGAATCTAGAGTGTACAAGTCCCAAGAAAATTTCTAAAAAGATGAATGTTGAAATTGTTAAGTGTTTATCTTTCCGAAGTTTAGACTGAATTTATCTCTGATAGAAATCAATCTCAGAACTTCCTACAAGTACCTCTGGTCAGGTCCTCTTTACTCTGGCTTGGTCACAATAGAGTGAAAATATGCATGTGTTCTACATTCTACCATTTTCTGAAAGAAAAATCTAGAAAATGCAGACCAATTGATAGTATGAAAATAATAGAAAGAAGGAACCAAAACGCTATTGTGCTGGAAACGTATGCCGGTGGATCTATCCTTTGAAGGTCCTTGGCTTAAATCTGGTGTCAGAGGCAATCCTAGTGATGCATTTACCTCAGTAAATACTTCGGAAAAAGTTTAAAAGAGAGAACTTGAAGAGAGCATCGCAAATTGTCAGATCGTAGATGAGGCAGGTGCGGCTTTATTTCAAAATCTGTCAAAACGGCAAATTCATGAAATTATACTTTTAAATTGGGAAAAAACTCACATGGACGTTAGTCAAGTGCTTGATGAGAGACTACTTCCTTCAATAGTGGACAAAAATAAACGACAACGCAACAAATGATTAGCCGATGGAACATAAAGAACATACAAAAACTGGAAAATAACCCGCTAAAACATGGATCAATGTTCAAATTACTGAGGTTATGTTGTTGTTTACTTTTTGAAACGTAAACAAAATAATGTAATCTTTGTCAGGGACCAGTTCTATAGGACCCTGGACTCCCGTAAGAGTCAATGTAAAAATTCGTGAGCAGGTACTAGTGCTGCTGTCGCGCGTAGGATCCTTGCAACTCACTGCTGTTATCAGTTGTTGGACTTCATTAAAATCCGTAGGATCGCGTATAACTGCGAAAAATCGAATTTTTCACCATACATTTAAGTGCGGCGGGCCTTCCTCGTCGAAAGGGGTCGAAAAACGCCAAAAATATACTTATTTTTCAAGAATTCAGCCGCCTTATGTGTTATTTTTCAATCTCCGGCTTAACCTCACTTTTGGAGCGGGCGATGGATGAGTCGAGGTTCGGGGGGAAGGATCCTCTGAGTTGACTAGGATCCTACGCGAGAATGCGCTGCAATCACCCGCTCACAACAGAACGGCGTCCTATAGAACTCGTCCCTGTCTTTGTTTGAAGCAAAGACCATAGGAGATCCAAACTGATAAAACGTGCACTGCGTTTTGCATCACATTGTTTTCATTGGTTTTCATCATTGATAAAGTGACAGTGAAGTGTGAACCAAAGTGAAGTTTTCAGTTTCTATTCGTTCTTGCCAAGTTTTTCGGTTTTTTTTTCCAGTTTTTTCGTATTTGATCGCATTATTTTGATCGTGACGTTTATTCACCAATCATGTTTCAGTCAAATCATGCTCTCTGTCCTAGAATATCAAGTTTTCCAAGTTGACAGCAGGAACTCAGGAACTACTGCTAGCTAGCCTTTAAAAATACTTACTTATTAGATGAACAAAGGATTGATCAGAAATTTATAGCAACAGGTATGTACTATGTGATCCATGAATCAGCAAATGTTCACAGCAATAGGCTAAAATGTTTAATTTTCCTATGTAAATTATCGATTTTGACATTTTCTCATAATGTTCATTTTCCTCTAAATTTTCACAGCATGACAGAAGGAAGCTCAACAGAAATGGGTCTTTGCACTTGGATGTCCGACTTACCAGACGAACTTCTAGAGTTTCCTGTCATTTGCCTTGCGATACCGGGTACGTATGTCACACATCTATTCTAACTTTCTTACCATCCTCATGTTTTAGGTCTGATCGCTGATACTACTCGCAGCATGTAGCTGTGCACCATCCAAGGTGAGATTGAAGAGAGAACTTACTATTTATAAGTTTGGTTTCCTTCATTAGCAAACGTCTCAAACATTCACTCAGTTATCTTCGCATCTGATATGCTTCTGTGCTGTTTCGCTTCATGTCTGACAAGCAACTCAATAGGGAGACAGGGACTGCTAAGTAACTTTCCAACTGAACTGAAAAGAAGGTGTTTAGTGAAGCACGCTCACCAAGTTTTTGTTCTGTCCTTTTGTTATTTTTTATTTATTTTTTGAATAGTTATGACAACAATTGACAGTAACTGAAACGTCTAAATGCACCCAGAAGCGCAAAATTGTGGGGGCGCACTAACAAAATTTTACAAACATAACAGATCCTCTGAGGAAAAAGGTTGGTGGTACAAAGAGAATAACAAAAAAAAGTTTTTGAGCTCTCTGCCAGATTTTAGATTTTACATAGAAGGTATGGTTACAAGTATTACAGTTACACAATCACAAGTATACAAGTAAGTGCTAATTTCATGTTCAAACTTGTATCTTGAGACCCTTATCTTGTACTTAAAGGTTATAATGTCACGCTGAAATAAGTCTACTATGTGGTCAGGTTCTGACTTGTAGGGATGTCGAAACCTTTTGAGTGCTAATAGCATTTTCTGAAGTGTTTGGCACTTTCATAATTCTGCAGTTTGAAACTATAAGCAGTTTCATAGAAAAGAATTGTATTAAAAGAGGAAAGGTAATTCATTGTTCAGCTTTTTGAGAGATTTAAGTAGAAAGATTCAAAACTATACCTGCATACCTTGATGTATCTTCCTGAATTTCAGCTCCCTAAATTTTTTTCAGTAAGTATGAAAAAAAACTTGCGTAGACTTGATTTGTAATTTTTTTGTGTGTTCCATGTTCTCTATTTTGAAGATAAAAATCTGAAAAATATATTTAAGATATACTCATTGGATCTTAAAGATATTTTATTCATTTGTAATCTCTAAGAGTTTTTACAATCAAGCAGTGTGAAATTACATTGGTAGCGATAATGAAATTATGTTCGTGCGTAAATGGTGTGCTCGAAATAAGGGCCCAACTGTGCCCTGGGAAGTTCTGAAATCAAAGCCTCAAAAAAATTAAAATCAGTAGCATCTTCAAATTGAATTTGAAAACTTTCTATTTCGTTTCTTGATTCCAGGTTCCCATGATTCCATGTCTTACACCATAAAACGAGGTGCCCGTCTTGCGCCTGACTGTTTGCCCATTTTGTATCGCTTAAGCCCTTATCTTGGCCCAATTGTTCGCAGACTGTCCTACAATTGGTGTATCACCCAGCATGCAACAGCCTCTGTTCAACTTCTCAATGGTATCAGGTACTTAACTTTATGATGTAAAGCAAAGTTTTAGTATCTTTAATCTTCCAAATAGCACTTAGGAACTAAAATATTGCATTCTGTTGCAGTAGGTAACATGGTAAAGTTACTACACATTTTTTGCAATGTTATCGTAATTTTTTCTCAACATTTGACATTATCTTTTTTTCATTGAAAAAGTTTGAATTTCTCTAGAAAAGAAACTTCGAATCATTTTGGATTTAGGGCCACAAAATTTGGGAAAGGTTTTGGGAAAGAGAGTTAGCTTTGTTGCGCCAACATTCTATTAAAAAAACATTAACACTCTCTAGCTCCAATCTCCAAAAAGTTTGGTGTCAAAGAAAAAAAAGATGTAGAAAAAACAAAATATATCAAGTACCCACCTAAATATTTTTTGTAAGGTGTAGAAAAAAAAAGATATTTCAAGATACCCACGTAAGTATTTTTTGTTTTAAATAATGAAAAGCATAGTTCTTCGTGGTCTAAATGCAGAAAACCAACTGAAGGATTTGTGATTTCATCACATTTCTTGACGAGCCAGAGGCTAAGTGATTAAAAATTACAATAAGATCTCAATTTTTTTAAAAAAAAAAAAATGTATAACTATACCGTGACTTAATTTTCTTCCAATATTAGCTATTTTAGTATATTATTGTACTCCATGATACTTGGGTTAGTTGTAGGTGCTTTGCTGAAGTGAACAAGGGAGCTTTTGTCAAAGGAAGAGCTCAGAAATCCATAGATCAATTTCCATCAGATTTTAAAACGTTTATATTGGAAGCTGTTACACATGCCCTCTGAGTTTAAAGTCAGGCATCATAACTTTTCAAAAATGCTCAAGGATGAGCCTATCGGCATATTAAGCTTTAAGGTTGTCCAATGAGAAGGCGTTTTTGTGGAGTATTTTTGAAAAATAATGATTTCTGATTTTTAATCTGGACAGCGTATGCAGAAGCAAATGTTATTTTAATATTATATGGATTAGACCCAAAAGTTTCAGACAATACTCTTCAAAACCCGAAGGAAATGGATTTACTAGTGGCTTAGCCTAGCTTACTATTGATTGAGCCTATTTTGTTGACTAGCTGAGCCAATGCATCTTACAAGATGAAAAGCTCAACATCTGTCAGGAGGTTTGGACATTCTTTGAAAGATTTTCCAGGAATGAATCCTTCAAGAACATTTTTTGTATACCTAATTCCTCTATGAATATAAGGATTTTTAAAAATGTGAAAATAGGTTTAGGAAAATATGAAATAAGGGTTTTTTGGACTTTTGCAGGTATTTTGATCTACGTGTATCGAAGAAGAATGATGCCGATGGATTTTACTTTGTGCATAGTTCTTATGGTGCTAAAATTAATGAAGAGCTCAAGACCATCAATGTATTTCTGGAAGATTTCCGCCATGAAATAGTCATCTTGGACTTTCAACACATTTACAACTTCAAAGATAAAGATCATATTGAACTGATTTCTTTCCTTCACGCTACATTTTCTTCAAAAATTTGTGTAATTCCATCGAGTCTTTCATCTGTGACACTTCGATGGATGAGGTCCCACAACTACCAGGTATCTCATTCCCATGTACACCAGTCTTTTTTTCCTCATTAATTATTATTTCATGCAACAACTTATGAGTATTACCTTTTCTGATCCATTTGAGTCCTTAAGTTGTTTGCGAAAGGGGTTTTTGGGGAAAGGCGAATTGTGTTTTCAGCACAAATTTGATTAAAAATACATGGAAAAACTAATTTACTCCATTAATAGCCGGAAAGAAATTTTTGGTGCATGATTTATGGAGAAAAGTTTTGGTTGAAAATGAGTCCAACTTTCCACTTCTTTCAAGTAGCTTTCTTTTGATGCCCAAAAATGATCTCAAAATTGTCCTTCAATGAAAGTAGCCTCTATTTTTTATATATTTTTCTGTCAAGTTGTTCATTATTAACCGCTAGTCGATCTTTAACAAAATTGCATTGGCCATGAGTTAAGATCAGCAATAAAAAAGAAAGATCCGGAGATTTTACCCACAGTTTTTGACCACTTATGTTCAGATGGTTTCTACAGATTTCTAGCTTATCACTTTTACTTCTTAGAGGTTTTTCTTTAGTATCCTTCGTCATTGTGCCAACAGTCATTGCAGAAAAATTTCCTTGTTCAGAGGGGGAAAAAATTCATAGGTTTGAAGTCAAAATTAAAATTCCTTCAATGAAGGGACAGGGTAGCAAACCATAACAACATGAGCATGCATCTTTGTTTAATTGTACAAATTAAGCACCTTGACACTATAGCAAGGAACTTATCAGAACGTATTGTTAATTCGGCCAGAAAATAAAACCCAACTTCAGTAACTAATTAAAATTCTTGCAAATTAGTTAGGGCCAATGTTTCCAATTTCTTAATTCCTCTTTTTTATTTTCACAGGTAATACTTATTTACAGAAACGAAATAGTGAAAAATTTGTCATCTTTCTGGCCGCTTGGTTGCTGGCCAACGCCATGGCCTGATACAACCTCAATCAAATCTATGCTCAACTTTCTAACAAAAGGTCTCACAAATCGTCCTCATGGCAAAGGGTATGTAACTCAGTGCGTTTTGACACCAGACGTAAAATACATTATCTCCCACCTCTACTCCACTTTAAAAAAATCTTGTGTTAATCGTTGCAATCATGCTGCTATTCCTTGGATATTGGAGCAGAAAATTAGTAATTGTTATGGTATTAATGTCGTGATAGCGGATTTTATAGACCAGGAAAATGGTGCCTTTCCAGAAAGTGTGATATCATTAAATTACAAGTCAGTTGGAATGAATCGTAGCAACGTAACCCAAGACATCATCAAGAATAGAAGTAGTATCCCTGTTGGTAATGTTAAGACAGCAACAAAAGGGTAAGAAAAACCTCTGGGTTATTTTAAATTATTATTTTTTTAACTCCAAAAGTGATTTTTGCTCTCTGAAATCTTACCATTGCAACGCTGGTGAAATTTATACCTTAAATATATTTTCCATTATCATTATCATTAGAGAAGTAAGAGAAGTCATGCTCTTGAATTTTATCTCTAGTACAATTAGTATTAAATCTACAGTGATTTTCAACTTGCTTCAATCCAGTAAGTATCAAGTCTATCGTCACTCTGAAACCTTGAGAAGAATAATTAGGCTTAGTGGGTGTTCGATTCCTATTGTAGAAAAAAATTAAAAACTTGACTCAATTAGGAAAAATGAATACATACTACTTATGCTTGAACTAAGCACCATATAACTCTTTGCTTCATAGGTAACCATTGTGATAAATCTACTTAATTACCCTGTTCCGTACAGTAGGTGGTCTACCGGAAAATGTCTACAAAGTGAATGCCTACCCGTTTTTAGGTTACTTTTAGGCTAATTACCATACTCATCTGTCTTCTTCTAAAAACATTGAGCACTTCTATGAGAGTTGCTCAAGATATGAACTCTGATAGATTCATCAATACTAAAAATTCGGAGAAAATTCCTGACATTAAGTTAGATTGGGTTTGAATTTCTTTTGGGTTATCATTCTTTATGTTGGTGAAGCATTTTCACCAGGAACTTCTCTAGTCCGTACATGAGTCATTGGTGGACAAAACTATTGATCAAATTGGCAAGACACTCAAGTCAACATATTGTTAGGTTAATTCGCGTATCTTTAGGTATTCTGAGAGCTAAAGTATATTCGGATTTTATTCATAAGTTGCGGTTTTTCACGAGACCTAAGAATTCAAGAAGTCATAGGAATTGGATTTCATACCTTCTCACTCGCTTCTTCAATACATATCAGCTATGCAATAACCCAGTGCAGATCAGCTAATAGAAGTACACACACAGTGCTAAGAGCTGGCAATTGCTTGCTATTGTTTTGTTTTTTTTTGTTCTTTTTTTTTTTGGTCAGTGCTATGAGAAAGTGTTTTTCAATGTAGTTTTTCCGTCAATGGAAGAGTGCCCAAATTTTAGTCGTGTAATGAGACATTATCTATTTATACAACTTGCCTGATGAAGAAAACAAGAGCCGAGGAAATGCTCTCAATGAATAATCTCAACCGGAAGAATCAATTGACAATCAATTTTAAGTAAATTCTCTTGTGATAAAAATTCAGCCTTGTGAAAAGTGATGGAAATGAATCACAAGCTCAATAGTTGCCTTTGCAGCCGCTTATCACAATGAAAAATCTACAAAAGAAGGAATGAAACTCAATAATGTTCAAGTTTGTTGCAGTGTTATGAAGTTGGACGAAATACTCTTGCTTGTCAGTACCATTTCATTCATTGAAAGAAAAACTTTGCCTCTCATGTGTAAAACATAATTTATAAAGAACTTAAGTACCTATTTTGATGGAAAATTAACTTGAACAAATTTATATAATGTCTCTGCGGTAGCCCTCTAATTTTTAGTATGCTGTTTCAAGTGCCTGATATGTTTGATACGGAAGTATTAGTCTAATTTTTAAGCGTAATTTTTCTCACGGTAGAAAATCTAACTGGATGTTTAAGTGATTATGTGATCAATTTATAGTATTTCCAAAGACAAATCTCTAATCATTGAATTTTTTTGCATTCATGATGTTTGAAATTTACCTGAGCCTTTCTACTGTTCCATCATGCTGTTTTCAAGCAAATTATATTTTGTACCTAATAACAAAGAAATATTTTTGACTAATGTGGGTTGGTTTCTCTAATCAACACCCTTACCTTGTTATCAAAAAACAATACTTCTTATTTTTGTAAAATGAGGTGTACTTTCCAATATACTTAATTGTGAAAAGTTCGGCCACTACCCTACAGTTTTGATCAGAAGGGTATTAAGTTCTTTAAGAAACAACAAGAAGGATGAGGAGGGTGAAAAATCATCCATTTTTCCAGTAATCAGTATTTTTGTGTAAAGTTTGTATTTCAGCCCAAGAATATTTAGCAGTTCCTAATCCATCTCCACCTTTTTGGTGACTGCAAAGTTTGATATCCAATAACAAGATTTTTTGAACTTACTACTCAAGCGGATAATACCACTCAATTACTTTAAGCAATTTTTATTCCTTACTCATTTTTTTTGGTGCAGGCTACTTAATGATTTGAGTCTATTGACAGTTGTCATTTACTTCTACTATATTTTATTTCTTAAAAATTCAATTGTATTTTATTTTAATTTTACTGAGGTTACCAAACCACGTTACTTTTACATTCTATCAGTTTTATTGCTTTATTTTTTATTTTTACATTCATTTATTCCTCCTTTATATTTTTAACGGTTGTTTGTTCTTGTATTTTCTCAAAATTTATTTTGGCTTAAAAGCAAATGTCATCTTTTACTGAAAACTGTGATTATTTTCTTTACTACTTTACTTTTTGATTATACTCCATTATTGAGATAAAAAAACGATAAATATTTGTTGACCACCAATTCTCGAAGTCTGTAATTCTTATCCTTTAAAATTCTGAAATTTTTGTCTAAATTTCTTATTTTTCTCTAAACAATGAAACCAACTTTCTCCTACTTAACATAAAAAACTGTTACCCTCTATAACAGCATCTATTTTATATATATATTTTAAAATTATGTTTTAATAAATCAATCGCTCTTCAAGGTTGTAGCAGTTGCTTTCATCCAGTGACATAGATGTGGAACAACATGCTTCGCGCACCCTATTAGTTCATTTGTATTCCTGTCTGCAAGGTTATCATAGTAATATTCACACACCAGCAATTTTAGCCGCACTTTCCATCATTACTTAATTCTATAAAACATGTGAAATAAAACATAAGCTAAACGGTCCACTCGCTCTGATCCCAAATTCCTAACAGAGATAAATGAATTCTGTGCGTATCAGAAGTCAGCTGTATTATGTAAACCGCTGTAGGGCGAAAATTTGAAATAGGGGCTGTCCCATTCTAAATATCCACCATGTCACGCTTTAATGTTTTGATACTTTTAACGACACTGAACAAAAAGCATTCGAAATAGCAATGATTGCTTGAGTTCTGGGAGAGCAATAAATAAATGGTAGTTTTTGGATGAGCGGTTTGAGAATAACGACAATGGAATTCTGTTGAGAAAACATGATAAACTTTATTCACGATGCCAAATTCCAAAAGAAAATTTACCACCGCATAAAATGTGATTTGCGAGAGCTGAAAGAAGGACATTTAGTCGCAACGCATAGTCAACATGAAGTAAGTTTTAGGCAAACTTCGACTTGACTTAGACTTGAACATGTCTATGATAATATCTGTATTCTGTCTTCCTAAGAATATTCTGATGTCAGCCAAAATATAGTCCCTAGAATATTTTCAAATAAATTTCATCATCTTGTCGAAAATATTCCTAGAATATACTGATTTTTGCAGAGGATGGCTCAAATTTATCACTGTTCTATGGTGTATAAACCAAAAAAAAGTAACTAGCAGACCAGACCTGAATTTAGTTATCATTCTCTCGTTTCTTCTTCAAAATTTTAACAAAAAAGAAAAACACAACCTGGACTTCACTGATAAATTTCAGGTTATACAGGAGCATTTACTTACCAATTAATTGATGAGACTAAAAAAGAAAAAAAAAAAGGTAAAAAAAATAATGTCATAAATTTTCATTTTATTTTACAAAATCTTGAAAGAAGGTAACTGTACATTTTTAAAAATGATATAATTTAGACCTACTGCCTATCAAACCTCTACCAAATCTTCTATTCAAATCTCTCAGAGCTTAGTCAAGAATCTTTGTACCCATGGTAGGATGGGCACTGTCCTAGAAGAAATTGCAGCTTTAGAATTTCAGTATTCGGAACTTCGTAAGTTCCAGAAGCAATATTGCTTTCAGGCCTCGGAGCCTAGTATCATAAAATCATTACCTTAATTTTCTAAAGTATTTTTACAAATATCCCTCAATTAAAAAAAAATATCAAAAAGTTGTTTATCCGCATATTGCATCTATTTATCATGCATTAGCTCTTATATAGTAATAAAAAATGAAATATGCATCTTTAGCTAAATATTTCTGTATTCTTAAAAAAATATCCATAACTTTGTTCGTGTATCATAAACAGGAAGACACCTTATGGCTTGACTCCAATTCTCAATGAGCATAATTTTTTAATACAAAAAATGTGACAATTTATGGAAAGGCTTAGTACAAACCTCTGAGGATTCAACTCCCAAAGTTAGAGCCAGATGCTCCATTAATTTAAGAAGCTTCATAGCCTCTTCAAGTACAGGAAGACATGTTTTAAGAAACTTCAGAGTTATTAGAGGGACCATGAATGAGATCAAAGGCTAATGTTGTTGATAGAGAGATGTGATGTGGAGCCTCTAAGAGACGTGGCAGGGTGTAGACTTCTGGTGATATTATTTTCTTTTTAATGCTCAAACACAGCCTTCAGATTTATAATAACTCAACCAAACAGCTGAAGTGTTGTGATTACTTAAAGAACCAAAAGTATCACGACGTTTCGGGAACTAAGCAAGTCCTCTTTTTAAAATGAAGTAGGTAGGGTAGGTAAACTAAAAATGATTCAAAAAATATTATTTACTTGGTAATTTGCCGATTTAATTCATGTTTTTTTCTGATAAACACATACCTGATTTATTTTTATTTTTTAGGTTGTATGTAGAGACTCTTTAAAGTTCAAGTTTTTTTAAAGCCTTAAGACATTTTATAAACTTAGCAACATCGCAATGATCTCCGTCTCTCCGTTCAAATTCTATATCATTTCCTCAATCGCTACGATTTTTATCATAATTACAAGTGTCTCATCTTATTTTCTCAGTATGAATAACCTATGACCTGTCTGTTTTTCACCTTACCTATCAACACGGGGCAATCAAATCTGGGGAATGAGAGAGGTGTAAATATTTGTCATTACAAGAAAATATTTGACTCCAATCAAACCAAAATAATTAAACTTGGCCATGTAAGGTGTAGATAAGTACACATTTTCTAAGGAAGAACCTATAGCCACCATAAATGAATTCCAAAGATAAAACGAATCATCGAGTTGGAGAGGTAGAATTCAAGGTACCCAGGAAACACCAATAGACATGTAGGTATAGCTTAGTTACAAATAATTCCTACTTGCTGTAACCAAGAAAGTCAACGTTGCTGGAAATGCATACTTTGGTAACAAATATTTACTATTTCCCCTATCCCCCTCCAAAACATTTCAACAAATGCATTTTAGCCTCTCCCACTGCAAGGCATCACAGGTTCCGTTTTACCCTTGTTACGAACTGAATGGAGAATTCGCAAGCAAATTTTTTATTGCTTCAACTGAGAGTGCTTAAAGGGCTGATTTTGCAGTATTTTTATAATTTTTTTCTGATATAAGAAATAGTATGAAATAGACTGAAAGTGAGAAAATGGACCGCCTGGTGACGCCCCCTGGCGGTTTTTCCCATTTAAACACATGCATTTTAGCAGATTAGATCATTTTGTCACGTCTCCTCTACTAATTAGTCAATTTACAAACTAAGGGTAGCCTCGTGTTCAGTTTACCCAGCAGTTTCTACTTAAACACGAAATTCATCCAATTTTAGACTTGTGCAAATTCTCCATTCTCCGCATTATAATCCCTCTCGAGTTGCAACGTCAGCGCATTTTGAGTCTCCTCAACACTTTTATCTGAACAAGAAGGAGAGGGGCCCTCGGTTGGGTCGTGGATTATACACGGGAGATGGCGGTTGATACATCATCGGCCTGAAGTAAGGACTGGTGGACGAGGAGGCCATTGGTGAAGGTCCATAGAACCGCGAAGGCATCGCATAACGAGGGTTTGGTGCCGGTCGAAAGTCGAACGCGTCCCTCGAGGGATTGAAGGATCCCGACCAAATCGGCGGAGGTCGATATGGTGAGGGTTGAATCGGTCGCCGACTGATGACAATGACGCATTTGCCCGGCTTGTGCGAGAGGCCTGCAAGTCGCATGATCTTATGGATCAAAGCGGGCGTCGGGACTATTGATGGGTTATTTGTTTGGGGTTGATACGGGTTTGTGGCAGGTTGCATCACACTTTGTGGGAACGGCGTTGCAGCTCCGTCCGGACGCGCATAAGGAAATGGTGCGGTATTTTGACCACCAGGTTGAAAATCAGAAGTTGGAATGATATTTTGACTCAGGTGACCATCGGGTGGCAAAGTAGTCTGGTACGGGTTTGTGGCAGGTTGCATCACACTTTGTGGAAACGGCGTTGCAGCTCCGTCTGGACGCGCATAAGGAAGTGGTGCGGTATTTTGACCACCAGGTTGAAAATTAGACGTTGGAATGGTATTCTGACTCAGCTGATCATAGGGTGGCGAAGTAGCCTGGTCTGGAACCCCTGTTGCTGGCTCAACTTGGACGTGAGCAGAACTTGGAATTTGATCCCCGTTAGCAGAGATGACGGATATAGGATTGGTTTGTGTGCTCGGTGTCTCTTGAACCTGATTCGAACCAGTGCCTGAATTTGGACCACTCGGGATGCTTTGAGCTGGTTTCTGATCACCGGCATTCGTGATGTTTGTGTCCGTTGCAATGGCATTTGTGGCATTCTCTCTCGCGTTGAGTCCTGTGGAGGCCGCTGGTTGGTTTTGAAGTCTTTGAGAATTGCTCGACTCGGTTGGCTGTTGATTCGATAGTGCGTTGTCTTGATTTTTGGCTGTTGTTTTTGTTAAAGTCTCAACCGCGGGCGTTTGGAATTCTGTCAGTTCCGTCAAACCGCTTTCTATGCCGTCATCCGCACTAGCGCCTCTGATGTTAGTCTCTTTAGGGGCATCAACGTCCGGTATGTCAACCTCGCCCACTTCGGTCGGGAAGTCTATAGGTGAGATTATTTTGGTGGGTGGGGTATAAGTGTTGACTGTTTGGGAGACCGTAGGGGGGTTTATCGGAGGAGGCAATTTTTGGACGCCTTGATCTGGTGCCGCAACTGGGAACCTCTGATTTTCTGCGAGTTTATTATTCTGTCCCGTAAAATGAGGATCCCCATTTTGGAATTCAGGAGCAATGGGATTCCCGTTAGGAATGACATTCTGACTCGGGAGGTTACCCGCGAGGCTGTTATGAGGCACTGACACTTGAGTAACTCCTTGATTAGCCTCAGCGTCTTTGCTTAACCCTGTGGAACTTCCACCCGGCACACTCGATGTTAAGCTTGAGGAAACGGTATTAATGGGCAGATGTTGCTGTTTGAGGTCGCTCGTACTGACGGTCAAGGGTTTGGAACTTGAATTATCTGGTTGATTACTTTCTGGGTTGATGCTCATAGCCTCCGTACCTGGCTTTAAGTTGGAAGAGGCCATAGATGTAGGGTAATTTTGGTTTTGGTGGTTGCCAATACTGCTAGCCGGAAGATTAGTGCCAGGAATATCTTTTAAATTAGTTCCAAATGTATCGGCTTTTCCCACAGGATTTGTAGCTTTCTCAGTGGACGGTGTTTCTAGTGGTTTTGTGTTTTCAAGTGAAATCTTGTTTGTGGTATTATTAGTATTGCTAATCGATTCTCCTCCAGGCGAAGTTTTGGAAATAGCAAGATTGTTAGTCTGTAGCCCCTTTAGTGGACCGGTATCCGTGTCAGCAGGTGCAGTAACGGTAGAGGCAAGGGCTTTTTCACCCAAAAACGTGTTTCCAGTGATGTCTGGAACCTTAGAGGCTGGGGAATCCTTTTGATCAGCGGACGTACCCACCATAGCGAGATTGGTATTCGCGTCATCAGTTGCTGAGTGTGAGGAGGCGATTCCTCCAGGGTAATTTGAATCTTTGAGGGAGTCGGTTTTGGAAATGCTTGAAGTTGGTCCACTATTCTGACTCAAGTGAACATTGGGGGACGAGGCGCTCTGCTCTTGAGCCCCTGTCTCTCGCTCGATTTGAACTCGAGTAGAACTCTGTATCTGATCCCCATTGGTAGAAATATTAGGTATAAGATTGCTTTGCGCGTTCACTTGTTCTCCTGATTTTGGACTTTCTTGATGCTGATCAGAACCATTGCTTGAAGCTGGCATAGTATTCTCACTTGGATGAGCATCAGGTGAGGAGGTATATTGGTCTGCAATCCCTGTCGCTGGCTCGACTTGAACGTTGGTAGAACTCGACGTTTGATCTCCGTTAGCAGAAACAACGGAAACGGGATTTTGAGCATCAGGTGAAGAGGTATTTTGGTCTGCAATCCCTGTCGCTGGCTCGACTTGAACGTTAGCAGAACTCGACGTTTGATTTCCGTTAGCAGAAACAACGGAAACGGAACTATGAGCATCAGGTGAAGAAGTATTTTGGTCTGCAATCCCTGTCGCTGGCTCGACTTGAACGTTAGCAGAACTCGACGTTTGATTTCCGTTAGCAGAAACAACGGAAACGGGACTATGAGCATCAGGTGAAGAAGTATTTTGGTCTGCAATCCCTGTCGCTGGCTCGACTTGAACGTTAGCAGAACTCGACGTTTGATCTCCGTTAGCAGAAACGACGGAAACGGGACTAATTTGTGTATCCATCCTCTTATCTGATTTTATGCCTTCCTCGATCTGACTTGAACCAATACTTGATGCCTCTCCGATGTTTTCACTTATGCGAACATCAGGTGACGAGGCTCTCTGGTCTGAAACCGCTGTTGCCGGTTCAACTTGAACGTGAGCAGAACTTGACGTTTGATCCCCATTCGCAGAAATAACGGATGTGGGACTGATTTGTGTGATCATCGTTTCTCCCACCTTTGGATTTTCCTGAGGCTGTTTTGAACCATTACTTGCATTAGGGTCACTCGCAATACTGTCAACGACTCTTTGCTCCCCAGTTTCCGAACCACTGTTCTTCATTGCAGCTGTATTCGTGGCACCATCTCTCACGTTAGACTCCGTTGGAGACTCCGCCTGTGAATTAGAAGAAATGATTACACCAGACCCGGTAATAGGATCAGACCGAATGTTTGGAGGTCTCAATTCCAAGGATACTTCGCTCACAGGGTCCTTTTGGTTTGTAGGGTTTTTAGTATCGGTCAAATCTGAAGCAGGAGAGTCTGGTGACTTAGGGATAATGATGTCACCGGACGCGGCAATGGAATCTAATCGAGTAGAGTTTTGCTCTAAGGAGGCATCGCTTGTAGGAATAATATTACTTGAAGGGTTATCTGTATTCGCGATGATTGAGGCAGCTAAGTCTGACGAGTCAAAAGCATTGCTGACACTTGACTTGGCAATGGGATCAGATACAGCTTCAGTGGGTATTACCTCTGCGGAGACAGGATTTATAGGGATACTTTGATTTGTGAGGTCGTTAGTTCTGTCCGTAGTTCCAGATGTCGACAAGTCTGGTGCGATAGGAGAAGGGTGGACGTGTGTTTCGATGGCAGGATCAGATTTAGTGCTGGCATGTGTCAGATTTGAGTAAAGAACATTTACAGGAGAATGCTTGTCTTTTACGATTTCTGTGGCGGTATTCGAAGTTAGAGGGGCCGGCAAATTTTGTAAATTGACAGAAGCTTCGACGTTTAATTTCACTTGGTTTTTGTCAACACCATTCAAATCTGACAAGATAGCAGTTAAAAGAGAACCTTTGTTTTCCACACCATCGGTGCTAGTGGAAATTTTTGAAGTGAGTAAATCAGATGAATCAGTGGCAGCGTCACTGATGATTCCGGTTGCAGGATCAGGCGGATTCAGAGAAGGCGTCAAACCCGAAGGTGCAGAGCTCTTAAGAGAATTTTGGTTTGAGAGATCGTCATTTGGGTTGCTGGAAACTTGAGGAGCCGAAAATTCATGCCTCGTAGCCTGAAAATCTTTACCTCGCGATCCTGCGGAGCCAATAGTCAACGAATCTGTCGAAGCCGGTTGATTGGGCGAATTTATATTTTCATTGTTGTCGACACTGTTTAAAACACCAGGAACCGACGGATCTTGGAAAGATGTAGAGTTTAAATTAGTATCTTTGATGGTTGACGCTACGTTTGATTTTAGCGTGTCTCCAGGTGAATTGTCCGTCGACGACTTGTCGGGAATTTTAGCAGCTGAAAAATCTGTATTTGCTCCAAAGCTTTTGCTCAATCCCTCTGAAATTACGTCTCCTTCAGAGGACTCAGAGACTGGGGGGACCGAATTTTCTGAAGATTTTTGGTCCGTAATATCAGAGACAGAAATGTTCTCTTGGCTTGGTTTAGACTCGTTGCTTACTTCTACAGGTGCAGTGCCATTTTTAGGAGAGCGAGAAGGGAGGTTATTTGATTGGCTGTCAAGAATGCCGTTCTCCGGGTTGGGAATGGTAAAATTTTGTCTTTCCTCAAAATCCGTCTTCATTGCTTCCTGAAAATCCGTCTGCCCGTTTGCTGCATCGGGTATTGATTTCGCATTCTTCCTCGAGAAGTTCTCAGGGACATTTGTATCAGCAGAAATAGAGTCATCTGGTCGGTTTGCAGGAGACCGGTTAACTCTTTTATTATCAGTTAGCGTAGTTTCATCGAAAACTGATGGGGTCCCACTGGCGGGCGATAACTTCTTTTCAGACGCATCAACCTCTAGGCCGTCTAAAATTGAGACATCATCCTCTTGTTTCTTCGGCTGGATGTCATTGGTTTGACCTTGAACTGCAGGGAATTGATTCAGGTTTAAACCCTCGCTATGTTGCGTGTTTAGGGATGGAGGAGGGAGAGATCTAGGGGTGAGGATTTCTTCGTCAGACTCGCCGCTGGACTCTCGAAACTCATGGATGGTCGTATCTTCTGGCGGCGGGATTTCAGGGAATTGAAAGCTCTTGTCTGCCGGGTCGCTGGAGATGGTCTTACCGCGGTTGAACGGGAGGCTGTAGTCGGCTATGTCCAAGTCTGGCGAGGCGGGTGGTAGGATTTTTGTGGACCGCGTTTGGATCAGCTGGTTCTTCTCCGGCTCGGGGGGTGCCTCCGGAATCTGGTCCGGAATCACTGAGACGTATTTTGACTTGACCGACATCGGCCAGTGTGGGATGCTCTTCTTGACGTCCTCCACGAATTCGTTGGTCTTCGCGTGGCTGGCAGCAATGGTGGTCGGCGTCGGTAGACAGGATGTTTGCTGTGCCACCTGGAAACATACGAAATATAAAGATGAAGGAATGACACATTCAAACGTATAACGTAAATATGCCAAGGAGTAACAAGTCCAGCTTCAGGCTGAAAGGATGATTGTGCGTTTTAAATATGCACGAGCGTTTCATCACCCAAGGGCAAATCGTGCAATGATATAGGTACACTATTGCTGAAGCTGGAACGACTCGCGAATTTTCAAAATTTTCATCTCATTTAATTTTAATGGAGAAAAAACAAACCTATTCCAATTACAATTTTTTTATTTAAACATTTTTATATTATTTACAATTTTTTTTTCAATTTTTGTATTTCCTCCTTTCTCTTGAATTGTTTATTTTGTATACCTCAAACCATTTTCTTAAAATTTGATGCAAAAGTATTTAAAAATGCTAACAGTTTTCAGAAGTTTTTTCCGACTGGATGCGAGACAACATACTTCATGAATGTTCGCAAAGGGAAGGATTATGGAGGCAATTTATGATACAAATATTTTAACTCTGGTGTGAGCGGTGAAGTATCGTGCGAAACTGAAGGCGTTTTCGATTGTTGGTAGCAGTTTAATATTAACGTAGCTTACAAAAACTCGTTCCTCGCAAAGAAATCAAATACATCCGTATCCGCCATCATTTCATTGAGGACTCTAGTGAGGATTCGGTACGAAACGTTCGTAAATGATGCAAACTGTCTCCTCAAAGGGTTTTCCCGACCAAATGCGAGACATTTATTTTAAGAATGTTGATAGAGTGGAAGATTCTACACGGCAATTTATGATACAAATATTTTAACTCGGGTGTGAGCAGGGAAGTATCGCGCAAAACTGGAGGCGTTTTCGACGGGTTGTCATAGCACACATCAACGCGCGTCTCGTATACAAATCGTATAAACCCGCATTCTTTTGAAAACGAGGCAGGATCTACCAACATAAAATACATTCGAAGGAAACATTTCGACGATGTAAGTCGGCTATCATACAACTCGTTCGCGGTGTCTGAAGATCTCCGACTCTATGTTTTAGCGGCTCTGGTGCTTGCACTAGAGCTGCTATTCCGGACGGTCCCAGCTGGGGAGTATCAATGCAGCATGTTACATTGTAGAGACCGCGCGTTGGTTGATGGGAATCGGCGCCATTTTCGGCTATGTTCCTTGTCATGACTTTCTTTTATTGCATACTGTTTTATTGTTAGTCAATGCTATGTTGTGTATTGTATTTTTGGAATCATGGTGATACAGTCAACAATTCAAAACTTGTTTGTGCTTTTATCTCGTGATGGAAAAAATGTACTTTACGTTCAAAATTTGAAAATTTGAATTTTAAAGTTTTCGCGGTTAAGGAAGCTTTAACCACTGGGTTGGAGCTTCCTAGTCATATTACTTGATATCAGCTGATAGCAAACAAAGGTTACCAGGGAAACCGTAAACGTCTAACAACTATCGTGGCCATTGGGGCGATTATTGAAATGATATCGACTGTATGTCGCCGCTTACGACAGGACATAGCCCTATCTTAACTGTGTAATATATCGCAATTCGATATTGTTTTGATTTTTAAAAGGAGCAATTCATTCATACAGTTCCGATTAGTTTTGGCGAACGGGCCCTTAACCTACGGCACTCGGCTCATGGGAATTTTTTAACTTGTCCTGGACGGACTCGTCTGTAGCGCCTCGTTCTTCGTTGTGTGTGTGATTTCGTGAAGAAGTTTCTATGGCAATTTGCTTTTATTTGTGAGCTGTTTTTTCACGGGATTTTTGAATGTTCTGTACGAATAAATTCGGTGAGTACCTCATTTATCCCTCCTTCCAGTAAAATTATTTCAACTTTTCCTTCTCCCTCATTCTGGACCCACTCATGGGCTGATTATTTTCTCATTCTTGAAACTTTAGACTGGCAATTTCTATGCACAATCTATAGCTCATTAACCTATAGTTCAAGAGTTCCTCACTAGTGTCTTGCTCTTCTTTTTTATTTTTAAAGCCTCAATGTATTTATAGAATTTCAAAAATTTAGTTTTTGAGTTGACTTAAAAAATGTAGAAAATATAATGCTGTTTTAATTTTCATTCGCTACATCGAATGACATCATGATTCTTCGTTAAAAATGGCGCTTTTTGCAAAATCTAGGGATTTTTTAAGTATATTTGAGCAAATCTGGGGATTTAGGGATTTTTAGCGAAATCTAGGCATTTTTTTTCTTCCCCGCTAGGGATTTAATATCGGAAGACTGGCTTCCAGTATCGTAGCGTTGATCGTCGCTGATGTCGAAATGGAACCTAATGCCGGACTTACTGTAACACCTCCATTCCTCAATTCCGGTGAGGAATACGTCTCTACCCTTAACTCAATATAAATATACAAATTGATAAGTGAGTGCTTTAGTCTCCTGAAAACAGAATTGCGAAACTTAAAATTGGAGAAAAATGATGAGTAAATGAAAAAATGGAACCAATTGATGGGATATGTCGCATGCCATTCTGACACAAAATATGGCGTCTATCGAATCACCTTAACTAAATAAAATAACCAAATTTTCAACTCTCAAACTATCAACTATCAACTATCAAATTTCAAACTATCAAAATTTCCAACAATGACAAAAATGATTGTAATATACCTATAATGTAATGAAATATACACGCTCTAATCATTTAATTTGTATTACCTTTATGTTATGTACCTACATGTTATACTATTTTTATAATAAATTTTGCCAACATGCTTTTCAATTCAGTCTACAACATTTCATTCCGACGTGGCAATAATGATTTATAATGCCCCTAATCCATTAAAATGAATTACAATAGTAATGCCGCATTATAATGTCGTATTATACATCGCAACGATTCATGTCCTACTGATTATTGATTATTGTAAGATGAATTCTGTTTTCTCTGATTGTATGTTTCATACGTGCGAAGCAAGTACGGGTCACTAGAAACGTGGTTCGTACGGGTGGCTGATGAAATTGATCTTCGAATACCTTTTGATGAGCTAGGGAAATGGAACCATCTGCATCTCATGGACAATAAATAGTTGCCGTAATTAAGGTCATCCCGTGATTAAGGTGCCGTGATTTAAGTCATAAATTCTTCATCTAATTCTTGATTCATCTCCAAAATGTCTGCTAAAGCTTTCATGCGCTTCTCCTTGTATGCATGAATGAGCAAATTGAGTATCGAACAAGCGGACACTTTTTGAAAATTTAGATGATTCTGGACAATATCGTACAGAATGTCCACGAGCTGCAGATAGAACCATTACCTCTAGCTCATCAAAAGTTATTCGAAGATCATTCAACAACCTCTTTGACAAGTTGCAAAAACTTTTCGCTAACAATAGTGTCACACGGTACTAGGAATATTTACTATTTAACGAACCTTATATTTCCCTGACTCAGTCCTAAATTATAGAAGTATGCGTTACTTTTCCAGCAATCCAAAAAAACAATTATACAAAAAACCAATACCTACACTTTCAGATATAAAAATGCAAATTTTTTGCAGCCTCGCTAAACGACTTATCAACCAGAGATTTTTTTGGAAGCGGACCTCCAAAGAGCTTTCAAAATTAAAAGTATACAACAAGTGATAATGCCATGTATTCGCCATATCAAAGCCCAATACACATTTATACACCGGCTACGTAAATCTGCTAAGTTACAAAACATGAATCGACAGTTGTCGGATTGTACATCAATGACAAAATGTGTCTAGGCCCTCATTCTTGACTACAACTACTGCCCCCAGAGCCGCTCTCCGACGCCAATGCGTTGGAGCTTCCTGCTTGTTTTTTTTTTTAAAGGAGAACACATTGACATCATTCCTTGGAGTTTTCGCAGAATTTTCTTCGCACAGAGCAAAAAATTCACGGCAGTTTTAAAGAATTGTTGTTGAGTAGTTTCCCGTTTAAAAAATAAAGTATGACAGGAAGTCTGCGACGTCGCAAATCGAGTTATGTGATTGCCGACTTACACCGTCGATTTGCAATTAATGCTCACAGTTTCGTGAGCGGTGGAGTATCCCGAAAAACTGAAGGCGTTTTCGACTGGTGACATCAGTTTGACATCGCTCACAACTACGCGTGCCTCGTATACGGATCGTATAAACATGCATGTATCCCGTCATTTCTTTGAAAACGATTCGAGATCCACCAAAGTACAATACATTTGGAAGAACATCTGCAAAATCATGATAGTGTTCCTGCAAAAATCAGGTGAGAGTGGTTTGACGCATAACGACCAAAATACCGGGGTTTTCGGTTTCTTTTTCAACTGGCTTCCACAGGTGTAGTGAGCTTTTTTCCCCCGAAATGAATTTAGGATCGCCTGATTTATCGTTTACTATGGACCACGTCTGAGACAAACATGTCTACTAAAACTTGCGTGCTGGAATGCAAATGTGGGATTAGCACGAGCGTAAAAGCGAGTTAATAAAGGGTGGGAGGGGGAGAAAAGTGATTCATAACCACCTCGTCAGTATGACATCACATTGCCTTCTGAAATGAATCAGTATGGTGTCATTCCGACGCCACTTCGATGTCACTCGAATATCCAGCGACAAGAGACCCTCCACTGGTATCTTCGCAATGGTAGAAGCTTTTAATTTCGGGACTCCAACATTCAACTGTTGACCCACCTACTAGGTGGATGCTTAACAAAGTGTCGAAAATTTAGTTTTGCAAACAAACCGAAGTTTGGAGAACTTGTTTGGCACATTACGCCACCCGAACCTCATCAATCATCCAGAGGTAAGCTACCAGAAAATTATTGTCCATACGGAAGTGTTGAATCCCCGAAAGTAAAAGCTTCCAACTGTCGCCGAGAGGCCAGTGGAGGGTCTCTGTCTCTACTAATATAGTCTCCGAGTCTAAGTGCTCGATATGAACTTCATATTTATGTTGATGTCATACTGCTTTATGAGACTTTCTGTAACTATCGCCGCGGCATCAAAATGACGTCATCATGAGCCAATTCCAGCCGGGAGGTAGGTGCTGGGGGCCAGCCTCTTACCAACCCATCAAATGAATTTATTTGACAGCCAGGTATTTTAAAAAAATTTTCGTTTAGAACCTAAAAATGTATATTACTTTAAGACGTTATAATAATATTCAAGTTCTTTTTTGTATATCTACAGAGATTTTAAGTTATTTTCGAGTTTCCCCTGGAAAATTTGTCACCGATGTAGCCGCTGATGCTCCTTAACTCGTGATAAGTAAATGGTCCCTCGCCCCCCCCCCTTCTCCCCGAGTCAAACCATGGCAATGGGAATCAGTGTATGGAATTCCATGAATTGAAATCCATGCATCATGTAGAGGGAAGAACAAAATGAGGAACAGCCTTTAATCTAATGAAAATGTTAAAACGCAAGTTTATATCGTTTTCTAAATGAAAAAGAAAGGGGGGGGGGACTAAGGAGCACAATATTTGCAGCCTCGATTGCCTACCACATCGTCGTCCCATGAGCAGTTCAATTACGAAAATAAATTCTCAATCAAATACCTAGGTACCTCTGTTTTCTTTATTACTCATCAAAGATAGTCGGTCTAGCTCAAAATCTCGTATTTTTATTAAATTGCAATTCCTGCAAGTACCAAAACATCATTCGGAATTTACACACCCGGGAAAGCGGTTAGATGTTGTGTTCGTGATCCCGCATGGGATTCAAGTATCAATCGTACTTAATTTCCCACACAAATGCGTTGGCGCGAAATCGAGCTGTCTCCTTACGGGGACCGCTTCGTTGCCAAATTGAGATTAATCCTCTGAATTTTGCTCGACAGTGAATGAATTCACACACTACTCATTGATCCATTTCTTTCGAGAAAATTTGCAACACGATCATCGAGTCAAACTGGTAAGCAGAGCTAGCTGCGACCTTTTTGTAGCCAAGGTTTTGAGGTTGTTGCCACTATATATCGGGTGCATTTGCCTTTCCTCGCTCGAGAGAAAAGCAACAATGACACGTCTTTTTTCAACAAAGCAACCAATGATATTAAACGTCGTTAATAAATAACAAAGCAACCAACCACTTAACTAATTAACTAGCAAACTATCTAACTAAAATTAAGCTTTTAGTCAGAGAGATTTGGATTGCTGTCGTATGAGGTATCATGATGGGAGACCGGTGGTTATCATTAATTTCCAATGACTTCAAAGAAATGCCTCTAATAATCAAGCGCGTATTCATTTGAAGAAAAAATACAATTTTGGGAGAAAATGATGGAGCTTTATGAAGGAATTATATTAATTTTAGTTCTAATTTTTTTTTGTCGAGTTGTCTGAATAGGATTATCTATTCTGCCGTGCTAAGGAAGAACGCCGTATGCACATTCGAGGGCTGCCAAATTTCCTTCGATAAAATTTTTATTTTTGAGGGAAGTTACGAATATTCTCCCTTTCAATTTCCAGAACCTTTAGGTAAAATTGTGAACTAAATTACCCATCTGAAAAATTGGGAGGAAAATGTTCATAAATTTACCAGGGAATTCGCGTTTTATGAAAGGAACTTTGGCAACGCCTAAAAGTTCATACGGTGTTTTTCCTTAGCATGGCAGTATTCTTTTACTGTTATTAGAAATAACCCATCGTCGGCAAAAGTTATTAGATTTGAGCGAAGCAAGCCGGAGACTTTCAAAAGTACACAGACTCAAAGCCGTAGATTATTATATTTATATATCGACTCGCAGTTTACATTTACGCATATGTGAATTAAGTGCATTCGCATAATGTCCATGAGATAGTTCATGAGACGAAACTTAGTTTTATGATCGTATACTCTGTGCTGATTTTGATAACATTAATGATCTCAATATCGAACCTAACGCTTCATAGCACAAAAAAAAAAAAAAATTAAAATGAAACATTTCCAGTACTATTTCTTTATTAAAATCAATAATAATTTAAAGTCAGTTGCACTCTTACGTGTCTAAAGCAATGGAGATAGCACTGATAGTGTATTTCTCTAGCTGTAAGGAAGTTAGCCGACAATTCTGCTATTAATTTTTCCCTGAATCTGCTCCAAGTTATTCCTCTTTATTGTAAAAAAGTAAATCGACCGTAAATGAATTCCATCTGCCGCAAATGCTATAAAAACTTGCACAATCTTAGCGGTGTTGCAACCCTCAAACGCTTTATTACCGGAAAAGTACCTACTGACTGATTTGCAAAATGCCGTCCCCAACAGTTCTACTATTAATTTTTCCCTGAATCTGCTCCAAGTTATTTCTCTTTATTGTAAAGAAGTATATCGACTGTAAATGAATTCCATCTGCCGCAAATGCTATAAAAAACCGCACAGTCTTAGCAGTGTTGCGAGCCTTTTACCGCCCTTTTTACGCCATTTTACCGGAAAAGTCGTGAATCGCAAAATTCAGTCCAGATCGTGGAATTTTGAGGAAAATAACGGCAACTCACCAGTAGTAAACAGAAAATCAGCAAATAGGTGCACATGATAATTCCTGGTCAAAATTTAACACACGTCTGCGAGCATGATCGAAAACACAAAAATCTACTACTGCCGCACGCGGTGTGAGCGAGAGAATTTATAAGTGCGGTTGCGTGCACACCTATGTCGCGACACTTGCAATGTTGCGAGCTTCTCGTGTCTATCGCTCCCAAAAATACTACACGATCTCAAAATTTTGCTGCGAATTTGTTTACCGGTTCATGACATTAGGCAATCGTGCATGCATTTCAGCGCGACTTTCATCACTACGTATTAACAGTCCCTGTGCTAAAACATAAAAAAGTCACAGACTCATCATTGCAATGAGAGCCATTTTCCATTTTTTCTCGGAATTACAGCCACGTATCGTGACTGAAAATACGGGGGAAAATATGGATGCTCCTTCACAAAAAACTCAATATTCTCGAGACACGTGTGTCATGGCGAGGATAAGATGAAATTAATTCGAGTAATAAGCGCTGCTTTAAAACCAATAACTGGATGGTGGAATCCTAAAGGAATACATCTCGATTCGAAAAAGGATATAGATTTGTTACGTTATAAAATTCTTGTCACTCCATGCTTTCAAAAAAAGTCTAATGAGCAATATTTTTTTGAATGCTAACCGATTTTTCTCAATTCTATGTGAACTATTTTTGTAAAAGTGTCAAGTGTAGTTCAGTAGTTTTTTTCTGATCAGAAAAGAAATCAGATTCAACGATTTTAATTTAAACAGGATTCAAGGTGCGTGGTTTTTACTTTCACCATCGATATATGTCCAGTAGATACCCCGCTGAATTACAAATATTGAAGTGAATATTTTGGGCTGGGAGCAACTCAGAGTTCGAAGGAGAAAACCAGTTAATGCATGCGAGGAAAACGCTGGTGCAGATTTACCGGCGCTTTTGTCAGCCTTAGAGACTTTTCTTTTTAAAAATATATAAAAATTTAAAGATTTTAACCCTGTGTTCTTGACAGTACTAGATAGCGTTATGTTTCAAAAACCGAAAATAGATTTTTACGATCCAAAATCGGTTTTTACGTGGCACCGAGCAGTTTCAGTTTCCCCCTCAGGCAATGGCGTGGCGTGCTTTGCGATATATCGATTGTTCTGCCATCTAAACCTATGGAAAGGATCGATAAACAGGGTATTTGCAACGAACACCGAAAAAATCGATTCTTTTCCACAGCCGTAAATGGGGAAATACCTATATCGATAATCGATCATTCACGTCTCGCTACTGCCGTCAAGGATTCTTCTGGTTCTTTATCACATACCTGTATGACTTAATTTAATCATTCTATTGAAGATAATTGTCACTCTTTCTCCAACGAAAGAATAAATCAGCGCTGATCCTAAATCTAGTCCACTTTCAAAAGAAACACTGTGATTCAGATTCAGATTTCATATGTTTCTAAGTTAATGAATAGGCGGATCCAGGGGGAGGGGGGCGTCCCCTTTGCCGGGAAAAAAAGGAGGAAGAAAAGAGGGGAATAGAAAGAAGGAAGGAACGGAGGAAAGAAGGATGGAGGACGCTTGTATTGGTAATTTTTTACGACTTAATTGACAAGAACTGCATGCTAGACGCTTTATACACCGAAAAAAAGTGAAGTTGATTTAACAGTCTGGATGTATAAAAATTGTACGAGAACTTACAAAATGCTGAATTAACCCATACAGCATACTTTAGCAGTATCAAGATGTAAAACTAACTGCTGTAGCGGGTAATTTAGCATTTCAAGAGTCCTCGCACACTTTTTTTATATCCAGAATGTTAAATCAAGTTCACATTTTTCCGGTGTAAATTTCGAACATTTCTTGAAGGAAACCTCCCGGGCCCCCTTGCCCCCCCCCCCCCCGTCGAAGTAGCTGGATCCGCCTATGAGTTAATGAGAACCCTAGAAAAATTTTCAGTTCATCCTCGTCCGACGTCCATGAGTCTAAGCTCTGAGATTTTATAGTTAGAAAACAAATGAAAACCTGAAAGTGAGTTTCTGTAATAAAAAAATGCGGGCAGTGCAGGTTACGATTGAGAGGATAAAATCATTGAACTGAGACGCGCTATGGTCGATCTGTCCATTGAACAAATGATACTGCAGCGCACAACAAAATTGTGTATGTACAGCGCCTTGATCGGATACGAATGTGGCGCATACGTCCATCGTTGTAAAATGTCTTTTACAACAGCCGCCGATTCAGTCGACCCGAAAGCAAGGCCTTGAGTTTTCTGACGTTTGGATTCTCACATGGCGCCGTGAACATTGTTCGAACTTTCGTTGTTGAGTCATTTTTGAAGTAGTTGCGGTTCACGTCGAATAAGTTTACGCACTTTCTGATCGCGACAGAAGATCGTCTGACGTCATTTTCGCATGGAAAGTGAACGCAAGAAGCAAGGTGGAGAGTCTTCTGTCGCAGTCTAAAAGAGCGTGAACTTAGTCGACCGGAAACAAGCCAGCTATTTTCCAGTTTTCCTAATCTCCATTAATTTGAAAAATGCCAGAGAATGGAAGCAAGTCTGCTGAATATTTTCGAATTTTGGTAAATGCTTGCTTCTTTTAGAGAATGGACTAGACTTAGAGAAAACACTAAAATTCATCCGAGAATGAAAAAGACCCAGGTTATTGGGGAATTTGTCAGGGAATTGATGTTACAAGTAGGGCATTTCCCTGCTTTCCGTCTCAAAATCAAATCATTTTTTAAATTCGCGGCCTTAATGAATCAGACTCAGAAATGATGAGATATTCGATTTCTCCTCGCCTTTAAAAATCTTTCTCTTTAAGATAATATAAATAAAAGTGAGAGGAAATCCCGGGGTTTTATTGGGGGATTTTTCTGCAAAAATCAGAAACAATCAGGTAAACGTCAGAAAATGAATAAAATCAAGAATTCGAGACACCATGTCTCAGTGGAAATTACATCTCTCATATTGCAAAGAGCTACAGAGCATCGCGCTGATACTTTTTGTCATTTTTCCCTTTTTTGCAAAATTTTTAATTATCATCATTAGAAAACGTGACCGATTCGGACGCATCGATAAACGTAAAAGGGGTGACGTGCGTCATGCATGAAAAAATGGGGGGGGGGACTGATTAGTGAGACGAGTTCGGATTGCAAAGCAGTCGAGGGGCCCCCCCCCCCCCCCAGCGTAAAGAAGTACGAACTATGTTCATCGGTATGTAAGTCATAGTTTTACGCCGGCAGATACGCCACGTCATAGCCGAGAACTATTACGCATTTACAATTACTGTTTTTAGCGTTTGCACGGGAATCGCCTTCAAAATGGCGATTATGCAACTCGGCGGCACCCTTGCCCGAATAGTTATCGCTCAATAGGTAGGAGGGGCTAGTAGCGGATTTTCGATGTTTTTCAGCCAGCTTCTTGATTTGAGCGATTATTTATCGGAAATTAATGTCTTCAGATTGCATGCTAGTCCTCTTGAAGGCGACTTTATCGTCGTAACAGGCAGAGAAAGATAATCCTTTCAGTAAAACAGAAAAATAAATATTATTAATCGTCGATTCGGCTCTCTGCATTATTTTTAGGGAACAATGGGGAGGAAAGGGATGAAGTCAGGCTAGTGTAAAATTTAAACAGGTCCTGAGAGGTTGACTTAGAGGTGGCTTTAAGGGAAGGGAAGAGGGGTCAAAAAGTCGACCAATATACCTTATACGTAATACTTAAATGGCCCTACTACTCAATGATGAGGCGTGAATGACGATATTCGATATTTCCCCTTTTGTAGCTACGGTAAAGAATTGCTTATTTTAAGGTGTTCGTCGCGAATACCCTGTATATCAATCCTTTTCCATGGGTTTCAATGACAGATAAATCGATGTATCGCAAAGCACACCACCTCATTGTTACCATTATGGCTTGGGTACCGAACATCGATCAGTGCGTGCTGCTCATACGATTGAACGTATAGTGTATTTTTCGGAGGAATTGAGAATTTGCAGGTTTCTGAAGTTTGATGAATTTTGTGTTCAAGTGGAAAGTACTGAGTGAACTGAACACGAGGATACCCTTGGTTCATGAATTGAACAATTATTGGAGAGGATACGACAACATGATCTAATCTGCTAAAATACGTGTGTTTAAATGGAAAAATGGCGCCAGATGACGTCACCAGGCGGTGCATTTTCTCACTTTTAAACCTATTTTTACACTGGTTCCCATATCAGCAAAAAATTATAAAAAATACTGTGAAATCGACTCTTTAAGCACTCTCAGACGAAGCAATCAAACATTTCCACGCAAATTCTCCATTACTCTATTTTTTTCCAGTGTGCAATAATTGACATGTTTTAACCAATCTTACGTATGTGCCTTTCTGATGTGTTGGACCTGCTTTCAGTATGGTGAATCCCAACTGGCAACGTCCGAATGGAGTGTCCCAGTGGCGTGGCGTGCTTTGCGATGAATCGATAGATCTGCCATTTAAACCTGTGGAAAAGAATCAATTAACGGGGTGTTCGCAACGAACACCCTAAAAATCGATTCTTTACCATGGGTTTAAATGGCATAACAATCGATACATCGCAATTCACGCCACGCCACTGGAGTGTCCATACGGCGTTTTACTTGAGCTTTACAGCGTTGTGGTCGGTGATTTACTTCAGCAAAATTGCTGTCGATAAATTACATCAAACATCTAATTGAGAGAAGGGGAGCATCTATGGCTGTCTTTCCAGTGCCTCAGAAGAAAGGTGTGAGACAGCGGCGATTCGTGAATGAGCCTTTATCGATTTTTCTCCATTTGAAGCTGTGGTTAAGAATCAATCATTAAGGGGTTCGTTGAGAACGCCCTATCTATCGATCCTTCTCCATAGGTTTAAATGACAGATCAATCGATTTATCGCGAAGCACGTTACGCCACCGCCTGGCATCGAGGGAGGAGGAATGAAAAATAATCGAAACACTGCCGGACGAATAATATGGATGGATGGTCCCAAAGCAGGTTCGATCGACCTCCACACCTTCTTGTCTTACGTTTCTCTTGTTCTAAATAAAAACGCTGTATGAGTGCTTGAATGTTGCCAAATTGCCTCCGAGAGGATAATTATTTTTGAAGAAAGTTATGCGTATTTTTCCTTGAAATGTTTTGACTCATTAGATCAAACTAAGAACGATATCCTCTGAAAAGTCAGAGGAAAAATATTATCAGATTTCTGCGAAAATTCGCGATTGGTCGAAGGTAATTTGGCAACGCTGTGATGGCTCACGCACCGTTTTCCCTTAGCACGGCAGAATGGAGATGTTGCTTGTGTGAGGAATTTACGATTTGACTGTTGATTCTTATGTAAAAATTCGCGAGAAACACGATGGTGCCACTGGTTTTCTCTGAAATCAACTCCCAAGCTCAAAAAAAGCTCTCAAGTTGAGGCCAAAATGGAGGGGATATCCCACGCAATCCTGAGAGTCCACCTCTACATCAAAACAAACTCTCCATGCAAAGATATGGAGCAAATACATTGACAGGGTTGCCGTGTTTTCAGTTTTAGAGTTCCCAAATAAAACGGCAGCCCTGTCAATGTATTTGCTCCCTATCTTTGCACGGAGAGTTTGTCTTAATGTAGAGGTGGACTCTCAGGGTAGGGTGGGATATCCCCTTCATTTTGGTGTCAACTTGAGATCTTTTTTTGAGCCTGGGAGTTGATTTCAGAGAAAACCAGTGGCGCCATCGTGTTTCTTACGAACTTTCATGTATGAATCAACAGTCAAATCGCAAATTCCTCACACATGCAACACCTCCACTCTCTGCAAATTTTGCCTCCTTCGAACAAGTTTCACCGCCCTACCCCTCCCATTAAGATTCGGCTGTAGGGTGACCTAGAGTCCCTTTATACTGAGAGTCAAGACAACACCCCTCATGGAGTCACAAACGGGAATAAAGATTACAGAAATTGAACGTTCTTTGTAATCTTTGATCGGCCCATTCTTGAATTCCTTTCTCCGTTCCTTCTCTCATTCCGTTTGTTCCTTATTGTCGAACCCGTGATTCCTCGGTCCATTTCAGATTATAATCTTTGCAATCGGTAAAAATTGAATCTTTATTCCCGTTTGTGACACTGTGAAGGCCTAAAATACGGGAACCAATCAGAAATGGATTCACATTGTCTTGACTCTCAGTATAAAGGGACTCTAGGGTGACCCTGAGATAATTTCTTGTCCGAAATTGAAAAGAAACTTGTCAGCCTTGCTTATCGCCCCCCCCCCCCAACCGAAATTACGATGTGACGGGTTCCTCATTCGAATGCAGAGGCCGGAGCAGCGAAGTCGTCCGGGAAAAGCTCCTTTTTCCGCGGATCCCGGGGACTTGGCATATTTTCCCGGGAGCGGGCTCCGGGCTCCGGGACGGCGACCTTTTTTCGACTATAACAGAGCTCGGAGCCCGGGGCTTGTAAATTTCGCTCATCTTTCTGCTGCTGCAGTCATTCCGCTTTATTGGGCGGCGCAACGGCCTCGAATGTCTCGTCTGACTCTCCGTCTCTATTCCGTCTTTTTATCGATACCTTCCTCTGCCCCGGGACCCAAGTCCCACGCCGCATTTGTTCCCTTCCCCTTCCCTTCCGCCCTTTGCGACCTTTTCCCCGCGAGGAGTGTTATAGTATGAGCCCTGTCGCTATACTGCCGTGCTAAGGAAGAACGCCGTATGAACATTCGGGAGTTGCCAAGTTTCTTCCGATAAAATGTTCATTTTTGAGAAAAGTTATGAATGTTTTTCCTCGAAATTTGCAGGACTTTTCGGTGCAATTGCGAGCAAAATTATTAGGAAAATTGGAAGAGAAACATTCATAAGTTTACCAGGAAATTCGTGTGTTATCAGAGGAATTTTGGCAACGCCTGAGGGTTCATACGGCGTTCTTCCTTAGCATGGCAGTACACAGGTTTCAAAACTTTCGACGCTTTTTTCAGTTTATTGCCTCCATAGAGAAAAAAAGGAGGTGTTTGCATCTTGAGGAGTGTTTACTCCATGACGCAGGTCGATGCAACCTGGCCAGGAAAATCCGCGGAATTCGAATTATGAAAAACGGACTATAACGTCCGATTTTTTTGCTTAAATCATCTCATGATATGAATTCAGTGTTCGAAACTCACCGTCGAGTTTCAGGAGCCATGTGGCTCATCCAGCTCGATTTTTAGGGGCCATTGAAGATTTTTTTAGGCGCCAAACTGACTTTTTGCCTATATACCACGGGGCACTTAGTAGAAAGTCGGTATTCAGTGCCGTGCGTCGAAATTTAAAGAAAATCGCCGAACGGAAAAATTGGGATTTTCTTTTTGAGGGGGGCAATTGTTAGGGGCCACGTTGGCGCAGAGCCTTCATTTTTTAGGCGCCATGACCGATTTCTTAGGCGCCTGTGAGTTTCGAACACTGGATATAATATTTCAAGCACTATGTAGAATGACTTGTTTCCATAAACGACACCATTTTCAAGAAAATCGATGATAAAATTCGTCCGTACCAACCTACGTCATCAAAAAAAGCCGAGATGCCCGAGATGCAAATACCTCCTTTTCTTTCTCTATGTATTCCTAGCGTCAGGTGACATGGTTAGATGGGAGTATCTCGGAGCGAGAGAAGGGCCGTTGTCTTTTAACTGGGCGAATTTAAATCAAAAGGGGCTGTAACCGTTGTGAAATGAGTCCTGTTTTGCACTTACTCTCGTGCTGCCTCCCCGAAAATATTCATTTTTGAGGAAAGTCATGGGTATTTTTCCTTGAAGTTTTCAGAAACTTTTGATCAAATTACGAACAAAATTCCTCAAAAAAATTGAGAGAAAAATGTGTACTAACTCGTCCCAAAATCCTACATTTGTCTAAGGAAATTTGGCAACGTTTGATGGCTCACAAGGCGTTTTTTTTTCTGAGCACGGCAGCGCGGTTACGGATCTCTTAGCCCATGTCAGAATGGAGAAAGTTAATTTTCATTAAATTCGGTCAATATTGTCAAAAAAAAAATTGGGAAAACATTTGTCAACTGTGTACATTTACTACGGTTCAAAAATAATGCAAGAATTGAATATACTAAACAGGCTCATTCCAACCATAATTTTTTCTCAGTTGGACGCATTTCAATCAAAAGAAACTACATCCATTGTCATATGAGCCCTTTCTTGCTACTATGGACTTCAGGATTCATGTCAGAATGGATATTGTTCCTTTTGATTTGGATGCGTTCAACTGAGAAAAAACTATGGTTCACTGAAAAAAAAACTCCGGCCGTGGGAGCCGCAATTACGGGCTGTATAGACATACTGTCCGTTCCGGGCTCAAAGGCCAAAAATTCCGGCTGTTGGAGGCGTAACTTCGATTGCTCCGGGTTCAGAAGCCAAAGCTACGGCTCCAGCAGCCGGAATTTTCGGCCTTTGAGCCCGGAACAAACGATATGTCTATATAGCCCGTAATTGCGGCTCCCACGGCCGTAGTTTTTTTTTTTCAGTGTTGGAATGAGCTTGTCCAGTAATTTGCAATTCTTGCACTCTTTTCGAAAAGTAGCAAATGCACACAATTCACCGAAATTTTCCCGATTTTTTTCGTAGAATATTGACCCCTATGCGAAACAAACCCAAGTTGCGTATTTTAAGCACCTATTCGAACGCGCACCATCGAGAGAGCCAAAATTAAGTCCGAAAAGATCCGTCCCACTTAGGGTACCTACTCACGTGCGCTATCGATCGCGCAACTCTCTATCGCGATTTATTATCCGTGCAGCTGTTATCAATGCAGGGCTGCACGGATTATAAATCGCGGCAGGGGAGCTACGCGGTCGATAGTGCACCCCTGCATATTTTTGGAAGCCATCTTGGATTGATCGGAGGTACGTGTTTAAATGGGAGCTAAAAATTCGCAAATTTGAACTTGTTTTGCGTGGGATAATATTGTTCAATGAAGTTTTGGGAAAAACCTCACCTTGAATTGGCGCAAATTTCGTACTTTTCAGTCAACACCCGGCCAGCACGAAAATGTCTGGAAACTATTGTGGCAACGTTGTCGTTTAATTTCTGACAATACTGCTGCAATATTCTCCCAACATTGCCACAATATGGCAATATGTGAATGATTTACCTAAAAATGTTGTCAACAATATTTCAAAAACATTTTGGCAATAATTCCTGCAACGTTGACAGCTATATTGTCAAAATATTGTTCTGACAATATTGTCACATGTTTCCCCGAAATGTAAAGACAAGTGATGTCTTTATTTCCCTGGTTCACCAGCGCACTCTAGTTGTGAACAACACAAGTTTATTGAGCTCACACGACATTTATTATTCAGTGGTTCATTCTCTACATACTGGTGTTACACAGGTTAATTAGAGACAAGAGACATACATATACATACCATATTAACCAAATGTTAGTTTGACTTACTTTCCAGCAACTGTTGTTACTAGAACCAGAACATATGTTCCTCCTAGTAGCAATGACCTTTGAAAAGCTACTTTCAAGAACTCTTGAAAAAAAACTGTACAAATCAGGCCCGACTTTACCCACTTGCCGTCCACGGGCCGCCTGTATTTTGCCGCCCCCATCTCATTCGTTTTGGAACATTGATACAAACCATCAAGTGAACGTGCCGGAGGAGGAGGGGTGCATAAGACGCGTTTATTCGTGCTGGGCTCATTTTTTGTGAAAGCCCTGTCAACACTAGCAAAAGTTCATGGAACTTTGCGCGAAAGTTAAGTTCCGTAAACCTATCTGTGTGTGGACAAGGCCTTGCATTTATAAGAAATGAACGAAAAAATCATGAAAGAATAAACATGAATGTGGTTTAATAATTTTAATTTCCGCCACCGTGCCAACCGCACTGTGTTTGGCGCAATGCGTGAAGTATCCGCACAGTCTTGTAGGCGCAATGCGTTTCACACCGACCGCTGCTGACCGCACTACGTTTGACGTAATGCGTGAAGTATTCATGGAGTCTTGTAGGCGCTAATATGTGTCTCATGCTGACCGGCGCGCCGACGGCTTCTCCTTTTCATCTCAAGTCCTCGTCATCGCTGCTCTCTGCGCCGCGCCTTCAAACCAAATTGCGTCTTTGATTTCTCTCTCAACTATACTAATGAAAGGCGCTGTCTCTTGTATCACCAGAAGACGAACAAATTAGAAATTACTACTCTTTAACTATCAGGAAATGAGAGATTTTGTCGCCTTTTCTCGTTTGTAGTTTTTTTCTAAATCCGATTTTTTTTTATATCTACATTTGAAAAAACTGCAAGATTTGCCGCCCCCTTTGTTTTCGAGAGTATTTCGAAAATATTGCTGCAATATTTCGTGTTGGGCGGGGAGCCCTTTTTACTCAAAGCAGAATCTATATTCGGTCTCAACGAGATTTTCCTCATCTAAAGTTCCTAAAAAATTCACTATGTCTACTCTGACTGCTCTAATTTGGTACGTGTTAGCAAATGCTGCTCTTAGCACAATGCATGCCTTGTTGCAAAATCAAAGCCTCTAGTTTTATCAGCAATTAGGAACGGTGAGAGACACTCTGCTTGTTTTGCATAATAGGACTCATGGAGATCGCAATCCGCGTTTAGAGGGGCGAGACAATATTTTGCCCTCGATTTAGAGTTTAGATAGGCAAATGCGGGCCCGTGGGAGTTATGATGGTGGTATCACATTATCTTTGAATTGGAGGTATGGAGAACGGGATCTCTCTGTCAGATTGATGGTACGCCTAGACTGCCATGTTAAGGAAAAACGCCGTATGAACCATCCGGCGTTGCCAAATTACCCTCTACAAACCACAAATTTTCAGGAAAATCTGTGAATATTTCTCCTCCAATTTTTCACAGGAATTCGTTCGTATTTCGATGTAAAAAATCTGAAAATTTTAAGGAAAAATATTCATAGCTTTCCTCATAAATAAACATTTTATTGAAGGAAATTTGGCAACTGTCGAATGTTCATACGGCGTTCTTCCTTAGCACGGCAGTAGAGCGGGTGCTATCCCAGAAAATGTTTGTGTATTGAGGCCTGGGTACACGCTCACATTTCCGTCAATTTCCGATCGAAATGATGACGAAAATGGCGGTCGAGAGTTAGAAATAAAATTAATTAAACCAGTGTGTTGATTGAAAGAAGCAAGAAATAAGCACGGTTCCGTGGAAATAAGACGAAGGACGAGACCCGCAGTTCCATCATCTGAAAAAAGGTACCTTCCTTCTGGTAGATATATTCGTCTTTTATTTCGCCTTCAATTTTGCAGGATAGGTAACAAACTTATCGGAGAACTGAAATAGTTACCAGTGAGAGAGATTTACGATTATCTCGCGTCAGAATTTGATGGAAGAAATTGACGCTTCGTAGTTTGTTTAGTAGATTTCCTTTTGAAGTTATTTTGAAATAACTAATATATTTACGCTCTTTTGTTACAGGGAGATCTCGTCGTGAGAAAGTTTCGTACTTCGTCAAAAATTGTCCAAATGTTGCAAGAGAGAGGTGTGAACGAGGTAGGTCCACTCATAATATTGTTTCTTATCCTTATGCGCCGGTGCGATGACGCGATGGAAAGGAGAGGGGCAAGGTTTTGTAACAGCGGTTCCAACAAACTGATTGATAGATTCCCTCCTCTTGTGTTTCCCCTTAAATTGCAGTGGATATGCAATGAAACTATCGATAAGCTTGATAACCTGTTCGACAAGAATGCTCTATCTTGCTACATACCGAGCTGGTACCAATAGGAGAATTTGCAAGGGTCTGAAATTTGATGAATTTCCTGTTTAAGTGGAATCCTCTGAGTGAACTGAACACGAAGATACCCTTGATTCATAAATTGAGCGATTATTAGAGGAGATATGACAAAATAACCGATTCTGCTAAAATACATGTGTTTAAATGGGAAATGCCGCCAGATGACGTCACAAGGCGGCGCATTTTCTCATTTTTAAATCAATTTTTCTCCAATTTCCCATGTCAGAAAAAAATTATGAAAAATATTGCGAACTCAGCTCATTAGGCACTTTCAGATGAAGCAATAAAAAAATTGCGTGCAAATTCTCCATATGGACTACATTTTGCAATTTGGAACTATAAATTTCAGCTGGGTTTAAAAAAACAACGTATGTGCCATTAGTTTCCCTATGCACATAAATGTTTTCCAGAAGAGCCAAAATTTATAGCTCCAAATTGCAAAATGCAGTCCATATGTTGTTTCCTTGGAGTTCGCCTTCAGTTTCTTCAGATAGGCAATAAACATACAGCAGAGCACGAATAGTTATCTCCTCGAAAAACGTGTACATTATCCGCTCTGTGTTTCATGGGAATCAATAAACGACGATAGACCTATTCTGCCGTGCTAAGGAAAAACGCTGCATGAACATTCGAGAGTCGCCAAATTTGCTCGAATAAAACATGTGCTTTTGAGGAAAGTTGTGCATATTTTATCTTAAAATTTTCAGATATTTTAAATTAAAGTGTGAACAATATTTTCTGGAAAATTCGACGAAAAATGTTCACAATTTTCTCAGGAAATTCGGTTTTTATTGAAGGAAATGCGGCAACGCCTGAAGGTTCATACAGCGTTTTTCCTTAGCACGGCAGTATCGGTATGGTTTTTCCATGAAATTTGCCTTTACATCCGAATCGCTCCACATTTGGATTGAGCAAAGCTGTAAACTCGTCAATTCTTTCAGCAAGCTGTAGAACACTAGCGTTCGACTGAGTTTGCATGCAGTTGATGGTTTTCTCTATGATGCGGCTGCGATTGATGATTCCTGACTCGTTGTCGAACGACCATGATCGATAAAAAGCATTGCCAAGATCGGGATCTATAGATCAGGATCATTCCATAAACGATTCGACCATCGACCCGTGAGGGGCCGTGCTAAGGAAAAACGTCGTATGAATCTTCAGGCGTTGCCACATTTCCTTCAATAAAATGTTTATTTTAGAGTAAAGTTATGAATACTTTTTCTTGAGATGTTCAGACGTTTTAGATCAAATTACGAACAAAATAATCTGTAAAATTGGTAGACAAATATTCAAAAATTTTCCTGAAAATTAATGATTTGCTGGGGGAAATTTGGCAGCGCCTGAAGGTTCATACGGCGTTTTTCCTTAGCACGGCAGCGTAGGTGGTTAGAACAGCTAATCGGCCGTGAAACTACAATAACGCGAATATCTCGTAAAAGTATCTGCAGGGGTCTCGGATTTTTTAAAAGGATCCAGTTGTGTCGGACGGTATGGATTCGATCGAGAAGTAATGACGGAAACCGATCGATAGCGATTCGATCAACAACTGAAAGCGGTTTTTCGATCGACATGAATCGATCGAAGGTAGAAAATGTTAACCGATCGACAGCGACTCCTTTGATACCGATTCGATGGACAACTGATTAAGATGGCGGTGTCCATTCGATCGACATGAATCGATCGGAAAACAAAAACGCGGAATAATCGATAGCGTCTTGACAAACTCCGATGCGATTGACAATTCTTCCAAAAAGCTGTGTCTATTTGATCGAAAAATAAAAACGGGATGCTATCGACAGCGACCCGATCTAAACCGATTCGATCGACGAAATTCGACTGATTCACGGATATGCCAATCAATTCACGGCTGTCCACTGGAAAAAAACCACATTGAATCTAGAGTCCAGACTCTTAAAAACATCGACAATAAAAAATACTCTTGATTCAATCAGATTTAAGCTTAAATCAAGAACCAAGCCTCTTAATTTGAGCGGATTTTCTTTTGATTTAAGCTTAAATCTGATTGAATCAAGGGTCCTTTTTCTTGTCAATGTTTTCAAGAGTCTGGACTCTAGATCCAATGTGTTTTTTTTTTCCAGTGTCGATTGATTCACGTCGATCTAAACAATACCCTCCGATCGACTTACGGATTTAGCGAGCGAATGACATCAAATGACAAGAAAATCGTGTCAAATTGAGATGAAGTTCCGATTTTAGCGTATGGAATTTTACAGAGATTGCTTCAAGATTGATATAATCGCTCAGCTGCTGATGATCCTAGTAATTTGACCGCCAAAATATCGGAAAAATATCACACCTAATTTCAAAATATCGTAGAAATATCGCACCTAATTTCAAAATATCGTAAAAATATCGCACCTAATTTCAAAGTATCGCGATTTTTTTGTTGAAAAATGTCACTTGGGTGCTGCCACTTTGCCAGAAGCGTCACACAGTGGGTCGAGTTTATTAGAGAGGTCGGACATGGAATTTTTTAATAAAACTGAAAATTTTGATGTTTATCTCATCAAATTTTAAATTTCAAGGGGTGCTTTGAGAGGAAATTTTTACGAGGAAACCGATAAAACCACTTTTAGAACCTCAAATTTGTGTGTAATTGGAGTTAAAAGCTGTTAAAGTTTCCAAATTTTGTCCGACCTCTCCTATTGAGCATTGGCGGATCCAGCAATTTGGCAACACCGAATTTCCTGCATTTAAACTTATTGAAATGAATCGATTTTTGGGAGCCAGGTGCTCCGACAAGAATCGATTATTAAGCATAGGTTTAAATGGAGAAAATTCGTTGTTGCCAAATTGCTGGATCCGCCTCTGCTATTGAGTCGATCCACTGTACTTTCACTGGGAGAAACGGCAACGAGGGCCGAAAGCTGTAGAAGGCGGAGGACCATGCGTGCTCTGATAAGTTTCCGTCTTGAGCCGCGCACATAGCGCACGGTTTCCGGTCAGCTGACTCGCGGCGCGGGGGCGAGGGGGGTGGGGGGCGGGGCGAGGGAGGGTTGCGAGGAACCGGCGCGGTGGCGCGGCGTCACGCGAGGAAGCGTCAATCGAGTGCCGCGTCGCCTCCTCGACAGTGTCGCATCCTCTCGAGTTGCTAGTTTTTATCCTTTGGATCAACTTTTCATCCCTTGGATTCTCAAAAACAGTTCTCCCGGTAAGCTCTCACATTTTCGCTTTCGACCCACCCCCGCGAAGCTTCATCCAGCACCGCATTCTCCTCGTTTCAGGGTCTGTCGGCTCCTTCGAATTTTTGCGTGGATCCTCATTCGTCCACTTGTGCAAGTAGATAGCTAAGATGTTGAGAATATCCCGAGAGTAATTTTCCAAAACGATCCGGAAAATTGTCCAAGTACCCATTTCTTTCTCTTCTTCCCCACCACTTTTTCTATATTTTTACCCCCCTCTTCTTTTCTTCACTTCTTAGTGTGTATCCGAAGGACATACATAATTTGTCTTCTTCTTCTCTCCTTTTTCTCTACTTCTTTCTCTTTTCATCCTCTCTTTCTTTTCTTTTCTTTTCATTTTCTTTTCATTTTCTTTTCCTTTTCTCATCATCCTCTTTTTCTTCTCCCATCATCCTCTTTTTCTTCTCCCATTATCTTCTTTTACTTCTCTTTTCTCCTCCACCAATTCTTTCTCTTTCTCTTTTTCTTTTTCTTTTCATCCTTTTTCTTCTCTCTTCTCCTTATTTTTCTTCTCTCTTCTCCTTATTTTTCATATTTCCTTATCCTTTATCCCTCTGCTCTTCCTCTTCCTCTTCTTTTTCTTGTTTTCTTCTTCTTCTTCTTCTCCTTCTTCTTTCACTCCTTCTCTTCCTTCTCCTCCTTCTCCTCCCTCTCCTCCTTCTCCTTCTTCTCCTTCCTCTCCTTCCTCTCCTTCTTCTCCTTCTTCTTCTTCTTTAATTTTTTTTTTTTTTTTTTATTTATGATGTCGAATAACTCCTATAGAGGCCAACCCTGCAAATGGACCCCAATTCCTTTCAATCCCTTCTCAACAACCGGCCGCGGCCCCAAGTAACCCTACACTTGAAACCTTCAAATTCGAGTCTCCTAAAACTAGGAATCAACCCTGGACCTCTCGATCATCAGGCCAGCGCAATAGCGACCACACCACGGGAGGCCGACTCGGGGAGTGTTATCGTGAAATTTCAATCTATGTAGAGGATTTTGAGGAATCTCTGATAAGTGGTCACCAAGAGAATAATATTTTGAGGAGAGAACTTATTCTCATAGTGCACCCCCAAAATATCCTCGGCAAATCCAAGAATATTCTCAAAACCTTCTCTATGTATTGAAACCTGCATGCTTATTCTCAGCATAGTGTCTGCGCTGCAGGTCCTTCACCTTCATACTTTTTGAAAACCAGGGTAATCCAAGCATATAATACATTTCGGCTCATTTTGCCTCGGTAATCTAGATATCTATGTTGACATTTATTAATTTTCCTGCCATAGATTTTGAGTGTAAAGTTTCTGTTGATTCTAGATTAGGGTTTACTAAACCGTACGCCTTCAGCCCTTCGTCAAATACAGATTTATTCGCGAATTGAATTTTTCCGATCTTATCTTCCCCAATAGCTATAAGTTTAGTATTCACTTGGCTCGTGAGAGGCTATGTGCAACATCCAAAGGGCATTCGATTCAGCTGCACCGGGTCCCGCTGCAGCATATTGAAACGGGCGCCCAGAAAAAAGCTCAAGTGATCAGCTTCGCGCGCGGCTTAACAGGCGCTGAGTTGCCGGGCTGGAGACGGAATTTCTTGATTTAGCGCACGCTTCTGCACTGAAACAAAATCTCGGTGTATTTACTAAGAATAGGGTAAAATTACCAAGAATTCAGGGTTCCATTTGATCCCAGTTTTTTCTTGGTAAAATTACCATTTTTGGAATTGGTAATTTTACCGAGAAATCTCGGTAAAATTATTGAACTTTCTTGGTAATTTTACTGGACCTTGGTAAAAACGCCAATATTTTTTATCGACTGCGGTAGAATTACCGAGATAAAATGGCAAAGTTACCGGGAATTGATTACCAATAAAAGTGGTATTCTTACCTGAAAAAAATCAGTAAAAATACCGGTTTTTAGGTATGCTTACCAGTTTGTCTTGGTAAAATTACCAATAATTGGTAAAAAAGTGAGATGGTAAAGGTACCAACGGACCGTGGTAAAAACGCCGAGAATTTTTTTTCAGTGTGTCCAAGTTAAGCTATGGCTGTATTAGCTGCAACGTGTGTTTTTTTTTGTTTTTCCTTATAAGTAAAAAAAAAAATCTAAAAAAATAAAAAACAACATAAGTTACCCAGGACGTGCCTTGGGAAGGTCCAGTTTCACATAGTAAGAGAGTGAAAAATTCTTAAAAAGTCAGGGAAAATCTGGGAAAGTTAGTCACTTTTTTTCTACTCTGAGGTCAGTGAATATTGCCGCGAAACCTTGCATTTTTTCGATTTGACGAGACCTCACGCTTGAAATATTTCGTGGAGAGAATTTTCATGTGAGATTAAAGGGAAAAATATCGAATAGTCGCAGAACTTTAAGTTCAGAATACCTACCTGAAAAGTCAGGGAATTTTGAAACACAGGAATGCTTGTCACTCTGTAGGTCAGATGTTTGCAGAAAGGCACAGGCCGGACATCACAATTTAGGAAAGTTCTTTGTATATTTGGATGAAGGCTCTTCCAACAATTATTTTAAGCTGACTTTTTTTGGAAAAGGAGCGAACAATGAGCAAGTTGCCGCTTCTTTGAAAGTTACTCGTGAAGGATTTGAAGAATTTGAAGGAAATTTGTTTCGACCCAAAAAGGCACGATAATAGTCCCGAGGTGCGATTCTGCCTTGGTAAGGAAGAACGCCGTATGAACATTTGAGAGTTGCCAAATTTCCTTCAATAAAATGTTCATTTCCGAGGAAACTTATGAATATTTTCCCTTGAAATTTTAGGGACTCTTCGGTGCAATTGCGAGCAAAGTTATCTGAAAATTGGAGGAAAAATATTCACAAGTTGACAAAAAAAAAAATCGTGTTTTATTAAGGAAAATTTGGCAACGCCTGAAGGCTCATACGGCGTTCTTTCTAAGCACGGCAGGATTGCTCTGTGATCAAGGGCGGTTTTAAGCAGAATTTATCGTCGAATTCAACCCCGCATATCGCGAGATCGGAAGGAAATTTATGATCCTTCTGCTCCGCTTCCACATGAACATATTTGCAGTTTTCATTTCGTTTTCTTTTTAGTTTAACCTAATCCTCCTTTATCAGTATGCTCAGACCGAAAGGGATGCTCTCACGTTTGGTAATCAGGCGAAGGATGATGCAATCTATTTCAGTGTTTACGCAGCAAAATTTTAAGTTGCTAAAAGTTTAAAAAGAATATCGGCCTATATTTTGGAAGCATGTGACGATTTTATTTCATTCACTTTCTCCATATTAGTTTAAATAAATAAAAATGAAAAAATTAATCAATGTTTGTGCGAGGTCTTTGGCAATCGCACGGATCAGACTTAATACAGCGTTAATTGTAGGTTTTTCGAATGTATCACCGTAAGAAAATCTGATACGTGTCCTTTTCGCGAAAGATTTTCATCTGGTCCTTTTTTCCTTTTCCTCTTTTTCAATTTTAGTTGTGTCATCCATCTTTTGTAAATGTCATATTCAGGGATTCTGACTTTTCTATATCGACGTTGAAACTATCAGACCACGTGTCCTGTCAGCGGTGTTCAAAAATTTCCGCTTCCATTTTATTTTTTATTTAAAGGAGAACGAATCAATGTCATTCCTTGTAGTTTTCTCAGAATTTTCTTCGGACAAAGAAGAAAAATCTCGTAAGTTTTGAAGGACTAGCGTTGAGTAGTTTTCAATGTTTAAAATAAAGTATGGTAGGATGTCTGCAACGTCGTAAAGCCAGGTACGTGGTCTGGTAGCTTCTTCGTTGATATCTACTTTCGTTAAGATTACCAAACTCCCTGACCTTTTGCATCTGCATCCTTGTTGAGATCAAATCGTCCTAAAGTTGGTTAGACTCCATCCAACGTTTTCTGAATCTTTCTTGAGGACTGTGGTACGACCTTCCAAATGTTCGCCTACCTTTTTAGCGACCCCCTGTGCTGTGCCATTCTCAGTCCTGCATTTCGTAGTGGTATCATCTTGTAATTAGCTCATCCAAGTTTTCGTATTTTTCTTCGTTTGCAAATAAATGCTCAAAGCATTCCTTGAAAATACTTTCAATCTTTTAGACTTTCTTTCACGCTCAACTTCGAGTACTTTCATTGCATATTGGGTCCTGTAGAAGGAAAACAAAACCGTTCAGGGGAATGTGAACAAATTAACTTCGCGTGTGAGATCGTCGAATCCACAGTAATTATCTTGGGTTGCGGAGCATGGAATCTACAAGTGATGCTGGTTTTTCTATCGGCGTTTTTATGGACAGCGTCTGGCATATACAATGAGATAATTTACAATCCACGTGTGTGTTGTTGACCGCATTTTTCTCCTTACGGATCTCAACGAGGAGACGGATATCTCTTTGCAGTTCCTCACGGCCTTTTCCCTTTAAAATTTCATTTTCAGTTACTTACTCACATTTAATTTGGGGTTGGTTTTCGAGTTCCAAAATCACCTGAAGAAACTCTGTGCACATTCGAGGTACGCGCCTACGCCTCGAGTTGACAACCTCTACGTCTATTTCTCTGGATTTAGGGTAGATGGAACTCCACGAACCTTTTCTAAACGCTCAAGTTAAAATTTTTAGGCAGCTATATTCTCGAACTTTCTAATCGTTTTCTATTCCGAAATTTCTATCCGGAGCAAACCGTCGCAATCCTCATCATACAACCTGCTCGGTGACACGCTCTTGCCAAGTTAGGGAAAGTTGAATTGAAGTTTCGGAATACGACAGCTAAATATATTCGTTGATTCTACAATGCTTATAATGCCGGGAAAACCGGGAAATGTCAGGGAATTTTAAAAAGTCAAGGAAAACCGAGAAATGTCAGGAAAAATTTGTTAAAGTATACCTTTATTTGCTTTCTAGAATGGGTATGAGGTTTCTAACAACTTTGCCTGATAACTATTTTCAATTATGCTTTCTTAACCACCTATCATATCTTAAATTGTCAGGGAATTGCACCAAAATTTGTCAGGGAAATGTCAAGGAATTTCATTTCCTAAATTCTGTGACGACCCTGTAAATGAATTTCAGGCCCTACCTACTTTTCTAGCCGTTACAATATTATATTTCGTCGCCAGACTGACGAAAGAACGTAAAACGTAACTACTTTTAGATGTTGCCAAATTCCTCCTCCCATATTGCATTTTTACGAGGAAAATTCCGGGCGGTTCTCCCTGATAATTGCACGGGGGTTTCCCTTGATCTTTTGCAAACATCAGGAAAACAAAATGAACAAAAATTTTGAACAAAAATTGCGCAGCCACAGTCTTGTAGATATTCGAAATATTCGAGTCAATTTTGCAACCTTGGAATGAAGTTACGTTCCTTCGTGTGGGAAACGACGATTTGTGTTAAGCCTGTGTCACACTATCAAAATACTCGATCAAAATATCTAGGTCAGGCGTTGTGATTGGCTTATTCGATGACTTGGACCAATCACAGCACTTGACTTCGACATTTTGATGGAGTATTTTGATAGTGTGACACTTGCTGCAGCAATTATTTTGGTCTCGATAATTACGCAATATTGATAGTTATCAGGGCCAAAGCATTGTTCTTGTGGTTCGAAAGTAACTTTGAAGTTACAACCAGAGATGGAATCCACTGTGGGCATTCTAAGAGCTACGATGGTTTTCTCCTGCAGTGGTCAGAGAATTTATTTTACGCAATCGTTACAAGCTTTGATGGAATTTTTGTTGTCTACCTCGGAATTTTCTCATCCTGTTGAAACTTTTGCATGGTTCTGGTTTCACAATTAGACGCATTTCTATCAAACGGAACTTGGACGTATTTCTATATCAAACGGAACTATGTGCATTATGAGGTGAGTCCTGTTAAGCATATATCCTTGGGTCTTAGGGCTCATGTGGTAGTGCACATAGTTCCGTTTAGGAGAAATACGTTCAATTAGTAACGTCTTTTTACTGAAAATTGAGAGAAACAACATGAAAAGGGTGTGGAGGCTACGCGCATTGCAGTTTCGCCTTCAATTTTGAAGTAGGCCACAAGACATTCTTCGTGCGGCAATCGTTATTAATGCGTGTCACGTGCTGAATTTTCCACAGATTTCGCCCAGCAAAAAATTATACAAACTTCCTCTTAATACGATTTTAACGTTTCCTCTGTTTCTCCACTCAAGTCCCTGTGGTTGATGAATGCATACTTGAAGCACAAATTACTAAGTCACCTTCACATCTTCCGCGAAGCAGTGCTTCCCTAAGCTTTATATGGATTGCATTTTGCAAAAAGGAACCACTAGCATTGCAATGATGCTAAGATTTTGCAACTTCATCCTTTGCAATAAAATTGCGGAAATTGTGAAAAACTATGAAATCTAGATGGTAATTTTTGTCTCAAATTTACAGTTTTTAGCGAGTAAAAAGAAACTATTAAGGGATAATCGGGGTTTTCCTCCAAGACAAAAGAAGTTGCACAATCTTAGCAACATTGCAATGCTAGTGGTTCCTTTTTGCAAAATGCAATCCATATGGAAAACGCTGCGATACGGTCCCATCTCATCCTTTATTCACAAAGACCAAACTTGCTAAGTAAGCAACGTGGAATTTATGATTGCACCGAATATTCCAAAAATCAGGGAAAAGTTAGAAAAAGTCGAAGTGTCTCGCAACCTCGTTGAATCCAACCGATTTAAAAGAGAGAAAAAAATCGCGAAAACTAAATCGGCGCTGTTATCGCGAGATTCAGACCTCTTTTTCTCGCTTATATTAGTGTTTTGCCGGTTGGAAATTAGGTTCCTCGTGAAAAACTTCGAAACGTCCCGGATTCTCGTTTATTTCTTGGTTTTGCAGTGTTTCCCCCGGATAAAGTTGTATTTCATTGTGTGTGAAGGCTGATCGAGTTGATAATTATTCGAGAAAACCTGTCACCCAAGGCTCCCTGAAAATTTTCAATCGTTCTTTGAACCTAGCGAAATACTTCGAAACGTTGCGGGTTTTCATTTAATTTCATGTTTCGGCAGCCTTTCCTTGGACTAAGTTGTATCCCACCGTGTATTTAAGCTAATCACGTCGATTATCCCCCAGAGAAACTTATCGCCGCTTGGCCCTGAAAGATGTTCAATTGAGGGGCTTGGAGGACAAGGTGCATAAGTGCATTGTGCAGTTCCTCCTATTTCGAAAAATACGTGTTTAAAGTTTCAAAATCATATGGAGCCTCGTGCCAGGGAAAAACTCACATTTGATGCTTAAAAATTGGCTTTTATATCTGCGAATTTTCCGCAGAGTATTTATCAAGATTTATTTCAGTCGAAATGACTAATATCTCAATTTTTTTTAGAAACTACCCATATTCACCTTGTCCTACAAATCCCTTAATGGGTCATATCAGAGTCATGTTTTGATGCTTGATTCTTGTAGATCAGCAAAAAATCCGTCCAAACAGAAACTTTCTTCGTTTAATATTAACCAAGGTATCGCGCTTTGAAAAATTCGGTCTATGACGTCATCCACCGCGGTAGTGACACCCTTGGTTTCTTCCATCTTGCTTTCAGTCATCAGGGAGCCACGCGATTTCACCGGTCACTCAACACGAAAAATGCGTGGAAGAAACCAAGGGTATCACTACCCGGTGGATGACGCCATAAACCGGATGGAGAATTTGCATGAAAATTTTTTATCGATTCATCTGAAAGTGCTTAATGAGTCGATTTCACAGTATTTTTCATAATTTTTATCCGATATAGGAAATAGTATAAAAATAGATTTAAAAGTGATAAAATGCACAGCCTAGTGACATCATCTGGCGGTATTTTCCATTGAAATACACGTATTTTAGCAAGATAGATAATTTTGTCATATCTCCTCCAACAATTGTTCAATTCATGAACCAAGGGTTTCCTCGTGTTCAATTCATCCAGTAGTTTTCACTTAAACACGAAATTTATCAAATTTTTAGACACCTGCAAATTCTCTATTGTTCACACTGAAAAAAAAAGAAAACAGATTGGATCTAGAGTCCAGACTCTTGAAAACATTGACAAGAAAAAATACTCTTGATTCAAACAGACTTTTGCTTAAATCAAAAGGAAATCCGCTCAAATTAAGAGGTCTGGTTCTTGATTTAAGCTAAAATCCGATTGAATCAAGAGTATTTTTTCTTGTCGATGTTTTTAAGAGTCCGGACTCTAGATCCAATGTGTTTTTTTTTCCAGTGCAGCAAAGCGCGATATCTCGGTTAATGTTGAACGTAGAAAGTTGCTGTTTGGACGGATCTTAATATTTTTAGCCAGTCTACAAGAATCAACAACACACACGATTCTCTGACCAGCACAACCGACCCATTGTTCTCTGCTCTGGGCATGGGCACAATGGAGCCTAGCGGAGGTTCCCCAAAGCTCGAGATTTTAAGTAGGGCACCGGGGAGATTCTAACAGCCTGATCCCTCATATCACTTAATCCAGGTAAACGCAGGAGCCCCGCAGAACGGGGGCCTCGGCTCCCGGAGGAGAGGGGAGGGGGGGTCGACGGGGGTGCAGGTCCGGTCGTCGGCGCGGCGGTGGCGGCGTTTCGCCGCTCCGCATGGCGTCGCGTCGGGCCGGGTCGCCGCGTCAGCTGAGTCGGTGTCTTGGTTCCCGCTATCGATTTTCCCGGGTTCTCCTGGCAACCGGCGCGGCCGCGGCTGGGCACGACTCGCTGCGACGCGATGCAGCCAGGGAAACCGGGACGCAGACCCGACGAGTCGGGCTCCCTGCCCCCCACCCCGACCCCCACCCCCAGGCGCCCGTTCCCAACCCCCGAACAACGCCCACGCCCTCGTCTGTTTGTCTGCTCGTTGACGTGTGTCCGAGCTGGCCGGAGCATCCCCGACGTGCAAGTGTGTTTAGCAAACATTTAACGTGTTCGCCCTGACAGGGACGGAGATGGAACACGGAGGGTTGCCACCTCTCCCGTCTGATTATTGGAATTGATAGACATAGCGATAGACGTAGGAGCATTTCCCGAAAGCATTCCGTGTATTCAGCATAGGGCCAGATTCACCTACTTGCCGCCCATGGGCCGCCTATATTTTGCCGCCCCCTTCTCATTCGTTTTGAAACTCGGTAAAAACCATCAAATGAACGTGCCAGCGGGGGAAGGGTGCATGAGACGCATTTACTCGTGTTGAACACATTTTTTGGGAAAGCCCTATCAACACTACTAGAAAAGTTCACGAAACTTTGCGCGAAAGTTAAGTTCCGTGAACCTATCTCTGTGTGGACAAGGCCTACGCTTCCATGCATAAGAAATGAACGAAAAAATTATGAAAGAACAAACATAAAGGTGGTTCAATGATTTTAACTTCCGCCGCCGCGCCGCGCAGACCGCACCGTGTTGGACGCAATGCGTGAAGTATTCACGCAGTCTTGTAGGCGCTATGCGTTTCACGCTGACCGCACTGTGTTTGGCGCAATGTGTGAAGTATTCATGCATTCTTGTAGGCGCTATCCGTTTCACGCTGACCGCAATGACCGCACTGTGTTTGATGCAATGCGTGAAGTATTCGCGCAGTCTTGTAGGCGCTAATATGTGTTACATGCCGATCGCCGCGCCGAGGGCTTCTCCTTTTCATCTCAGTCCTCGTTATCATTTCTCTCTAAGTCGCGCCGTCCCAGGCCAAATTGCGTGTTTGGTCTCGCTCTTAACTCGACTTATTGAAGGTGCTGTCTCTTGTATCACTAAGAGACGACAAAATTAGAAATTACTATACTCTCAGGAAATGAGAGATTTTGTCGCCTTTTCTCGTTTGTAATCTTGTTTTTATAAATCAGATTTTTTTATATACCTACACTTTAAAAAATTGCAAATTTTTGCCGCCCCTTAGATTTGCCGCCATGGGCCGCGGCCCATGTGGCCTACCCTTTAATACGGCCCTGTTCAGCAGACATTTAACGCGTTCGCGATGACAGGGACGGAGATGGAACACGAAGGGTTGCCACCTCTCCCGGCTAATTATTGGAATTAATAGACATAGGGATAGACGTAGAAGCATCCTCCAAAAGTATTCCGTGTTCTGCCGTGCTAAGGGAAACGCCGTAAGAACATTCCAGAGTTGCCGAATTTCCTCCGATGAAATGTTTATTTTTGAGGAAAGTTACGAATATTTGTCTTCGAAATCTCCGGGAACTCCGGGTGAAATTGCGGACAAAATTTTCAGAAAAATATACATAAGTTTACCAGGAACTTTGAAAACGCCTGAAGGCCCATACGGCGTTCTTCCTCATCACGGCAGCGCAGTTAGCAAACATTTAACGATGACAGCAGGGACGGAGATGGAGCACAGAGGGTTGCCACCCCTGCCTCTGCCGGTTAATTATTGGAATTAATGACATACTTAGCGATAGACATAGAAGCATCCCGCGGAAGTATTCCGTATATTCAGCAAACATTTAACACGTTTGCGATAATGAGGACGGAGATGGAACGCAAAGGGTTGCCATCCCTGCTCGTTGATTTTTGGAATTAATAGACAAAGAAGAAGGGGAAATGGAGCGCTTCTATTGGCAGCGCGTTTAACGTTTAAACGTATTTACGTTCTTTCACGAGGAAGACGAATTTTGTGTACTTGTTGGCTATCCTTGCCCAATTCTCACTTAATGTAAGGATACACTGAGCTAACTCGATCATGCCATGGAAACTTGTGGCCAGAGCATCATATTGTTCTTCATTACCTATTGAATACCACCGAACCGTGATAGTGCAATAACGGTAAACTCAATCATTAACGACAAAATGAACCGTAGGACGATTGGCGTAAAATTCAAATACCAGGGATGTACTCATTGTACTCTATGACGTCATGTTAACAATTCGTCGGGTTTCACATTCACCTGGGGAGGGACAGCAAGGTATTGAGGGTGGTGAGTCAAAGAGGGAGGAAGTTACGACTTGGTGGATAGGTATACTGCCTCCTCCATGTACATGCCATGACGACAAATGGGAGGTATTTATCACGAAGAGGAAGTAACAGGGACATACTTGCTGATTTTGTCGCCTCTTTTTTTATAAGGACCTAACTCGATTCCCAGATGAGCCCTGTTCTCCGTATAACTTAGTGCTTCCCGTGGCTCAGGTGGAGATTAGAATTACGCCCTCACGTTAGAGGAGCAACGATTTATCGCAAACGCTGCGTCGTCTACCCCATAAATAGTTCTAGTACGAGTGCATTCATCTATTTTTCAACGGGTCAGTTGTCCACGTAACGCGAAACGGAGATGTTGCATGTGTGAGGAATTTGCGATTTGATTACCTATTGACTCTTATGTAAAAGTTTGGGGTAAACACAATGGTGCCACTGGATTTCCCTGAAATCAACTCCCAAACTCAAAAAAGCTCTCAGGTTGAGGCCAAAATGGAGGGGATATCCCACGCTATCCTGAGAGTCCACCTCTACATCAAGACGAACTTTCCGTGCAAAGATAGGGAGCAAATACATTGACAGGGCTGCCACTTCAATTAGGGACTCCAAAACTGAAAACGCGGCGTGGATCTTTGGAAAACTTGAAGATGAAGGACGCCATGGTTTTCACTATACCACAGTGGATGACATCATTTATTACATTTTCTGAAGGATAGTTTCTGGCAATGCGAATACATAGCTCATTGCGCGACTTTTGGCAAAGCGTTCATAAATACCGGAAAAGTGCGTTACGTAGTTTAGGGACGGTCCCTATGCTGCCGTGCTAAGGAAGAACGGCGTATGAACGGTGCAAAACGCAGGTTAGCGCCTGCAAAACTGCATGAATACTTCACACATAGCGCATACAGGCACTCCACGGTGCGCGCTGTTACAGTGCCTGCAAGGCTGCATGAATACTTCACGCATTGCACGTACGCTACTAAGCGGCAGCGCCTCAATCGTCGCGTTTCCCCGTTTCCCGTCTTATGTAGTTCCAAGTTCTGCCGTGCTAAGGAAAAACGCCGTATGAACATTCGAGAGTTGCCAAATCTCCTAAAATGTCCATTTTTGAGGACAGTTATGAATATTAAATTTTCAGGAACTTTAGGTGAAATTGAAAGCGACATTATCCGACAAAATGGAAGAAAGATATTCAGAAGTTTACCAGGAAATTCGTGTATTATAAAAGGAAATTTTGCAACGCCTGGAGATTCATACGGCGTTCTTCCTCAGCACGGCAGTATGCTCGAGTACGGTGGCAGCAATTGTTGTCATCATGCTCCGTTTTTGAGTTTGATGATACCCTCCTCGTCAACTGTCACTTGCACAGAAATTGGACGTATTTCTATTAAACGGAACTAAGCGCCAATTTGAGTTCCTTAATTTTGAGGAATTTAGAATCCTGGATAGCGCGTTCTGTCAAATGGACCTAAGCGCCATGGAAAAGCATTGCGAGTATAGGACGAAATAAGCCGGACGCCCGATTCCGCCGCCAAGCCAAGCCCCCCCTCTACCTTCCTCCCTCTATGGCGCTTAGTTCCGTTTGACAGAAATACGTCCAATTGTAGTTCCTAATTGGGAAATGTAGTCCACTTTACCCTCTGGACTTGGACTAATGGTTTTTGTTTTGCGTGTTTTGTGGCAGATCATCGTTAAAATCGGCCAGAAGCGAGGTCCATGGAGGCTCCTGCCGCGGGGGGCTCCTCCGCTCAAGGGCCGGCCAGGAAGGACCCTCAGGAGCTACCCTCCAACCCCCCCGTCGGACCCCCTTCGCCCTTGTCCGGAGCCTACCTCTTCGTCGTGATTGGTGAACCCCGCTCCGAGGAAGACAAGCAGGTTATCCTCCAGAAAATTACCAAAGGTAGGCACCCATTCTTCTATATTCATTTTTCCAAAGTAATACATTCAAGTCTTCAGCCGCTCGAGTCTTGAATCCTAATCGAATGACATCCATCGATAACTCCATATCTTCACAATGCTATTTACCGATCAAGGCCATTCGATAACGATTCAACAATCGACTTGCGGGCTGACTATTGAAATTGATCGACAAAGCGATAGACAAAGAAGACATAGGTAGTATGGAGCGATCCTATTGGTTAAAATGGGTGGTTCCTGTTGGTAGACTAAGGGAGAAAAGGATGAACTAACTATCGGGTCCCTCGTGGGTTGCCGTTAGTTATTCTATTACCTACCTCCTTTGTCTATTGTAACCATCCGCTTTCACCAATTGTAGGATCCCTCAATACCTATTTTGTCTTTTTTGTCTATAGCTTTGTCTATCAATTTCAAGAATCAGCCCGCTGCAGGCCGTATTCTTAGTCGCTCCTTAATCGGCTCCTCTCCTGTAAGGAGGCTCCTTCCCCGTTTGGTACACATCTTCATTAGTAGAGGTTTAAGGTAGTCCTCACAATGGCAACATAAAAAAGGCAGTCTTTGCCGACATCGAGTGCAATTGAACCGATTATTTTCCAAATTACGGAAGTGCCAATGTCTATATTGGTGGCGGAGGGGTTGTTTTTTCTTTGTTTCCTGTTATAATCATTCATGTCTGATTTCAAAATACATACATTTTTTGGAATTCGAAGATTGTCAATAAAGTGAATAATATAGGTTTTCATGTTTTTCTCGCTTTTGCAATATTTTGGCGCTTACGTGATTTGGAAAATAATCGGTTCAATTTAAGAGTTTAACTTTGAAATGGATCCTTGCAATAGTTGACCTTCGCAAAAAGTACAAAATACGAAAGAAATTATTTTGCGAACTTTGTGAATTTAAGGTACTTGTGAACGTACCTTAAGGTTTTTCAAAATCTTAGAATATTCTCTCCCGTATTTTGTGCTTTTTTCAGAGGCAATTCATTGTAATCCCTTGCAAGGATCCATTTCAAAATTTATGCTGCTGAATAGTACTCGCGGTTGACAAAGACCAGTGGCGAGGCATGAAAAATCGATCATCGATTTTTCCCATTTGAACCTACGGTAAAAAATCGATTATTAAGGTGTTCGTTGCGAACACCCTGTTTATCGATCTTTTCCCCCAGGTTAAAATGACAGATCAATCGATTTATCGCAAAGCACGCAGAGAGAGAGTACAATTTCTGGCTCATCGGTAAAAACACGCATGTGTACAGAGTAAATAATGATGCATACGTTCTTTCTCAACTGAGCAAGAAATTGTAATTCCTAATAGCTAAATGCAGTCCAAATGTCACCCGAAACTGATTTTCTGAGGAAAGGAGCTGTCCAAGGAGCGAATAAGATAGTTTTCGCGGAAATCATCGGTTGTTCATCAGTCCTATACTTTGGTATGTGTATGAAGTATGTTCATCAGGAAGAATGTAACGAAGTAACAATGCTCAGCTGATTCTGTTTCGCTCTGGTCAAGCTTGATTCATCTTACAATCGGCCAAGGTCATTGGTCGTTCTATAAAATCGGTGACATGCTATCTTGGTGGCTGGTCAAGTCTTACGCCAATGCTGTTTGTTTCTCTTATTTGATCAATGAAATCGATCCTGCGTGACCTTCCAACTCCGAAGGCACGTGTCACTTAACATGTAAGGGAGGAAAAAATAAAGTATTATAAAAATCTCATATGACAACAAGAATTAAACTGCGGCATTTTCCCCTGTTTTTTATGGAAGTTTATCCAAATCGATGGAAAATTTAGATGCCAGTTCGCAAAACGCTTGACCACCCGCAGCGTCCGATGTGCGCAACCCTTCATGCGTGAGACAAACTATCTGTGTTCACAAATATTCAATTTTGTGATGAAGAATCACACTTAGTGGACCTGGCCTTCAGCAGTTTGATTTTTTTGTTCATCGTAGCATGATTGCTGTGTTGCTTCAGTCAGGAAATTTCAGGCAATGAGATTGGCTTCATCTTTTTTTCAAGAGAAATCTATCAGGGTCTGACCCAGTATCTAGGTTTGCTCAAGAGAGATCGAATTTCCGTCTGGCATTTGAATTGATCAAAGTAACAATGGGTCAGGTCAGTTCATTTAAATCGCGTCTCGATGGTTCAATCACAGGCTTATTGATCAGCAAGAAACAACGGTCACCACCAACAGTCATTCACCTTGTGTTATAGGTACTAGATGAAAGGTAAAATTCTGTTATATTGCCAAAATGTCATCCGGATCATGTAATGTGTTCAATCAAACAAGCTCTGAATAAGTTATCAGAAAAAGCTTCAGGAGTTTAGCTGGAACTGGAAGTTCTTGGACCGCGTTTAGTAGAAAGGAACCGAGCCACATTAGTTATTGCCATATTTAATCGAGCAATTTAACTTTTTACACGTTGGTGCGGATTTCTTTAAAATTTTCATGGAATTTGCTTCGTGCTATGCAGAAAATTCATTGAAAGCACACAAATCCGCACAGCCGTTTTCCTGTAAAAATTAAATTGTACGATTAAATTCGGCAATAGCTGATCCTTGGCTGCTCATAACGCGGTCCATTTAACTATAGGTAGAAGATTCGGCCCCCAGATATACTGATTCTAGAAGTCGATCAGTGTTCGAAACTCACAGGCGCCAACGCGCCAAATGCGTCCTAGAGATCGGCCATGGCGCCTAAAAATGAAGGCTCTGCGCCAACACGGCCCCTAAAAATTGCTTTCTTCCCCCCCCCCCTCAAAAAAATCCTAATTTTTGCGTTTGGTGTTTTTTCGAAATCTCCCCCAAGTTACAACTACTAGTTCTGTAACAAAGACATCTTGCGTCCAAGTTTTCACTAAATGCGCCGTAATATAGGCGAAAAATCAATTTGACGTATTTCTATCAAACGGAACTAAGCGCCAATTTGGGTTCCTTTTGAGGAATTTAGTATCCTGGATAGCGCGTTCTGTCAGACGGTCCGTCTAAGCGCCATGGAAAAGCATTGCGAGTATAGGACGGAATAAGCCGGACGCCCGATTCGCCAATCCAAGCCCCCCTCTACCTTCCTCACCCTATGGCGCTTAGGTCCGTTTGATAGAAATGCGTCCAATTTGGCCCCTTTAAATCAATCTTGATGCGCCACATGGCTCCTGAAACGCAAAGATGAGTTCAAGACACTGTTTTCTATGCGTTCCACTTTTTCTTCGTGATATGCTGGTAAGAAAATACGTTTTATTGAATTTTAATTTTTACCCCCGTCTTGTAGTCCTCGGCATGATCTACGTTTTGAATCGCAGAAGAAAGCCGGGAGAGCTTCCTGAGCCCTAGGTTGCCGAATGGTGGTGGCACGGAAGTTTCTTGGGAGCCAAGGTCGATGCATGCCCAAAGCGAAATAGCCACGAATCCACGATACTGCGACAATTGATCGCTGGCTGCGCTCGCTCGATGCACCGGGCGCCGCGCCGCGCTGCATCACTGACTTAGCTTTTGTGCAACCAGATATGCAGCAGCTCCACTCAGTCCCATGTCGTATAGCCGTACGCGTAGAATTTTAATGGTGTCCATTTCAGTACTCATATATTTCCCTCCAAAAATCCATGTCCTCGCGCCTTCCCGTATGCAGGCCGGGTACACGATTAAAATCTGAATCTTAATGATCCATTATCGATATTCCCCTATTTGAAGTTATAGTAAAGAATCGATTATTAAGGTGTCCGCTGCAAACACCAGTGGCGCGGCGTGCTTTGCGATATCGATGGTTGTGCCATTTAAACATACCTATGGTAAAGAATCGATTATTAAGGTGTTCGCTGCGAACACCCTGTTTTTTACAGACAGTTTTTTTACTCTCCTGGAAAATCGTGTTTTCCGAGCTACGCACTTCTGCACTTTCGCCGTCGATATGAAGGGATCCTATTGGTGGAAGCGGGTGGTTGCAATGGACAAAGGGGGTATAGGTAATAGACTAACTAACACTAACCCACGAGGGACCCTATGGATAGTCCATAATTTTCTTCCTTAGTCTATGGGAACCGGAACTACTCATTTCAACCAATAGGATCCCTTCATATCCGTTCCGTTTTGTCTTCTTTTTCTATGGCTGTGTCTATCAATTTCAATAATCGGCCCGCAAGTTCTTTTGACAGTTTAATTGATTTTTGAGTTCAGTTCTCGGTACGCAACCTACTGGCAATGAAAATGTTTTATTCCCGCTTCTGCTCTCGATTTTTTTCTGTATTCTGGGGTCCACCGTTCCGAGTTTAAATTGATTTCCGAGTTCAGGCATTTTGTCTATAATTCATGAGGGATATACAAGGGAAATAGTTTGCGAGGAATAAATTCTGAGTGGTTTGAACCGAAGCTCGTTAAAGGAAGTAATGTAGTCGGTACGCCACATCCCTCAAGTGTCTTTAAAAGCCCGCTCAAGCACGAAATCGTGCTGGAGCATGGAGAGGTGTCTATAATGGTCTCACCCTCTCACCAGATCCTCGATGTAAAGATGTTGTTCCCCCTTTTCCTCCTTTCGTAAAAGGAAATTGACTTCTAAAAATCAAGAAATACCTTTCCCAATGCAGAGAGAAATACGGCGCTGCTGGAACTCATCCAGGAACTTCAGCAAACGTTATCATTTTCGAGCGCAAATCGTTACAAAATAAAGACCTTTCAGCGAGCTTTCTGTAGAAAAAGTCAAACGGTGCCATCCTTGCTGCACAATGCTGTGAACCATTCGATTTTTTTTCTTGAAGAACATCCGAGATTGATCCGACTCAGTGGCGCGGCGTGCTTTGCGATCTATCGATATTTCCCCATTTGAGCTATGGTAAATAATCGAATATTAAGGTGTTCGCTGTGAACACCTTGTTTATCGATCTTTTTCCATAGGTTCAAATGGCAGATTAAGCAATTTATCGCAAAGCACGCCACGCTACTGATCCGACTCTGAGTCTGACCTAAGTCGTGAGGGCGTAACCCGATTTCTGCTTGAGCTCCAGAAAGCCTGGATTTATATGCAAAATAGGGATCACTTGGAAATTGAGGTACGCCCTTTTGGCAGAATGGCAACTGATAGCTCTTCTTGGTAAAGTTGATGAGCATGATGCCATGTTGAATCATGTACTTACTGCTCTCTCCATGTACTTACTGCTCTCTCCATGTACTTACTGCTCTCTTCGCTAATACGGCAGAGTGGCATTTTGACGGAGGAAAAATGAAAGACTTGTTTCGGAGTTTACGGCGCTTTTGCGTTGTAAGGCAATGTACTGGCCATTTCGGCATGTGTGTATGTATGTTGGTTGTATCGACCAAAAATGTGAAGGGGCTGAACGCGATATTCCGGAGTCATTATCAAATCGGATCCTTTGTATCCGGGCATCATCACCGAATTAAGTTTCAGTTCCTCTCACGCCGGCTCACGGATGTCGGGCTTGGTGTGTAGCTTTGCTAAAATTAGTGTTCCTAATATAGTTTACGTTGCTCCCGGTGTCCTTGTCGAAGGAAGCAGGAGTCCCCCCCCCTCTCGCCTCTCCCCTTTCTCTTCCTCCTCAACCGCCTCCCAGGGAGTGTACACAATTACAGATCCTTACTCATACCTTCATCAGTGTTGTCGATGTCCTCTGAAATCCCTGAATTCCCAGCAGTGGTGTGGCGTGCTTTGCGATAAATCGATTGATTGACCATTTAAACCTTTGGAAAAGTATCGATAAACAGGGTTATTGTAGCAAACACCGTCATAATCGATTCTTTACCACAGCTTCAAATGGGGAAATATCGATGGATCGCAAAGCTCGCCACCGATTCCCAGCCTTCCGCGATGGAGCCGGAATTCCGGAACAAGGCTGCCGTGATAGCGAGGAGAGCACAGTTAGTGTGAAATTTTCGAAATCGAGTTTCCTTCAATATTCGTCTTATTTCTTTCGGATGAAATCACTGAAATAGCTGAAACAGCAAAATTCATTTTAAACGAGACAAATGAAAGCCGTAAGTGCGCAAAAAATGTCGTAGTTTCAGGCAAGACTGCAGCGAGTGACATAGAGAGCCAATGTGTGCTTTCAAGTTAAGTGTTGCCCTCCTCTACCAATTTCTAACCTAAAAATGTCTTTTGCCGTAATCACACGCTGAATGTGGGAGGTGAATGTGGCTTGAATGTAGAAGTCATCGGCCCAATGCCTGGCGCAAAATTCAGCAACGATTCTCAGCGACCATCGGATAATGTCGGATTTTTCGGAATTATTCGAATTGATTTGATACACATCCGGATGAAAATAAATCGAATTTGCGAAATGACAGTTGTTGAGCAATGACTGTTGACTTTCATATTCAGCTGCCAAATTCAGCGTGTGCTTCCAGCATTTGTTGTGTGTCCAAAACCCAACCACGAAAGCATGCACTTACAGCTGTCTTGCCTAATACTAGCCGAACATGAAAGTGAACAATACCCATTTCATGCAATTGAAATAAAATCGGTCGAGTTTTAATCATCCAAACGATTTCAAAGAATCTTTCGGATGATTAGTGGCAATTTGACAAAGAACGCGGAGGCTTCTTTCAGTAAAATTTTCCGTTCAGTTGCTTCTGAACCCGTTTTCTCCAAACATTCACAGTCGCTCTGTGAACAGCTACTTCCCTCAGGATGTTGACCTTTCCTCGTCTGGGAACTAACGCATTGCCCTAAAAACAGCTCTTAATATACATCTAAAAAAAATTCGTACTCCGTCTAGTGGAGGAAAAAGGGTTTTGTGAAATTCAAAGAATTTCAACCCATTGGCCTCTAACATCATTTAAATGACAACAAAGAAACGTGTGTTTGGATACACACAGGGCACAGGGCATAAACATAGTTCACGGAGCGGTATAATTTCGTTTTCTTCGAATGAATAACTTTTCGCGCTCCCAGCCATGTTTGTTGCCTACGCGGCGAAATCGAAGGCGAACCTCATATTTGACTTCATATCGACGGCGTAAGTCCGCAATCACAAATCTCGTTTGCGGTGCCTGAAAATCTCCGCCTCTGTTATTTTTTTTAAAGGTGAACAAATTGACATCATTCCTCGAAGTATTTGCAGAATGGAGATGTTTCATGTGTGAGGGATTTGCGATTTGACCACTGATTCTTATGTAAAAGTTCGTGAGAAACACGATGCGATGGTGCCACTGGTTTTCTCTGAAATCAACTCCCAAGCTCAAAAAAAGCTCTCAAAGTGAGGCCAAAATGGAGGGGATATCCCACCCTACCCTGAGAGTCCACCTCTACATCAAAACAAACTCTCCATGCAAAGATAGGGAGCAAATACATTAGCAGGGTTGCCGTGTTTTCAGTTTTGGAGTCCCCAAATAAAGTGGCAGCCCTGTCAATGTATTTGCTCCCTATCTTTGCATAGAGAGTTTGTTTTGATGTAGAGGTGGACTCTCAGGGTAGGGTGGGATATCCCCTCCATTT
>NW_017547103.1:124489-159614 GCF_001854935.1 Bemisia tabaci | reverse complement strand
TATTTCTTTCGGATGAAATCACTGAAATAGCTGAAACAGCAAAATTCATTTTAAACGAGACAAATATGAAAGCCGCAATTGCGCAAAAAATGTCGTAGTTTCAGGCAAAACAGCAGCAAGTAACATAGAGAGCCAATGAGTGCTTTCAAGTAAAGTATTGCCCTCCTCTACCGATTTCTAACCTGAAAAGTCTTTTGCCGCAATCACACGCTGAATGTGGGAGCTGAATGTGGCTGGAATGTCGAAGTCATCGGCCCAATGCCTGGCGCAAAATTCAGCAACGATTCTCAGTGACCATCGAAGAATGTCAGATGTTTCTGAACTATTCGAATAGATTTGATACACATCCGGATGAAAATAAATCGAATTTGCGAAATTTCAGCTGTTGAGCGATGACTGTCGACTTTCACATTCAGCTGCCAAATTCAGCGTGTGCCTCCAGCATTTGTTGTTTGTCCAAACCTAATCACGAAAGCATGCACTTACGGCTGTCTTGCCTAATACTAGCCGAACATGAAAGTGAACATACCCGTTTCATGCAATTGAAATAAAATCGGTCGAGTTTTATCCAAACGATTCGAAAGAGTCTCTCGGATGATTAGTGGCAATTTGACAAAGAACGCGGAGGCTTCTTTCAGTAAAATTTTCCGTTCAGGTGCTTCTGAGCCCGTTTTCTCCAAACATTCATAGTCGCTCTGTGAACAGCTACTTCCCTCGGGATGTGGACCTTTCCTCGTCTGGGGACTAACGCATTGCCCTAAAAGCAGCTCTTGATACACATCTAAAAAAATTCCTACTCCGTCTAGTGGGGAAAAAGTGTTTTGTGAAATTCAAAGAATTTCAACCCATTGGCCTCTAACATCATTTAAATGACAACAAAAAAACGTGTGTTTGGATACACACAGGGCATACACATAATTCACGGAGCACTGGAAAAAAAACACATTGGACCTAGAGTCCAGACTCTTAAGAACATCGACAAGAAAAAATACTCTTGATTCAATCAGATTTAAGCTTAAATCAAGAACCAAGCCTCTTAACTTGAGCGGATTTCCTTTTGATTTAAGCTTAAATCTGATTGAATCAAGAGTCATTTTTCTTGTCAATGTTTTCAAGAGTCTGGACTCTAGATCCAACGTCTTTTTTTTTCTAGTGAGCGGTATAATTTCGTTATCTTCGAACAAATAACTTTTCGCGCTCCCAGCCATGTCTGTTGCCTACGCGACGAAATCGAAGGCGAACATCATATTTGACCTCATATCGACGGCGTAAGTCCGCAATCACATATCTCGTTTGCGGTGTCTGAAAATCTCCGCCTCTTTTATTTTATTAAAGGTGAACAAATTGACATCATTCCTCGAAGTATTTGCAGAATTGTCTTCGTACGGAGAAGAAAAATCACGGCAGTTTTAAAGAATGGAGATGTTGCATGTGTGAGGAATTTACGATTTGACTGATGATTCTTATGTAAAAGTTTGCGAGAAACACGATGGTTCCACCGGTTTTCTCTGAATTCAACTTACAAGCTCAAAAAACGCTCTCAAATTGAGGCCAAAATGGACGGGATATCCCACCCTACCCTGAGAGTCCACCTCTACATCAAGACAAACTCTCCATGCAAAGATAGGGAGCAAATACATTAGCAGTGATGCCGTGTTTTCAGTTTTAGAGTCCCCAAATGAAGTAACAGCCCTGTCAATGTATTTGTTCCCTATCTTTGCACGGAGAGTTTGTCTTGACGTAGAGGTGGACTCTCAGGATAGGGTGAGATATCTCCTCCATTTTGACCTCAACTTGAGAGCTTTTTTGAGCTTGGGAGTTGATTTCAGAGATAACCAGTGGCACCATCGTGTTTCTCGCAAACTTTCACGTAAGAATCAATAGTCAAATCGGAAATTCCTCACACATGCAACATCTCCATTGCCGTTGAGTAGCTTTCCGTTTAAAAAATTAAAAAACAATATTGACGCCGTATGGTATCTACCTACGTCACGGTGTGAACAAATCACCTCCCTTTCTGTACGGGCGCGACTGTGCCATTTGCCTGAATGTCCCCCCACCCCTGGGATGAGAACCCGACTCTGTTCGACGAAGAACGTGGCATGTTAGCGCACGGGCGGGCGGGCGCTCAGGAATCCAAATGAGAAAGAATCCTTAGGAAGAACGGATATCACGGCTCCCCAAGCTCAACTTCTTTTCAACTCGGGTCTATTGAATGCTCATTGTCAGCGATAAGTGTCGGCCCTTGTTTGTTTAGCAGGCGACTCAATTTTGCCCGGGATCCGGATTCCGATAATAGAGGCAGAGCCGTGCACAGTCGAGTCTGGCGTCTGTCGTGTGTCTCATTGCGCCGCGCCGCGCCGCAACCCGCAACCCACTCCCTCGCCCGCCCGCCCCGCCCGCCCGGCCGCCGTGAGAAGACGAAGCCCCAGAAGTGTGGCAATCGATCTGAACCCGTCTCATGTCGCCGCTCTTCTCTGCACAGCTGATTGGCGGCCAAAAGCTGGAAAGGGCAAACAGTATGAGCTCCCAATCAAAACCCCCCGTCCCCCCTATCGCGCCTAACGCCCCCCCTTCCTCGTCGCTGCCAAGAAAAAAACAAAACAAGTGAAAAAAAGCAGAAAAAACCCCTCTCCGGAGCGCTTTTTTAAGTAACCCTCGACGGCCCTCGTCAACTCTAGTCGTTGCTTTTTTGTCTGGAAAGGCTTTTAAAGGCTGCGGCGAACTCATCGCTTTCTTTCGCTCGGGGTTGCTACATTTTGTGGCGATTTCCGCGTTTTGCCTACTTTAAACAATGCAAATTACGCCCGTTTAGAACTCGAGTAGCAATGCTGCCCGACATCGTTGAACGCTCGACTGGAATTTGAATAGTTCCAATGGATGTCGGATGAATTTTGATATTTTAACACCCTGCGCTGGCAGTGATGGATGAATATGGACTTCGATGCAACGTCTTTTTTCAAGACCGTCGCACAATTTTTCATGCCCTTGATGAAGTGCGCGGCGTTTTAATGTTTATCTAGTGCTCACCACCTCGCGTTTTTATGAAGTGCCCTACTCAGCCAGGATAATTAAATAATTGCGACCCCTCCAATCCAAAGTATGTTTGTTAAATGAGTTATGTAACTCGGATTTTAATCAGTACGTACAACATAATTAAACATGTTTCAGTTAGCAGTTAATATAATGAGAACAATAATAACAAGATAGTTAAAGCCATATAAATATCACCAGACGTTTCGACCCATCGTTTAATAGATCTTCTTCTAGGGTTTGGGTACAATGAAAAGAAACGGATCAGTTGAACAGGTGAAAGGAAAAGCAAACGCTTACGAAGAAAAAAACATGGTCAAGCAGAAACTACGAATAACAGATTTGAAACTACATTTTGTAGAGGAACTATATAATCGCTTTTAGTTCAAATAGAGCCCATTTTGGATTAATGATAAAAAAGTGACCTATTTCCATTCGGCATCCCAATGTATGCCTTTATTAGAGTGGGTCAAAAAAGTACCCATACCTTGACGTGACGCATCTGAGGAAAAACTTCACTGACGGGAACATACTTGTATTATCACATATACCTTGAATCTATAAACGTGTAAAAGTTGACGCATCGAACAAGATTCGGAAGCAAAAGTTTTGCATTTTATTAAAATAAATTCTGCACTTCCGTGGACCGCAGTTGAAAAAATATGCATGGCAGGTCTCCAGCTTCATAGCAGCCTTTAAGCATCAGTGTAAGCAAAAGAGCTTGAAAGTTGATAAAATCTCGTTATTGAATTTACTAAAACATTCTTTTTAAAAAGGACGCTTGAAGAGACTCATTTTTTCTGCAACGGTAGCTAAGGCTTCTTCGCGTGGTTTCGAGATGGAAAATATAGGAGCAAACGAGCTCTTCAAAGGAACTGGAAGGGCTCTCGGTTTATTTTAGCGAAGCTTCTTCAACAAATTGCTTCGGAACTACGGGTTTGAACGTAAATAAGGAGACCCAAGTATGCTCATGTTTCACCCTTCGTCTCCATAGATTCGAACAGAAACAAAGATAACGAAGCGATTATAAACTGAGAGCATGGACATGATTTTAACTCACTTGATGAACCTTAAGTCCGCATTGCTTTCGACAACTCACGCGTTTGCCCGTTTTGGCTCTAAAACCTGTAGGAATTTTTTAACACCTAGCTTGTCAAGTAATAATGCAAACAAAATCCCGATAGACTTTATTAACATGAAATAAAGTGACTTTTTTATATTTTACTTATTTATTATATTTACGTACATGAAAGCCCCAGCGAAGCAAAATGCTCTTGTCCGAACAAAACAACACATTATTTGCTTCTATCTTATCTAAATTCTAGTTACGATTGACAAAAATTTTGATGTAATTTTTTCGATGCCCAGGTAGCTGAAATTGCATCGCAGCAAAATGAAGGAAAACTTTTCTAGTCAGCAATTCAACTCCTACACTCCGTTCCTTTCTGCGGGTTTGGGGAAGGCATCTATTCAGAAAAATTTCAACGAGGAATTTTCCGGGATATTTTCGGAGATTCAGACTGATAGTGCTCGGATATGAACTTGAAAGTTTGACGGACAGATATTTCTCGATATCAATCGATGTTCGACCGTCATCAAACATTTTATTTTGATGGGGACATTCCTCTCGTTATGATCAGTGAGAAGATTTTGGAAAAAATAAAAAAAATTCTGCTTTCTCAGGAGGAAAATAGTGGAATTTTCAATTAGAAATGCTCAACGGTGTTGCAGTCATAATATTATTGTCTGATGGAAATTTCGCTGTCCCGTCTGCTGACGAATCCTGTTTTTTCGAGACAAAAATCGGTGAAATTTTCATTTTAAAATGCCCAGCAGTTAGAACATAGCATTCGGGTGGAAATTCCGCAACTTTGGAGAGTAGTTTCGTCCTTTCGTCTAGAAAATGAGGAATACTGATTTTTCTTCTTGGCTCCTCGGCGAACGCAGAAAACTAAATAAAAACTGAGGGAATGCGGAACTTTGAAAATACTACGAAGCCTGCGGGAACTTTTGCATTTCTATTCCGTGCACTCGTGAACCGTGGAACGAAGCTTAGTGCGGCACTTTAAATTACATCCTTCCTCTTCGCGGGGCTCAAAAACCCTATTTCGGAACATTAGGGGGCCGCGGTCCCCCGTCGAGAGGTGGAGGGTGAGGATTCGCAGAGGGTGCGCTTACCCGCGGAAGTCAGCCCAGCAAATTATTCAAAGCAGCTCGCTCGCCGAGTATCTCGCCACCATTCAGCCCGTAGGAGCCGAGTATCTTAATGTTTCATTTTCATTCTCGTGCCAAAATCTACGAGGGAAAGTCATACATGCAGCTATTGTCTCGTTTCCCGAGCCCCCGCCTTTATGAAAAAGGGCTCAAGATCAGCACCGAGGCGTAAATGATCGATTATCGATATCCCCACATTTGAAGTTGTGGTGAAGAATCGATCATGAAGGTGTTCGTTGAGAATTTCCTGTATATCGATCATTTTTCATACACTGAAAAAAAACTCCGGCCGTGAGAGCCGCAATTACGGGCGGAGCTTTTTTTCAGTGTAGGGTTTGGCAGATCAATCGATTTATCGCAAAGCACGCCACGCCACTGCTGAAGGTGATTAGATCAGAGAGAGGGATGATCGATTGTGAGCAGATTTTTGGTTTATGATGCAAATCTTACCCTCCAGACGATTTTCGCACAAGTGTCGGAAACGTCCTCCTCCCGAAAATGATTTGCAATTATTCCAGACACCATGCCATTGTAGGGAAAATGTAAGTATGAGTGGAATCATGTTTTAAGGTGATTCGATGGACGCCATATTTTGTGTCAGAACGACATACGATGTATCGCATCAATTGCGGTTCCATTTTTTCAGCTACTCGTCATTTTTCTCCAATTTTGAGATCGCAATACTGTTGTCAGGAGACTATAGAATTCACTTACCAATTTTAACAAATAAATACAACGCAATAAAGGCGTGGTTTTCAGAGGAAAAATATCGCATTCGAGTGCAGTTTTGATATTAGTATCGAATGCGATAATTTTCCTCTAAAAAAACCACGCATTTATTACATTAAATTTCTCTGTTAAAATTGGTAAGTGAGTGCTTTAGTCTCCTGACAACAGAATTGCGATCTCAAAATTCGAGAAAAATTACGAATCGCTGAAAAAATGGAACCAATTGATGCGATTACATCGCATGTCATTCTGACACAATATATGGCGTCCATCAAATCACCTTAATGTTTAAAGGTCTGGGGGAAAAAACAGTAATGAGACTGATACAAGAGCTTCCCGGGAGCCACGTTTGTAGGTCCATTACGAACAGAAACGGGAAGCTTTGAGAAATGCGGTGGATGACGACACCCAGCGGCCTATTGCATGACATAGTTTCCTTCACCTTCATCATCTCATTAATGACGCACCCGGGAAAAATCAATGCAAGCACCAACGACGCAAATCACGTAATCCAAACGGTCTTGTTCCTTTGTAGCCATGTCTCTTCCGACTTTCAACTAAAAACTTGAAGTCTCAATTAATTTATCCCACAGGTTTTTTTTTTCATGTCGTAAGATTTCACCATCAAAAAATGAGATCCTGAAATACTTCACTAATCCATTCCGAAAGGAATAGCGGTCTGTGATGCATTCACGGTGCTAACCCCCCCCCCCCCCGCCCCCCCCCCCAAACAAACCCTACCTCTTACCTTCAAGATATTGAATTGTCGCGGCTGCACCTCTCAAAAAATTTCCAAGTCAATATAAATCGTTTAATATGCACCTGCGGGCCGATTATTGAAATTGATAGACAAAGCTTCAGACGAAGACGACATAAGGGATATGGAGGGATCCCATTGGTGGAAGCGGATTGTTGCAATGGAAAAAGGCAGTAGGTAATGGACTAACAAACGGCAACCCACGAGAGACCATATAGTTAGTCCATCATTTTCCCCCTTAGTCTATAGGGACCACGCTTTTCAACCAATAGGATCGCTCCATACTCCTTACGTACTTTTTGTCTATAGCTTTGTCTATAAATTTCAATAATCATCCCGCTGTACTGTAACTGTTGAAATGTGTGAAATGGATTGCACAAAGCTCGACGCGAGCGATTTCAAAATTGCGAGAAGGCCTAAATAACAGTTGGCGATAAGTTTTCGATAACTGAGAATATGCTCATGATGAGACAGTAGACGATACCAAGACGCTCATTAAATTTTATTGAGTCCTCGCTCCGAAGTTGGGATCGCTTTCAAACGCTGTAAGCAGCTTTCCCAAATTAAAACTTCTCGCATTATTTTTTATGTCAAATGTATATTATTTCTGGCATCATCAGCGAAGTAAAATGTGCTGTTATTCAAATCAACTGTGGAACAAAACGAGAGAAAAGAGAGAGGGGAGGGGGGAGAGAGAGAGGGTAGATAGATATGCACCGAGAAGTTTGCTCTTATTTTTACCGACCGCATATTCAATACCAAGTGATATTATTTCCTCGAGCTTTTGCAGTATAAAAATGTGACTCGATTTCTCGCAGGGGGCAAAAGGGAAGGAATAGAAACTTTTTTTATGATAGGAGAGGGTATAACGGTGTATTGTATGGAGACACCTACGAAAAATACTTGACAAACCATTTCGCGGTCAATTTGTACAGTATAACATTGTTCAAATTCTATCGAGTCCTCCCTCCCTTGAAAATATAAGTATAGAGTCGTTTTTCTTTTAAAATAAAGCGAAAAACACTCGAGGTTATCTTTTTTATTTGTCAATATAAACACTAACAAGAGGGTTACGCCGCAGCAGGTACAGATTCGATGAAATTTTGAAACGGTTGCTACTGCTAGTAACAAGAATAAACGTAAAGCGCAGTTTAAAATCTAAATCAAGCCCATTAAAAGTTCCAACTTCTCTGTGTCTCCCCATTGTCTCATTAAGGAGCCATTGGTTCGATCAATCTAGTGTGCAGAAAGTTTCAAAGGCTGGCAAAGTATTTCCTTTAATCTGCTTCTCAACTTCATCTTCTTTTAAATTTCTCCAAATTTTCCTCGAGCACTCGATCATGGTTTCAACTAGCTGTAGAAACTTTGCCAAGCGGACATTCTCAGGAAGGCAAAGGGGCTTACAACTTCCGAATCTTTGAAATAAAGTTTATAAAAAAGTAGTTTAAAAAATAGTTTAGTAGTAGTTTATAACCGTAGTTTATAAAATTGGAAGGTCGGTCATTAAGGGGAATCTGTAAGTGATCTAGAAAATAATCTCCGCATAATTCGCGCTGCGCCGTAGCCGTATGTATACTTCGACATGGAACAACTATTTTAACTCCTAGGAGATGAAATTGCATACCTTCGAAATTGAAGGAGTTTTGGAAACGATTTGTGACGTTACAACCTTTTAGCCAGCTAAGCGTCTACGCCCTGAAATGTGAGCCAGTCCGACCCTGCACCCCTCGTTTTTTCTCTTCTTTAAGGAAACTCACTGACATGTTTTTTTGAAATGGAGATGTTGCATGTGTGAGGAATTTGCGATTTGCCTGTTGATTCTTACGTCAAAGTTCGCGACAAGAAACACGATGGTGCCACTGGTTTTCTCTGAAATTAACTCCCAAGATCATAAAAAGCTCCCAAGTTGATGCCAAAATGGAGGGGATATCCCACGCTATCCCGAGAGTCCACCTCCACATCAAGACAAACTCTCCATGCAAAGATAGGGAGCAAATACATTAGCAGGGTTGCCGTGTTTTCAGTTTTAGAGTCCCCAAATAAAGTGGCAGCTCTGTCAATGTATTTGCTCCCTATCTTTGCATGTAGAGTTCGTCTTGATGTAGAGGTGGACTCTCAGGATAGCGTGGGATAAACCCTCCATTTCGCCTCATCTTGAGAGCTTTTTTGAGCTTGGGAGTTGATTTCAGAGAAAACCAGTGGCACCATCATGTTTCTCGCAAACTTTTACATAAGAAGCAACAGTCAAATCGCAAATCCCTCATACATGCAACATCTCCATTCGCGCTGCGCCGTAGCCGTATGTATACTTCGACATGGAGCAACTATTTTAACTCCCAGGAGATGAAATTGCATACCTTCGAAATTGAAGGCGTTTTGGAAACGATTTGTGACGTTACAACCTTTTAGCCAGCTAAGCGTCTACGCCCTGAAATGTGAGCCAGTCCGACCCTGCACCACTCGTTTTTTTCTCTTCTTCACGGAAACTAGCTGACATTTTTTTTTTTGAAATTGTCAATCGAAGGCCAGGGTTTATTTTGTGTTCTACTTCCCGTATGAACCAAACGGTTTTGTCGAAATTTCTCCCTGTGCAGTGGTAAAGTTCCCGAGGATTGTTTTCCTCTGATAAACTATTTCTGGATCGAGTCCGGATTTGTGTGTCGTGTTTACGGAGTTGCATTAATCGTCGTCGCTCGCTCGTGCACACACAAAATCGTGTCTTTAACCTTTGCCTCGGTTCATGCGTTCAGATAATTTTCGAATTAATTCGTTTCTGGATATTCGCTCCTCGTTTTCCACGCGGACACGCCTTTAATGCATATCAAATTGATTTATGGCACCTTTGAACTTAGCAGTACCGCCTTGCGTGACATTCAGCTTTTTTGAGGGCCTTGGGGGTGGTGGCGGAGGCTCCGGGTGTTTACAGCGCCAAGTATAGGGACTAAAATTGGCTCCAAGTTAGTTATGGCCGACACGGCGCGGCGCACAGTGGATAGGGTCAGTTGAAGAGATTGGACATGATGTGGAGAAAAAGCTAAAAACACGCGGGAAAGTTCTAATACTGTCGTATTAGAAAAGCGCTCAGGTGTTAGTCAATGTATTTAGTGAAGAAAGGAAGTATAAACTCCGTCGACTTGGCTGGGAAATGGTAGAGTACCTATATTGAGAGAGTATGGCCACTGGGGTTACCACCTTTGATTTGCTCAGCCATCTTAGGCTGAATGGAGCCCTTAGGACCCAAAAATGGCGGACGCCACAAATTAATGTAATGCAAACTGACTCAAAATGTAGTTTTCTTTGCTCATCGTAATGAGAAATTTACTCAAATGCACTATTGCGACATCTTTACATATTTTTAAGGCTAATCGTGTGCAATTTTTGAAAAAAATTATCTCAGATGTAGTAAGGTTGGCAGCATTGAGAATTGGCTATGACCCCCCTCCCATCCACAAAAACCAAAACAGAGCACCGCCAATTTTGGGTCCTAAGTCCTAAGCCTCTCCATGGGGCCCAGTGGCCATACTCTCTCATTATAGGTACTCTAGGAAATGGAAATAAAACATCAGCTGATAGCAAACAAAGGTTACCAAGGAAACCGTAAACGCGTTTTTTCGTTTCCCGAAAATGAGCTCACCGTTGAGCTCATCAGGCGCGTTTTTTTTAGGCTTCATTTGAGTTCAACGATCAATGTCGATGAGAATTACTCTACCGTTAAGAAATTTTCTTTTAGACAAACGATCGAAACTACCTGCGCATTACGTTAAAAGCGTAAAATACGGTTTTCACAGCTTTATTTATTTTAAAAATGGACCCCCCCCCCCAAAANAAAAAGCCTACACATCGATGAGCTGGTGCGCCATTTAAACGCATTAGCACTAGTATACTAGTACTCAGAGGCAAGTCGAAATCAAAAAGCGCTGCCTATCGGCTGAGTGCTTAAAAAGAAATTTAAAAGTTTATCCATTGGTTTCTCGTCAAATTATACCTGCAAGGAGCAACCTTTAAATTTTATAATGTGACGAGATAAATCGTGAAATTTGGAGTTTGATTAAAAAATGTCCTGTCCTAACTCTCTGAAAGGATCTTTCCGCTGTACGACGTTGCCTGTGTGTGTCATTGCATGCAATCAGTAATTTAAAGCCGATTATCTTACAAGATAAGAACAATATTCTTTGGCTCAGGATTGTCAGATTGTTTACCTAATTTGATGATTCGCATTTTCTATCGGGAAAAGTGAGGATTTAGCGCCGCAATCTTATGCATTTGCTGGGCGTCGCACATTAGAGTGTTAGTTTTATCCCTATGTTACAGAATTGTATTTTCGAGGGTTTTTTTTTCATAAAATCACGTTCGACGATGGTTTCGAATGCCCGATGAAAGGATTACTACGATAAAATCATTTATGTGATTCCAATGTTACTCCTAAGATATGTTAGCTAAGTTTAAATATAAGCGTCTGTCTAAAGGTCAGAGTAGCTGTAATTTTAAATTTAGTAAAATTCAGCTTTTCTGCGGTACATTCGCATTTAGCGGGTTTCAAAATTATGCACCATTTTAATTTGAACAAAGTTCATAGGAATGATACACAGAAGTTTCTTAAAACGCGCTAACTCTAAAAAGAGACATTTTCTGGAAATATGTGAATGCTATATGTAACACACTAGAACTGAAACGAATCGTTTTAATTTAACATGGTGATGAACGAAGCACGGTGCATGAATCACACGGTTTAAAATATTTGTTGGCTAATCGAAAGATTTCATAGAGAATTAGTCACATTTTGGCTCGAAAAAAAGCACATGAGTAACCCTTCTCCTGAAAGTAAACGAACTAAACGGCATCAAGCCAAAAGTATGTGGCTTGATGACCATTTGATATTTTTTGAAAAATGAATTAACATGAAATGAATGACAATTTTTGATGATTGACATTTACCATGTGACCTGATGATGATCCCGTCCAAATCGAAATAGCTATCACAGTGGCGTGGCGTGCTTTGCGATATATCGATTGATACGCCACTCAAACCTATGAAAAAGATCAATTATTAGGGTGTTCGCAGCGAACACCTTACTAATCGATTCTTTACCATAGCTTCAAATGGCGAGATATCGATTATTGATCATTCACGCCACGCCACTGAGCTATCGTCAAAATCTAAAATCAACGTGATCGGGGAAAAAACAAAGGTAAAATTATCAGCTAAAATGAAAATTGATGCCTACAAAACTAATTAAAAAATTAAGTCATGCTGTAATAATTATCGAGCTATCACACAGGCAGAATAAAATTATCCTTTTCTTCCTCTAAGAACTCCCCTTCCTTCGCTTTGGCCGTCCCACCACGGCATGCACCCTCTGCCAACTTTTATCGATTTAACAAAACTCGAGTCTAGTTTCGTCCATTTCCGGGCTCCTCTCCACGCTGGTGTAGCACCTTTAGACAATCGATTTTTTTCACCCTCCGACTGCAAGGGACATGCCACTGGAATCGTGAAGTTGGCGTGACCTTCATAATAAAGTTTGCGTAACTCTCAGCCCCTGAATGATGTTTCTTACTCTCCTTGGCGAGCTTCACACGAGCTCTTTTTGACACAGAAAAGTGGTCTCTTTTGAAGTTTGGTTCTGGTCTTGATAATCATTTCTTAATTTCCTGAAACCAAGATTGTTCATTGTTTGTTCTTCCCTCCTCTGCTTTTTGTTGATATTTCAATATATTTTTGCCTTTCCAATGTAAATGATGTAGTCTATCCCAACGGGCCAACCCATGCTTTAATCGAACTGAACCCGGGAGATAGTGAAATCCTGCCGTGCTGAGGAAGATCGCCGTATGAACCTCCATGCGTTGCCAAATTTACGAATAACCGAATGTTGAGATAGGCCTTCTCATCCGTGTAGCTCCACACTTTCCCGGGCTCACGTGAAGTACAAGTGGACTTACTTCTGGCAAACGGAACTGTGTGCATTAAGACATGAGCCCCGAGACCCATAAGGATTTATGAATAACACGGCTCACGTCATAATGCACAAAGCTCTGTTCGGCAGAAATACGTTTAAGTGAGGAAGGTCAAGGACCAGGAGGTGCGAGACGACGCATCTGTCACAGCTCTTCATCATCGCCACTTAGTATCTTGGCCCCGCGCCTCCTCCCCTCTACCTCCCTCCGCCCCCCCCGACTGAATTCGGTGCCTGGGTCAAAGCGGGATCGGAAATTTGCACCGAAATTCTTTCAAATTTCACGCTTAATAGTACGAGCTGGGGGGCTACACGCCTCCTGATCTAAGACGGAAAATTTCAAGAAGAATAAGAATTTGAGATTTCACGGTGGAATTTTACGTCATATTTCATGAGATTTTCCCTTGAAATTGCTTTAACTAGAAATTTCAGGCTATGTCTCATGTTTTAAAAACTTTCGGAATTTTATTGAAGTTGGGTTATTATGAAAGGGCTATCTCAGCTCCTGACGGCCTGACCGCTTCGTGCCTCAGGCATCATGCGTCACGCGCTGCTCTCATGATCTTACACTAAGGAGTAAGATGACGGCCGTACTCATTCTCATTGTCGTCTCTCAAGCATCCCTTTTCCTCAGGAGGCCGTAAATCTATGGTTTTTCACATTGATGAAGGGAGGTTTAAGGAGACAACGAATTTCGAGTATAATTCACCTTAACAACTTCGAGAATAGATTGAAAGGGATAGTAATGATTTGATATTGCAAAAGATAAAATAAAATGTATGTATATAAGCCGCTTTTACGGCGCGCTAGGGCGCTCTGCGACGCCTACTCGCCACAGGAATCTGTCATGATAGAGATCCTCCGGAAGCTGGCATCTCTCCATCTCTTCACGGATGCCCTCTACCCACCTTTTGGCTGGACGCCCTCTCCGTCGCCCACCTGGGGGGGTGGGGGGGCAAATAAAATACGGAAGCCAAAATTCTAGGATGTTGACAAACTTTGAGGTGATGTGCTAATCTACCCTTTAATTTTAAATACCTGCAAAAAAATCATATTTTTACATTTTTTACAGTGGCGAATCATTGTGTTCCTTTCCTTGAATCTATTTCCAAAGTTATTCAGTTGAATTTTACTTGATCGAGATCTGTTAAAATCGTTCTTTTCATGATGCTCTGTTGAGGGTCTCCTCATAACCCATTTTAATTTCAATGTAAACCATACGGGGCCTTCAAGGTAATCCTGATTTAATTTTGGCGTGATGCAGGGTACCTACCCGCAAGTTTTCATCGTAAAATTATTAGATTAAAAAAATATCAGATTTATTTTTGAAATACGTATTAAGAAGGCCTATATTAGCCCACGTGACAACTCTGCACGGTTTAAACTCACTTTATCGTCGAGAATAAACTTGCAGGGAATTAATTCCTGGACTTGGGATGCGGCATAGAGCGCGGTTATGATCAAAAGGGACTCCTATAATTGCCTCTACGGTGTTTCCTCGCGTCATCTTTGAGGTGTTGAGAGAAATTCGGGCATCGTGCAGCTTTGCCAACGATTTCTACATCAAATTTGTAGTTTGCGGTTGTTCCGAAAACCCGCGTTGCCCATATTCGTCGCTCCTCCGGCGAAAGGCAGTGGAAATTCTCAAAAGGTGGCAACACTGTTTTGCCTTCATTTGAATGTATCTAAAAAAATCTATTCCCGGTGAGACAGCTCCCTCACCTAAAATCGATATTTTTAATGTATTTAAATGGAGGAAAATCAGTGTTGCCAACTTTCAAAATAGCAATTGACGTAAAAGCGTACATTGGAAATCGGATGTAAGGACCTTGAAGTGACCGGCCTTTTTCGGTCGCTATAGCCGATTGTTGTCATAACACTACATTTTATTTTTTTTCTTTCGTTTACTCCATTTTATTCGTATGTACAGTGTACACTTGGGCTGTAGGTCACATGCCATGTACATTGCTCAGAAATTGTGCACTCCGCGGGTGGTAGGTCTCCCACCGATAAATTGCGAATATTCGAAGATAAAGCGCGCACCTTCATGTGGGTGCAATGCGAAAGTACGCATACAGTCTTGTAGGCGCTAATATGCGTTTCAAGACGACCAAGCCGACTGAACTGTGTTTGGCGCAATGCGTGAAGTATTCACACGGTCTTGTAGGCGCTAATATGCCTTTCAAGACGACCGAGCGGACCTCAAGACAACCGAGCCGACCGTGCTGTGTTTGGCGCAATGCGTGAAGTATTCATACGGTCTTGTAGGCGCTAATATGCCTTTCAAGACGATCGAGCCGACCTCAAGACAACCGAGCCGACCGTACTGTGTCTGGCGCAATGCGTGAAGTATTCACACGGTCTTGTAGGCGCTAATATGCCTTTCAAGAAGACCGAGCGGACCTCAAGACAACCGAGCCGACCGTGCTGTGTTTGGCGCAATGCGTGAAGTATTCACACGGTCTTGTAGGCGCTAATATGCCTTTCAAGACGATCGAGCCGACCTCAAGACAACCGAGCCGACCGTACTGTGTCTGGCACAATGCGTGAAGTATTCACACGGTCTTGTAGGCGCTAATATGCCTTTCAAGCCAACCGCACCGTGTTTGGCGCTATTGATCAAACGGGCGGAGTTGAGCAGTTCTCATCTTGCTTGTTTGTTTGCTTGTGCCAATGCACTGAAACCAAAGCCCTAACGCAAGGCAACAAATAAAAAGAACTTGTTACTAAGATGGAGTTTTTGTGCACACCGAATGGATCATTGTCATTTAAAACGTGCTACATGAAATCCAACTAATTGCCTTCTCTTGATTTACATGGGTGTCGATAGTCTTAAATAGAGAGCATTTAAGAACAACAGCCCGCTGGGCGATGCTCCGGTCATTGTAGTCGATAGCGCAGCCGGAGATTTCGTGGAAAGTCCATCGGTATAAGACCGATAAGTCGTTATATGCAATGTCGTTATAAATTACACGTAAATACATCGGTTAAATCGGATTTGAGCCGGGACCGGTCAAAGTGCGTCGTTATGCCCGATAGATGGTTATATTGGATGTCGTGTATTAGAAGTCGTACACTGGTAAAAAAAACCTCTTGGTTCAAGAGTGCAGTTACTTGTCGCCGGATTTAAGAGTCTGGACTCTTGTTTCAATGCAAAATCTGCTTGAATCAATGCAAAATCTGCTTGAATCAATGCAAAATCCGCTTGAATCAATGAAAAATCCGCTTGAAACAAGAGTTCAAGCCTCTTAAATCCGGCGACAAGAAACTGCACTCTTAAGTCAATACACCGAGGCATTGGTCCAAAAGGTTTTTTTTTACCAGTGTAATATTCGATATCCGCTGTATTTCTATTTCCGCATAAGCCGGACTAAAATTGAAGTACTTAAAACAACAAAATAACGTCATCTTCCTAGAGAATTTGAGACTTTTAAGTAGGCTTTGGAGACAACCGATGCAAATTGATCGATAAACGATTTGTTTTCGATAGAGTGAAAGCTTTTTACAACAAAAATTAACTTTTTTGGCTTAAAATGCCAAAATCGAAAGGATTTATTCTCAGTCCGCTAAATGAGTACGCGACGAATGTTTAAATGACGTCATCCTTAACAAATTTTCAGTACGAATGTAGGAAACTGGCTGTCTGGCCCAATTTTCAGAATGTTATGAAGTCAGTTCTCCAGAAAAATTGTGACAGCATGTAGCTGCTTATTACCACTGGACTTCCTCAGACACCAAGTGGCCCAATGGACATCCCCTCTATTTAGCTCAAAAGCTGGAATTGCCCGTGTGTATTCCACTAGCACGTATTTTTTTCTCTGATTTTAAAATCTGTAAATACAAATATTTTGAATAATGATTCATTTATCGCGCCGTAAATTGAAGGCAATACTTCCTGCCAACATGAAAATTGAATAGGAAGGGTTAGCTGTGAAAATCACTGAGGCATGAAACGAGAAATCTGTCGCATCAGATGCAACCAGTTCATAACCTACGAAACGAACATTAATCTGGAGCAGGGCGGTAACTCGCTGTAATTTCCCTGTCATGGCCGGCGCCGCACAGTGGATCGAGTCAATCAGAAAGGTCGGACATAGAATTTTTGACTGAAACGGATAATTTTGATGTTTATTTCGGCTTATTTTAAACTTTATGAGGTGCTTTTGGAAGAAAATTTTACGAGGAAAGCAATGAAACCACTTTTAGAACCTCAAAATTGTGTATAAACGGAGTTTTAAGCTTTTAAAGTTTCCAAATTTTGTCCGACGTCTGCTATTGACTCGATCCACTGTGCGCCGGCCTTTCATGACGCAACACGGGTGAGGATTGCACTCGACGCCAGTGGCGAGGGGTGAATTATCAACTTATCGATTCTTACCCATTTGAAGCTGTGGTGAAGAATCGATTCGGTTCATTTGTTGCGAATACCCTGTTCATCGATCATTTTCCATAGGTTTAAATGGCAGATCAATCGATGTATCGTAAAGCATACCACGCCTTTGCTCGATGCATTGCTGAATTACTTGGATAATCTCTGATTCTCAAGTCGGATTTTGGCAGTGCAACGTGATGGATTTTTCTTATCGCTTGATACACTTTAAGAGCGGAGATAATTCTTCCTTTCAATTTGAAAAACTAATGCCGGAGTTTTACCACCGAAACCAATGAAGCATCAAACGAAGAACCTGTCGCGTCGAATGCAGCATGTTCATGCCCTAGTAGACCATTAATCTACAGCAGGGCGGCGCGGCGACCCACTGTAATTTCCCTGTCACGACCGGCCTTTCATGACGTAAAATGGGCGAGAATTGCACTTAAGACACTGTTGAAATATTTACAATTAGACTCGTAACCCTCGTATTAGCACACAGGAACATTAAGGACTCTTGGATCTAGAGTCCAGACTCTGAAAAAATTTGACAAGAAAAAATACTCCTGATTATTAACTGATAACACCGTGTTGGCAGTTTCGTTTCGCTAACGAGCCGAAGTTTGAGAAACTTGTTTGGCTCATGACGTCACCCGAAGCTCGTCATCCACCATGTAGGTAAGTCAACAGCAGAAAAAAAGAGTTATGACTGTTGCTCCCTTATTATTGTCCATGAGGAATTGTTAAATCCTCGAAAGTAAAATCTTCCACCTGTCGCGAAGAGTCTAGAGTCCTTTATACCCAGAGTTACGACAACTCGATTATCAGCTGACTGGCAGCCGTCCTTGGCTGGCCATGGAGGCCGAAACGAGTGCACCCGAACGAACGATATTGAGGGATAAGGATCAGGAATCCTGCGATGTCTGTCACACTAAAACAACAACATCAACAAAGTGATCAATTAAAAAGAAAATGAGATTGGTTTGTGAATAATTTCTTAATCTATTTTCATTTTGGACCTATGGAAATAACAATTTACTCTTGATAAACCACAATTAGGTAATATTTTCATTATTCTTGTTCACATTCGAGGTACCGCTATCTTGGTGCACTCGTTTCGGCCTCCATGAGCGAGAACCAATCAGAATTGGATTTTTTTTTAGGCCACTTTCAGGCCAATCCTGGCCCAACCAAAAGTGAGTTGTCGTAACTCTGGGTATAAAGGGACTCTAGAAGAGTCCAGTGGAGGGTCTCTTGTCTCTGATTGAGATCAACTGACGAAGACACGAGCAGGTGGCCTATGAGGGCGCGAAGCGCCATCCGGGGCTAGGGCCGCGTAATGGCCAGGGGGCGTAGTCCCCTAATATTCACCTGATTAAGCATGGTATGTTGAAATGCGGCAACGTCCTTTTTGAAGGGTTGCTCGGCGGCTAAGGTTCCGGCTGGAGTGCTGGCTCGGGGGTCCAGGGCGAATCAGCTGTTGAGTGGCCGCTGCCGGCGGAGCTCACTGCGGTTTTCGCGGTTTTCCCATTTGATTTACAAACGGCACTGCATACCAACCCCGTCGAGCGCAACCTCACGTAACGCCTCCCCCGACGCTGTCCGATCGCCGCACAGCATTGTCGCCAGAATGTGCTGAAAAATCAGCACTATCCCCCATTTCGTCGCTCCTTTGACGTAAGAGCGTATCTCAATTTTCGGATGAGCCTTTGTACCCATATAACTCCATGCATTCGAGGGCTCGCGCGAAAATCTAGATACGCCCTCACGTCAGTGGAGCGACGATTTTAACCCATGTAAAATATCACAATTTAGTGGCATAACCTGGCAACCTTGCCGCTCAGTGGAACGAGCTGATTGAAGAGGTCGCACATGAAATTCTTGGCTAAAATTTAAAATTTTGGTGTTTATTTTGTCACGAATTCAATTTAAACAGGTTTCCTGAGGGGTTTCACGTAAAAACCATTGAATCGACTCGACTTACACACTTTTTTGTCTCATATTTTTGAAAATATCAGCTTCCAAAGTGTCCAGATTTTGATTGTCCGACTCTTCTTATCGCCTCGATTCAGTGTGCGCCGGTGGAAAACCCCCGCGTTTCGCTTTCGCACGACGAATCTTTCAGCTGCAGTGAGTCGATTGGAAATTTTTGCCTGAGCAAATGAAAATTTGCACTTCATTGAAAACGGCTCAAAAATTCGGTCCGTGACATTTCCCTATTATTAGCATCAAGATGTTCAAGGGGGATTTCAGATGAGCAAAATTGTTTATGCAGCTGGAAAGCCGTAGTTAATTTACGTAACAATCCATGAGGGGGAGGTCTTTGCCAGCGTTACGTGGCTATACAGGGTGGTATTAAACTTCAACTTCCTTGTGAAACTATAGACTGATTTAGTGACGTCGTCTTCCGATGTAGGAACATTAAACTATGTTGCTTCTGAAAAGCGTGGTAAACGATCAATATCAAAACAGCCCATTTGGTCCGGGTGAGTTCATTAAAGTATCAAAAATCGAGTCTATAAATCAGTCTAGTGTAAACGGGAAATGCATCCGTAATAATTACTTGAGGAATACAGCATTGCTCAAGAGAAAATGTTGCATCCTCGAAACGTAACATTTTCCTTACTCGTTTGTATGTTGCTTGGGTAGCTGGCGCGGAGCCTTTAAAATATTTCGGTCTCTGGTTTAGAAGTAACAAAACGAGTTCAAATGCTTGCCTGAATACAAATTTGTGTACAGTAGCTCGCGTACACTAAACACACATGCACTGCGCCGTTCAAGAAAACGCTCCTCGGCTTGAGAAAAAAGCGCTGTAAATCAATGACAGTGGTTCATTGTTTCTCCGTGAGGAAGAATTTTCCCTGTTAGAAAATGTTCACGTCCTTTCTCGCACTTTCCGACTTTCGCTCTTGTTCATCCTAGCATAGAAAAAAAAAAGGTTTCGTAATCGCTTACAAATCGTAGGTCCAGCAGTCTCCTAACTTTTTTAGAACAGTCCTTTTGGGCCTTTAAAATGATGCAGCATCAACCAGAGCCGGATTCACTTACTTATCGCCTATGGACCGACTGTATTTTGCCGCCCCCTTCTCGTTCGTTTTAAAACATCTACAAAATGCATAGAATGGGCCTGCCTAAGGGGGAGGGGGTATACGTAAGACTCGTTCACATACTCGTCTTGGACCCACTTTTTTGAAATCCCTGTCCCTACTAGCAAGTTCTCGGAACTTTGTACGAAAGTGAAAGCTGCTATATCTTATACTGCCAAAGGAGTGCCCTTAAATCCGGCCCTAAAATCAACAAGACCAACAAAATGTAATACCACAAACATGTCTCAGTAACCAAGACTTTAAATTTAGGTTTGGGGCAACCGCAACTCACCGTTTAAGGAGCTTTTTTTTTTTTTTTTTTTTTTTTTTTTTTTTTTTTTTAAATAAACATTGAAACTTTTGAATTTTCTCTTTAACACCCCCAGCTTATGATCAAAAATTGAAGTACTCACGCGTTGACTTACCGTACTCTTGCTCAGAACTGCAGTGATTCATAGCTCCTAAGTGTAAACGGATCACAAACGGATTTTCCTTCAATTAATCGGGTAGGCAAAATGAGCTCCTACAAGATCGAATAGTGGATTAGTGGTACACAACCCCGTGAGCTCTCTGGCCCTCTAAATCAGCAATAAACTTGAAATATTGTGAAGATTTACAGGATTTTTTAGGTGACAACCTCATTGCGAAAATGTTCTTCAAATTGTCCTTAAGATGGCAATATTATCACAAATATATTTTAAATATACGCATATTCGCAGACTTTCCGATGGTATTGTTGACCAAACGTTGAAATTATTTCACGCAAATGTCTGAATAATTGTTGAAACACTTCATAATTATAGGTCATATTTATGTTATGGTTTGCTTGCAACATAGCCCCTTTTGATATAAATACCTTCAATATAATTATCATCAACAATATGTTTTAACAATTTTTTAACGATTAAAAAAAAATCCGTTCAAAATAACGTCATCCCCCAAGATTCAATCGTAAATCTACTATCTAAACCTACATTCCTTCAATAGAGAATTTGCAGGTGTCTGAAAGATGAATTACGTGCTTAAGTGGAAACTACCGAGTGAACTGAACACGAGGATACCTTTGGTTCATGAATTGAACAATTATTGGAGAAGATATGACAAAATGATCTAATCTGCTAAAATACGTGTGTTTAAATGGGAAATGCCGCCAGATGACGTCACTAGGCGGTGCATTTTCTCACTTTTAAATCTATTCCCATACCAGAAAAAAATTGTAAAAAAATACCGTGAAACCAGCTCTTTAAGCACTTTCAGATGAAGCAATAAAAAACTAGGATGCAAATTCTCCATTCACAATATAATTTAATCGTCCCCTTCTCTCAATGCAAATCTCCTTTTTATTTCCTTTCGTACGTCGTTCTAACGATTGAGCAGCTTTATCCCGTCTTTCAAGATTCAGTCAGGAGCCTAACTTCGCGCAAGACATTTTTTTTAAAACAATGTTTTTATCATAATGTGCGTAAACGGAAACAATTTGAAGAACATTTTCGAAATGGGGTTTTCATCTGAAAAATCCAGTAAATCTTCACAATCTTTCAAAAATATCGCTGATTTAGAGGGTCAGAGAGCTGACGGAGTCGAATACCACTATTCGATCTTGCAGGAGCTTGTTTTGCCTACCCGATTAAATGAAGGCAAATCCGTTTGCGTTCCGTTTACACTTAGATATTCACATGTTTTATCATAATTTTTTAAATCAAGCATGACCCGAGCACCATTTTATTTTTAACTATTCTCTCGATAAATATTGTCAGTTTTACTCGGGAAAGTGCAAACGAGAGATTGGCAACCCCGCTACGATGAGGGTGAGCGTTTGCACTTGACGTTGCAGGTCGCGTTGAGCAAATTGGAATGACTGAATTCCCCGAGCGGTCACGATCCTGGTGCTTTGATTGCCGTGCATTTCACCCGTTTTATCTGCATTCTCCGATTTCGCATCCTCCACAGGGGCAATCCTCGCTCACAGCGCCCCCCCCCCTCCCTCCGGGGGCCCCGAGCGAGGGAGTCTGAATACGAAACAATGCCGAAACAAAGAAAAAAATGGTTAACGAGGCTAAAACAAAATATGAAAATAAATAAACAATCTAAATCACGAGGCGTTTCGGTACGTTAACAGTCCCGCTACCAACCGCGATTTTCTTCTCTTTTGTAGTAAGCACTGGAAAGAATGTGGTGGAAAATGATTTGTTTCTAACTTTCTCTTCAGTCCTAAAAATATCATTTTTTACAACTAATTTTTTAAAATTCGTGCTGATCCATCAATAATTATAATTTAAAAAAAAAAAAAAAAAAAAAAAAAAAAAAACCTGTAAGAAAATAAAACTCAATGGAGGGTTTGAACAAAATGTTTTCATGGCTTTATCTGTGAGTGCTTACTGAGCTGAGTTCGCAGTATTTTTTAGCATTTATCTATAGTGGGAAAATGTCGAAAAATAGATTTAAAAGTGAGAAAATGTGCCGCTTTGTGCCGTCATCTGGTAGCATTTCCCATTTAAACACGTGTATCTCAGCAGATTAAGTTATTTTGCCACATTTCACCAATAATTGTTGAATTTAGAGACCAAGGGTATCCTTAGTTCTCAGTGTTCAGTTCTGTTAAGAATTTCATTTTAACCATGAAATTTACAAAATCTCAGACATCTGCAAATTCTCCATCACCTTATGATCCCTGGTAAAAATTGGCGATAAGAGCTGCGTTTCAAAATACCATAGGAATTCTTATAGCCGTCTAAAGAAGGCTACAGAAAATCATAAAGCTGGCTGTAGAATGCGGAGAAAATCATACGGCCGGGTTATACGAAGCGATAAAAAATTATACAGCCGGGCTACAGTTCCTATCGCCGGGCTTTACACTTTATCGCCTGGCTGTTGCTTTTTCGCTATCGATTATAAAAGGCAATAAAAAATTGTGTAGGAATTCGTGTGCTTTTGAAATCATTAAGTTTGATACGGAACACCTTAATATTTACAAAACACACGTTATATGTTCCTTTATTTTATTTTTATACATATTTTTTTTTCATCAATTAAAACGAGAATAATCCATAGGATGTGCAAACATTTCAAAATCATGAGTTGAATAACGCTGACTCCGCCAGATTAAATATTAGAGCCTAACACAAAGCGGAACGGCGACGCACTGGCGCCTACAAACCTAACAGGGATACTTCACGCATTGCGCAACGCGTGAAGTATCCCTGTTAGGTTTGTAGGCGCCAATGCGCGTTTCGCGCTGGCCGCCCTCCTGCCGCACCGCAGCGTGCCACGGCGCTTAAAGCAACTGTTTCATACCAGAGGTATTGCACAGTATCATACAAAACTGAAGGCGCTCTAATATATTAGGAATGGAAGGCATCCATCAAAAGTACGGAGCTTTCATCGCAAAATAAATCAAGATACCACGGCCCAAAAAGAGAGCAGAGTAGTCTAAAAACTCACGAAGTCCTAGCATCCGTAATTAGTGACGTTTAGCATACACTTTATCGCCTGGCTGTGAGTTGCTTAACCGCCATTGGCTACAAAAGGCTATAAGAAATTGTGTAGCCGGCTATAAAAGCTATTGGAAATCTTACAGCCGGCTGTAGGCGTAGGTCTATGGTATTTTGGAATACAGATTCCACTGCCAATTTTTACCAGGGATGTTATGTAATTTCGAGCTGATCAGTAATAAAAAACAACGATAATTGTAATAGAAGTTACAGTAGTAGTAGTAAAAGTAGAGTCGGTACAGGTAAGTAGAAAGATGTAATCGATAAGTTAAAAAAGGGGTAGAGGAAGAGGATGGAACTCTTTTAATTTTATCGGTTGAGTCAAATTTGAAAATAAAGAGCGAGGCGTACCGTTGCGGAAGGTCGTCGATAACACGTGACGAAACCAAATTCGTTTTATTCGTCATCTTTCATCATTTTAAAATCTCTCCACCGCTTTTCCTCTGAAGGGTTGACATCGAGTTTTGGAATAGTGCCTGCAGCTAACTGCGCTCCGTGCGCGATGCCACATTTCAACGAATATTGCGGATTGTCCCGCGTCACAACGCGTGGTTCCAAAGTGGTTTGACAAAGCTCGTCCACAGGAGGGTTGATAAATATTGGACTTGTGTGTAGTTGCACTGTAGACGATGATGTAATTCCACTTAGCGCGTTTATCTCCCTCCTCTCTTTTTTGGCGTTCCCAAGAGTTTGCGCGGTAACCGCAAATTTTCCGTTCCCTCCACTTATTAAAAACTCGTCAGCTTGGATGCCGCTTCTTGGGAGAAACTACCCCTTTGAATTTCTTCTCGCTCGGCACAGAGACAAAAAAATCAGCTCCTTAACGAGGTTTTTGCTGGCTCAGAGATGATCTTTCGGTGAGAAGCACCTCAGCTCTCAGCCCACTCCTTGACAGTGAAGAATGAGCACCCCATTGATCAGCCTTCTCTCACTCAGAGCTCAATTTATGTAGTGTATCGTTTAGTTCCATTCGCTAGCTTCTCATCAAGTCCATATCACCGTCATTCAGTTCAAGTGCTAATGAATCTGATGCATTCTCAACAAAAATCAGTCTGTTATATTCACCAAAAAAAAAAAAAAAAAGGAATGTCAAATTTTACTAGAAGTTTGGTAAATTCTTTACTAGAAGACGCGGAAGGCGCCCAATGAAAGGTTGGAGGGAGGGGATTGAAGCGGAAATGTTAAGGTGCTCAATGCCCCAAGATTTGTGGTTTGTAAGAGAGCAGTGGAGGTTAGGAGTCGTAAAGCGCGAGGGAGTGCTGTAAAGCGACTTATATGTATGTATGTATGGTCAATTCTATCATAAGTCCACTTGAACTTTGACGCAGCGATACTGAAAGGTAAATATTACCAGACATCTGATTGCAATTAACAAACTTTCCGCAAGTGCTGCTTGAGTTACGGTCTGTTGGTGCTTGGTATTTACAAAATTTTAATTCCTTTACCTCACACCATACTTTTTTCCAGTGATTCTGACAGAATTACACGTTGTCCAAACATTTTCAAGACTTTTCAACGAATTGCTCCCCAGTTATCATTCGTACTTCACCGCGAGTGCTGACTGCTGAGATGAAAGTAGCGCAAAAACGCATCATTGTGACACTGTACGAATGGAACTCAATAATCGATGGACTCAACAGACCGTCAAAATTTATATCAGCCAAGCTTGTCGTTATGACTAGTTTGAGTCCTGCGCTAACCACGATAGGAAAAATCATTTTCCGCGTATAATATTGCAATCACGGAAGAATTGATATTCTCAAGGTTGAGGATGGTCGAGAATCGTCAAATTTTGATGGAACACTATCCATTATTTCTCATAGGGGTAAAATCACCTCGGTTTTCGGGTGTTCGATGTTTTTTATCATACCCAGCAAATTGAAAAAAAAAATTGAAATAAATTATGCTCAGACTGCAACTTTTCAAGAAATTATCGACATTGGGATCAAAGTCAGCTTTAAATAAATTATTCCCCTATTTTTCGTTTAGATTGTGTTTAAAATTGTTCGTTTGTCTTATATTGTCCGCACACAACTCCTACGACAAGAATCAAAGGACTCCAGCGTCAAGTCGTCAAATCATTCTTTGAAATGACAAGGGCTCGTTCCGATAAATAAGTGAGCTTCCGTCAGCAATGTCAATTATTAATCCTCTCATTTCCTTTCCTCCATCTCCGAAGTCTCTTTTCCGATAAAAGCTCTTTTTTTCTTCTCCGCCTCTCCTCTCCTGAGTCAATCGGACGGGGGCTACAAATCCGTCCAACGTCCCGCGGAAAGTTGGAGCTTTCCGTTAATAACTTATCCCGGGTCGCGGTGATGGTCTGCCGTGCTAAGGAAAAACGCCGTATAAACCTCCAGGCGTTGTCAAATTTCCCTCGATAAAACGCGAATTTTCTGGTAAATTTATACATATTTTCCTCCCAATTTTTCAGATAATTTAGTTCGCAATTTTACCTAAAGATTCTGAAAATTTAAAGGAAAAATATTCATAATTTTCTCACAAAATAGAAATTTTATTGAAGGAAATTTGGCAACTCTTGAATGTTCATACGCCGTTCTTCCTTATCACGGCAGTGGTGGGGATCCCGCAAAATCGAAAAGTCCCATCAGTCCTGCCCGTTTAGCGCGGCTCCCAAAGAGGAGGAAGTATAAGGAACCCGGGTTCTGCAGAATTAGACTCTCATTATTTATCGGCAAACGGGTTCTTGACGACGGATGTTGTCGGCTCTTCGCGAGCACGCGTCGAATTTCCCGCGGTTTCCCGGCGCGTTTCCCGCGGGACGACAACCCCGGTGACCGCTGGCGCCACAGCTCTATTAGCTCAGCCCCAATCTCGGATCTGAGATCAACGTAGTCCGGCCGAGACCCATTCGATAGAGGACTTCCTCCGAAGATGTCTTCGAAAAAAATCGACACTCGACTTTGGTATGAGAGCTCGTAAAAAACATCGATCTCTACGCCTTGATAGCGGCGCGGGGTCCAGATCCGGGGGCTGCATTTATCGATTATCTCGGGTGGCTCTGGCTCCCATTCTTTGCGGGCGAGTGGTCGTGGCAGAAACACAAGCACCCGGGCCAATCCTGCAAAATTCAATTGCTCACCTCCTGCACCTTGTCCTGCTCCAGATTCGGCTCATTGTGGCTTCAATGATTCAGAGACGCTCCAGTTTATGGAGTGGGTGTTTGAGCGCCTCTAAGATACGAATGCTCCGAGGGACTCGCCGTTGGGGAAAAAGCGAATCCTTTTGTGCTGATCGGATTAAAATCTTCCGGCCGAGTTCTCAGATCCCACCGGTTTCCGCATGAAAGTCCAATGCTGTTTTCTTCCTTTTTCCGGAGTGCCTTCACAGCGGGCCGATTATTGAAATTGATAGACGAAGCTATAGATAAAGAGGACGAAAGAGATATATATTAGGATCCCTTCATATCCTTTTTGTCTTCTTTGTCTTTGGCTGTTTACCAATTTCGAAAAACGGGAACTACGGAATTCAAGACTTTTCTCACGCAGGATTCCTCAGGGGGTTGAAATGCGACACTTTATTTTTCGATGTAGCAACCCGGCTGCGTAACGTAAAGTTATTGTTTAATCAGAGCCTAGATTGCTCGTTGCTCTCCAGGTGGATGGGGTTAGGTCAGCGGGGGCGCCGTGATAATGCACCGAACCTAATGCCCCTGTCATACGTTCCGTTCCCCAACTTTTCCCAGTTTTCACCGGCGCCCGAGCCGCTCTCCACCTGGTAAATGAATTAAAAGGGTCCTCCGTGTTTATCGGCCACTTTCCCGGCTACCGAGAAAATTACTTGCCTCAAATCATTTTTCCGCGGCCCATCCTCGTTAACGTCCGCGTTATGCGGTGCTTTGGATTATTTAATGTAACCTCCCGGCGAAATCCTCTCTCGCCAGCTAACTCGTGTCCGCGGAAATTTGCTATGCATTACTCGACCGTCACACAGGGAATCTCCCCGTCTGCTATCTGATTGGGTGGCGAAGGCCCCACTCACGCTCTGCCGTGCTAAGGAAAAACTTCGTATGAACCTTCAGGCGTTACCAAATTTCCTTTGATAAAACGCGAATTTTCTGGTAAACTATGATTTAACTTCCACTAGATCTGTGTTTAAAATGCTTGTTAATGTTTTGTGCAAAGAGTGATTTGCGAACTTCTCGTTGTTTGTATCGTTTTACAGAGAAAACTCGTGGCATTTTTCTCTAGTTCTGGTTCCGTCTAGTAAGTGACCCATTGGGAATAGATTTTCAAGGCGCAGTGCTGCAGGAAAGGCCTCCTTGTGATCTCTTTACAATAGTGCCGAACGAAATTCCTAATTGAAACTCTCGCCTTTGCACCGAGTCTGAGTGAAATAGCGTGATACAATTATGTCAACTTCTACGTGGCCCTCATTGCATAGTCATCGAGATGAAGGCGCGACCATATCCTGTGTTTTCTCGCACCTTTGTCTGATTGTGAGTATAAAACTCACACTCTGCCAATCTGAGAGAAAAGAATTGGTACAATAATTGTCTCCATGCATGACCCGCATTGCACAGCCATCGCAATGAAGTAGCTATCGAAACTATACTCCAGACTAATTTTTATCAAATCTAATTTTGCTCCTTTCTCTTTAATTCAATCCGTTCCATTTAAAATTTACCAGTTGACTCGTCATGAAAACAGTGCCAAATTTCTAGACGTCATGAAGGATCCTGATGTGATGTCTTTTGGAACCCCTCCAGCAGTGATGACGTCACAATGGTTTGGCATCATGAGCGTCATATGTTCGGACGAAACGACCCCGAGAAATAAGTTACCAAGTAACAGAGGGCAGTTAACTTTCCAACAGAGTTGCATTCGTAAAGTAAATAAGTTTTATTCGTTCCTATTAGCTCATCAGAACTGTTTATTTCCTGGCTGTCTGTGTTGCAAAAGTCGTTCAGTTATCTTAATTAAGTTCTGCAGAGAGACCGTGCATTTGAGTAATTTTAGTCTCGGTTTATCAGTACTTTTTCATCAGTTTTCTAATAGCCGAAATAATGTTATTATTCAATGACCTGTACGAGTTTGATTTTTTCGTCGATTTTTCAATCAAATGGGTCACAGCTAAAAGATGAATAACTACTTAGTGTAGTATGAGTGTCTCACTGGAAAAAGACACTTTGTCGGCCTCTTATGGTGCAGTGGTTGGAGCGCACCTTCAGTGGTGGCTCAAAAATTTTAATACCAACCCCAAGAAACTAAAACCTATCCGCTTTAAAACACAAATCGCAATAATTTTTAACAATTTGGATTCCCTATCATTTTGCTATTTAAGAGGCCGTCTTCTAATGGAGATGTTGCATGTGTAAGGAATTTGCGATTTGACTGTTGATTCTTACGTAAAAGTTCGCGAGAAACACGATGGTGCCACTGGTTTTCTCTGAAATCTACTCCCAAGCTCAAAAAAAGCTCTCAAGTTGAGGCAAAAATGGAGGGATATCCCACCCTACCCTGCTGAGAGTCCACCTCTACATCAAGACAAACTCTCCATGCAAAGATAGGAAGCAAATACATTGACAGGGCTGCCACTTTATTTGGGGACTCCAAAACTGAAAGCACGGCATCACTGCTAATGTATTTGCTCCCTATCTTTGCATGGAGAGTTTGTCTTGATGTATACGTGGACTCTCAGGGTAGGATGGGATATCCCTCCATTTTTGCCTCATAACTTGAGAGCTTTTTTTGAGCTTGGGAGTTGATTTCAGAGAAAACCAGTGGCACCATCGTGTTTCTCGCGAACTTTTACATAAGAATCAATAGTCAAATCTCAAATTCCTCACACATGCAACATCTCCATTACGTAACACACTTTTTTGGCATTTCTGACCCCCTCTTCTCCTTTTAATACGCAAAAACAAAATGGCGTAACGTTCTTCTCGTCCCCCCCTTCTCTCTAGAACGTCACGTAATTTAGGGACGGCCCCTCCCCAAGTTAACTCTGAACTTTACTTTACATTCTTTTTTGCCTGTACGTTGATATACAAGAAATCTTTCTCTTCCTCCAATAGAACATCACGCCCTATGCACAATGATGAATATCAACGAGTGATGCGCTATCATCCCGAAGTAAGATAACTTTAATTGATGCTCTGGTTAATAGCTGCACCATGAAAGATCATTCTTTCCTCTAGTTTCGCTCGTTAGCGGCGTTGTAAACAGAATCGGGCCAGTTTCTTAATGTAGGAGCAGGGAGATATACGACTACAAGTCGCCGGGAATAAAAGGAATTAATGAATTGTGAATTTTTAACGCCGCGCGGCGCACACGAGTGCACGGTGCCCTCATCTTGGATGGATTCAAGCGATTTTGCTCCATCTCTAAGTCGCCGCTACTATTAAGCGTAAGGAGCATCGGATCAAATCGTGTACGTCAGAATTGCAAATGTTTAAAGGTTATTTGCACAGCGTTTAGCAGAAAAGAACCAAGCCACATCTGCTATCGCCAAACTTGACAGAGCACTTTTTATTTTTTACAAGAGAGCGTTTGTGCGGATTCTGTTGAAAATTTCAAGGAATTTGCTTCGCACCATGCAGAAAATTCACTGAAATTTGCACAAAAATTCGCACAAGCGTCTTCATGTAAAAAATCAAATTGCCCGGTTAAATTTGGCAGCAGGTGCTATGGCGTGGTGCCTTTTCGCTTAACGCAGTCCAACCTAACCAGAAACCACAATTCGTCGTGGTGCACCTCTTCTTACGCTTCGACTTATTTAATAATACCTAAAAATAAAAAAGTAAGTAGCAGTAAGTAGTAATAAAAACATTATCAATCATCTTTTTGTCCTCCTCTATGCTCTCCCCTCATTTCTTAACATTTTACGGCCGTGTTGCATGTACTTTTTCCGAAACTCAAAAACTCCGTCCGACTTAGCGGCGGCGTTGAGATAACGTCGGCCCTGCCACAGTCGTGAAAGCCAACCCCTCCGTTCCAACTCTTATTTTTGCCCATTTTAGTCACTATTTATGGTTTCTCGTGTCTCCGTTCTCCTCCATTTCGAGGGACTCCTCCCTCTCCCCCTCCCCCCTCCCCACTCCTCGCAGCAGTCGCGCCTTTCCCAAGATAGTTTTAATTAGGATTCGGGCGGAACCACGGCCCCACAAACTACACCGACTAAAAAATGGTGATTCAGCTTCCTTACGGCCTTCTCCCACGGTTTATAAACGTTAATTCAAACCGGGAACCCTACAAACGAGGGATCTGGAGTTTCCGCGTTTTCTATGCACTGGAAAAAAAACACATTGGATCTAGAGTCCAGACTCTTGAAAACATTGACAAGAAAAAGGACTCTTGATTCAATCAGATTTAAGCTTAAATCAAGAGGAAATCCGCTCAAATTAAGAGGCTTGGTTCTTGATTTAAGCTTAAATCTGATTGGATCAAGAGTATTTTTTCTTTTCGATGTCTATAGCAGATTTTCGTTAGAATTTCAAAGTCCGATTTTTGAACACCTCTCAAAAAATGTCTTTATCGAAATTTTCACTTGTTTTGATTAAAGTCCCTTCTCTCGTGAACGGTAACATTGATTCAATGCGTTTTTAAGTCGCGTAAAGAATTGCATACAGTTTTATAAGCAACGCTGCGCTGCTGGCTCAAGAACAGGCCCTTCATTTTTGCCGCCCGCGTCGCCAGCAACTATTCGAACGTCCCTGTATTCTGCGGTATCACGTGAGTTTGAAGGCGCACATTCGAAGCTCTACTCATCTCCACGGCAACGGACTTTATTGGAGCTATGAAGCTGTATTTTCGAGGGAAAATAAACTCTCAATTGAAAGCTCTAGTCTATCATAACAGGTAGCCCATGAAAAATTGTAAAATTGAGTTTTATCTCGCAATATCAAACTTCATTCTGTTGTTCCAAGCGCGGTAAATTCGCTTAAAATTAAATTATGAAGATTACATTTTACAGTAAAATTAAATGTTGGTACGAGTCGAAAGTAAACACTGAAATGAGAAAAAAGTATCCCTTTGAGTGCATCTAAACTCAGAATATAGTGAATTAAATATAGTTTTGGAAAGAGGGAGAGTAAGGAAAATATTACTAATGAATATTAAAATAAATGCTTTCAGTTCTTTTCAGACGTAAAATAAATGAACTGGTATTTAATATTTGTAAAAATATATTAATCTTATTTTGATTATTTTTAATCTTTTCAATTTGTTTTTAATATTACAGCTTAAGATAAATAATTAATTAAAAGATCTACTAGAACACGCATATTATGAAGAATTAACAGTATATTTTCTCGGATGCATCTTTTAATTATTTATTTATCTTATATTGTTAAAACATGCAATATGCGATTTTCTAGTTATCTAACTATCTTTTAATTAATTATTTATCTTATATTGTCAAAATACGCAAGATGCGATTTTCTAGTTATCACAGGTGAGAAACTCCAAAGTTGCTACCTGTTCTTAATAATTTTTGAATTTGATCACGATGCGAGTATATGTTTCCAAAGAAACGAAATGTAGGTCCTTCCTTCAGCTTGACCAATTGCCAGCAAATGATAGCGTGTAAATGAAAACCGTGATTCTTGCATGTGGAGGAAATGAGAGACGCGACCCTTGTATCATAACATTTGTGAATTTATTTGCTTTAATTAAATATGTGCCATTTTATCGCAACCTGAGCCGCAAGGAAATTAATAGGGCAGATAATCACGGCACCTTTTTTTTGCTTTATCTTACTGCAGAAGAAAGGTCCCGTTTAACTAAACGAGTAGTTTTATGAAATTATTTTCCTCTCCACCGATAAATGACAACGGGTTCAGTTTCCAGTATGATCCTCTATTTTGCTTTTTAAGGTCCTTCCTTCAGTTGTTTCCTCTGTCAGATAGATGGAAACGTAATCACTGGAAAATTCCACTGATAAATTATCAGTGGCATTTTTCAGTGATTAATGTAGGATTTAATGAGTGTCATTGCCACTCATCAATAGAACATCGAATTTTCCAGGAAAATCGCGAAAATTTATCCCCAAGCCAGAAATTAATGACAAAATTGGACTTCTGCAACTGTTTCTTTCCTAATAATTTATCTCGCAAACTCCAATGTAAAGCAAAAAATATGGAAACGTGGAATATTTGGTTCGACTTTTCAAATCGAACGGTTAATTTTCACGTTATCATTAATTTCACCTATAAGGTAGGTTCCCAAAATGAGATTCCTTGAGAATATAAACAACTTATGTATGCATCTAATCGTATTGGGTCCATTTTATGGTAATAATTCAAAATTAAACTAGTGTCTCGACAAAATTTGCTCCACATCTCGATGTTTCCAATATCTTTCGCCGTAGGGTCCTTCGGCCGCCTATGTCGCATTTATTCCTGATTTAAGAGTGGCGATGTGACAAGCATGTTATCTTGGTATTATGCACACCGCATGCACAGCCTCTAGTTACCGGGACTGCAAAATACTCATCGCACCTGCAGCCGTAGCACCGCGTTCAAATCTCAAGAGCATGCCTCTCAAGAAAATCCAATTTCAAATTGAGAAATGAGTAGAGCCCGCCAGCGTTACGCTTTCGAGAGACCTTTTCGCAAATTGAGCTTTGCGCCCGGAAAGGTCGGAAAGGTCAGAACTCCGCAAATGAGCGAGATGGAATCGTTTTTTAGCTCCGGCGTAAATGAGTCAAGTGCTAGTGCATACACTTAATTGAGTTGTCACGTGAGCGTTGGTAGCTTTTTTCACGCGAAACGCAAAAACTGGGCAAACGAAACTCGACCTGACTTACGGCGAATTTATTGAAGTTATTCAAAAGAAAACCTGGATAAATAAATGGATTTCTGAAAGAAAAGGTCCAATGCTCCATGCAATACTAATCTTTGTAACAACGACCTTTGAAAAACACAGTTTAAAAACGCTTAAAAAAAGTCAGACTTTATGATTATTATTTTAATTGAAATGCAAGTCTCTTAATAGTATTCCTAAATTTTTTTTGGAAAAACTACAATTTTGTATATTTTTTTACATTTTAGAGAACTTTAGTAGATCTTTAGAGAGTTTTTATTATTATTTTTTTTTAATTTCTTACCTTGCGTTACGCAATGTTGCGAATTATCCAGTGGTATAAGAGTTCAAACTCCGAGAGTACGTACACTGATCAAAAATTACAAAAGAATGTATACAATTTTGATTTCGCGTACATTTTCTTAGTTTCAAAGTCTTAATTCCTAAAAATGCTTGCTTACAATGCGCTTTCAGCCCTATTGATTAATCTTTCAAATGCATATGTTAGCAGCGGCACTTTTCCAGTGACTTTCGTTTTTCACGTTGTCGCCCTTTCGGGCCCTAAGAGCTACTTAAATCTAGTTGTCCAGTTGTCCATGCTCTCCTCGTAAAGGTACTCTATCCTTTGGCAGCCTCTTTTCTGCCAGAGAATATAATTTTCTAAATCCTTTGGCAACCCTGATTCTAGTTAAAACTCCACGATTTTATATTTCATGGAATTTTGTCACCCTGCTGAACCATCTTGTCGCCTTCCTGACTTGCACCATGCAATGGTCTCATCTGGGTACCTGGGAATGACTGAATTTAGTCGTCGGAGGTGGAGGAGAGTGAAAAGGTTGAATAGGAATGGGTTTAGCGAAAGCGGGGCCGAGGAAAAGCGCCGCGACGCCGCGACGCCGCGCCGGGTGGAAAGAGCCAGACGCGGCGGCCGCCGAGTATGACTATCAGCTGAGCCAGCTCACGTGATCCAGTCGGAATCGATCCGAATCCACGCTTCCTCCTGCCCGCAAAGAAATGCTTCTCCGGCTTGCCGCATCCTGCCCGCCCGGGCACCGACGCCCGCCTCAGGTCATGCCTCACACCGGAAAAAAAAAAAAAAAAAAAAAAAAACACACACACACACACATTGTATCGAGAGTCCAGACTCTCGAAAGCATTGATAAGAAAAAATAATCTTGATTCAATCGGATTTTTCCTTGAATCGAAACGAAATCCGCTTAAATGCATCCTGCCCGCCCGGGCACCGACGCGACGCCCGCCTCAGGTCATGCCTCACACCGGAAAAAAAAAAACACATTGGATCTAGAGTCCAGACTCTTGAAATGAAAACATTGACAAGAAAAAATACTCTTGATTCAATCGGATTTTTGCTTGAATCGAAACGAAATCCGCTTAAAGCATCCTATGCCCGCCCGGGCACCGACGCCCGCCTCAGGTTATGCCTCACACCGGAAAAAAAACACATTGGATCTAGAGTCTAGACTCTTGAAATGAAAACATTGACAAGAAAAAATACTCTTGATTTAATCGGATTTTTCCTTGAATCAAAAAGAAATCCGCTTAAATTAAGAGGATTGGTTCTTGATTTAAGCTAAGATTCTGATTGAATCAAGAGTACTTTTTCTTGTCGATGTTTTTAAGAGTCTGGACTCTAGATCCAATGTGTTTTTTTTGGCGCGTATACGTAGTATACCGCCTTTGCGATCGTTTCGACCCCCCCCCCCCCCCCCC
>NW_017547103.1:6474-123230 GCF_001854935.1 Bemisia tabaci | reverse complement strand
TGCACTCACAAAATTGGTTGGTAAATTCAACGAGTGGGTGCATCGACCTGGTATATCAAGTTTCTGCAATTTTTTACGGCAAATCAGTAGATTTTCGGGATGTAGATTGCTTACTTTCAATTCATGAATGAATAAAGCAACGACATGGTTGAACTTCTTTGCATGGAAAGACGTTTAAAATAACAAAATCAAGACGTATTTAATGCAATTGCATTTATATCGAGTCAATTTCTTTTCAATAATATAACGGGATTTTTACTACCGGTGATTTGGGTATTTTAGCCCCAAAATACCTTTAAATCGACTTTATCTTCTAGGAGTTCGACAGAATTTTTCCTTTCTTCGCTTAAATTATTCCGTAGCACTTTTCTTCAAGAATCTGATAAGATTTTGCTTGAGGCAGATCAAAAAACTTAAATTCGATCGAATAGCTTTCTACTTTCACAATACACGGTCTCGTCAAGGTGCGTCTTTGACCTCGCAGTGTTGGATCGTGAATTCTCTTTTTATGCTGTTTGCCTATTTTGAAATCTCTGTAAATGAAAACTAAAGGGGTTGATATGTGCGAGTTAATGACGCGCCTTATCAACACATTGTGTTGGAGTTCACTGCTTGTTTTTTTTTCCAGTGCAACTTACCTGGAAAAATCCTAACCCGTTATTTGAATTGCATTTTCAAGGTGTCTGCAAGTCCGGACTTTCCGGAAAGTCCAGAAGTAGTAACGATTTTCTAGGGCTGGTCCGGAAGTACTGAAAAAGTGCGGAAATTCCGCAAGAAGGCCCGGAATTTTTTTCATTTTTTGTCATTTTTAAGCGAGAAATTCAAATTTTTGAAATTTTTCGAATTTCGTCTGATGGAGGTACTCAAAAAGCACTGAATTTTTTTGTTGAGGAGGTACTGAATTTCTTGGGAATTTACCGAAAAGGTACTGCAAGAGGACTCATTTTTGGCCAGCCTGTTTCAATAGACACCCTGATTTTGCAAAAAGGAACCAAAAGCATTCCAATGTTGCTGAATTTTGCCAAAGCAGCACAAGTTGACGTCATTTTCAAATTTAATCGTACAGAGTAAAAATTGCAAAATTGAACGTATTGAAGTTACCGGCAGACTTCTGAAATTAAAGAAAACATAAAAAATTAAAGCCACTAGACGCATCCAAGCACCATTATTTCCAAAAGGACCGAGCCAGCGCTGTGGTGCTTAAGACGTGGGTCTGCAAATCGATCCTAAAAAAGAATCAGACAAGAACCTGGTAGAAGAAGAAAGAACGAGTATCAACACAGCCGAGGACAGCAAAGACGTATGCGGGCCTCTTTTTTTACTTTCTCATGAATCCGTCGCGACACCTCATTGACAGCATGTAGCAGAGCATTGAGAGCTTACGCTTCGCGTCATCGCGCCTTCAATTTTTTAGATGCAGCACAGACGTCCATCAAGTACGAATAGTTGTATCTCTGCGCCGTCGTAAACGTGCATTCTTTCCCGCCCTCTATTTCCATATTGTGTTTGTTTCCGTTTGTCTTATTCGTAATGGTGCTTCAAGCACTACGTGAGTAACACAGTCGAAAGTAGGAGAGATATGTTCGGGCTTCTTTTAAGCGCTTTTTGATTTCGACCTGCCTACTGAATACTAGTATACTAGTGGCAATGTTATCAAATGGCGCACCAGTTCATTCGGAGCTCACCGGACAGGGGCCTCAAATATTTAAAATAGATTAATCTGTGATATCTTTATTTAATGCTTCTGATATCGGTGCACGGAGGACAATAGTCTTTTTTCTATAATTTATTGGTTTAGCGGTAATGGTTTACTTTATGCTTCCTCACAATTATATTTTGCCGCGTCCAGCTCGTCCTATAAATAATTCTTCATCTTTTAAGGGCCTTCATTTAGTTTCCCTTGAAAAGCATTACATTTTTATACCGAGCTGTAAGTGGGTAGAAAAAAAATTCCGGTGAGAAAACTGGAAGGGTCTCCGGAGCTTTAAAGTTTATAATTGAACTTCGCAGAAGCGCTTTACATATTTTGCGACATCCTGAGGGATTATGAATTAAGTGAATACAAAATGCTACCTACTGCGCGCATAAATTGCATATAATTTAACTAAGTAGAAGTATTCTTGGAAACGCTGAAGACCGTTTGAAGGCAACTTTTGAGAATCGGCCGAACCATGCTCTCGGTTTTTAGCGAACAACGGATACTCTTTTTATTTCTCACCGGGTGAGAACCTCGGGACGCTTTCATTCGTCTCTTAATTATTAGCTCCTTTCCTTAAACAGGCGCCGTATGATTTGCATTGAAGGGTGACTTCAAAGTAGTATATCGACGAAACCACTCTCATACATACCTCGGTCTTAGACTTTCTGCTATACTTTATTTTTTTGATACTCATCGGCAATTCTTAAAACATGCCGTGATTTTTGTTCTCTGTATGAAGAAAATTTTGTGAAACCTCTAAGAAATTACGCTGATTATTTCTCCTTTAAAAGAAAGAAGTAGGAGCGGAGATTTTAAAACCTTGCAAACTAGATACGTGGTTTGGGGGTTTCACAGTCGAAATACTTAAATGGACGCCTCAAGATAGTGCATTTGTCAATGAAAGGTAATATTCACCTCTCAGCCCTCTGTCTTTTCCAAACCTAACTTTACCTTTTTTCGTTTTGACATATCTGAACATTCTTCTAGAACGATATTGACCGGATTCCGAGCCAAGTTTGGGTAAAACTGGCTAAACTGTACAATTTTTAATGTAAAAAGAGGACAACATCGCGGCAAAGAGAAATTACAACAAAGAAGTTTGGTTAATACGGGAAGTAAAACACAAAATAACCCTGGCCTTTGGTCGGCAATTTCAAGAGAAAATGGCAGCCAGTTTTCTTGAAGAAATTTATGAAAAAAACGAGTGGTGAATACCAACGTCGCAATCGTTCCCAGTCCCTCCATTACTTTTTGCGCTAAATTCACCAAAAGCCAATCAAAATCAACACAAAATTTGTGTTGGTTTGTGTTACACTTCCTATATTTACCTTTTTTAGTGTAAAAAAAGGACAACATCGCGGCAAAGAGAAACTTCAACACAAAAGTTTGGTTAATACGGGAAGTAAAACACAAAATAACCCTGGCCTTTGGTCGGCAATTTCAAGAGAAAATGCCAGCCAGTTTTCTTGAAAAAACGAGCGGTGAATACCAACGTCGGAATCGTTCCCAGTCCCTCCATTACTTTCTGCGCTAAATTCACCACAAGCCAATCAAAATCAACACAAAATTTGTGTTGGTTTGTGTTTCACTTTCTATATTAACCAGGAGGGACACAAAACACAAATCGACGGTGTAAGTCGGCAATCACATAACTCGGTTTGCGACGTCGCAGACTTCCTGTCATACTTTATTTTTTAAACGGGAAACTACTCAACGGCAACTCTTTAAAACTGCCGTGATTTTTCTTCTCGGTGCGAAGAAAATTCTGCAAAAACTTCAAGGAATGATGTCAATTTGTTCTCCTTTAAAAAAATAACATAGAGGCAGAGATTTTCAGACACCGCAAACGAGTTATGTGATTGCCGACTTCCACCGTCGAAATATTTTTATCAGTATTGTGAATAAAAAACAAGATAGGGGAAACGTGGCAAGATCGCTTGCTAATAACCCATTCGTAATGAAAATTGCGGCACGAGGAAAGGATCGGGCGGCGAAAACAAGAGAAAATAAATGGCACAGGAATGCCGTATAAATCAGGGTCTAGCAGGTAAAGTTCTTGAGACACGCGAGTCGGACTGATGACCCCCTTAAATAAGAGCTTTTGCGGGATTTATGCTTTATTTTCATCCCCTCCGATCTATTTATAGCCATCCCCTCAAAATCGCTTCCCGTCTCGTCTAATTAAGCCGCCGAGTCGAGCTCCGCGCAAAATGCTGCAGAATGTCAAATCGATTTTTCCGTTCCCACCGCCCGCCGCTAGAATTGTCGCCTTGCGTGGAGACGCCGCAGTTTAGACGCCAAGCCGGGATTTTTTTCGCTCTCCCAGTTGATTGTCGAATCCTAATCGGATAACCTCGATCGATAACTCCCTATCCTAACAATGCTATATATCGAATGACCTTGATTGATAACTTTCCATCTTACACTGGAAAATAAACTCCGGCCGTGGGAGCCGCAATTACGGGCTATATAGACATACCGTCCGTTCCGGGCTCAAAGGCCGAAAATTCCGGCTGCTGGAGCCCTAGCTTCGGCCTCTGAACCCGGAGCAATCGAAGCTACGCCTCGAGCAGCCGGAATATTCGGCCTTTGAGCCCGGAACGGACGGTATGTCTATATAGCCCGTAATTGCGGCTCCCCCGGCCGGAGTTTATTTTCCAGTGTAACAATGGTATTCATCGAATGACCTTCATCGATAACTCCTTATCTTAACAATGCTGCAAATCGAATGACCTTGATCGATAACTCCCAATCTTAACAATGTTATATATCGATCTAGGTTATTCGATAACGATTCAACAATCGAGGTGCTCTAGCGGATCGATTGACCTCGATCGATAAATCCCTATCTTAGAAATGATGTCTATCGATCAAGATCATTCGATAGCAACTCAAGCGCAGGTATGCCCTTAAAGGGGACTAAACGCCGGACTCCACACCACAAGGAATGTAAGATTCTTACTGTAGCGGTTACTGTATTCCTAATTATACATGTTTTCCAAAATTCGATTACCACGCCCGTAACTTTATTCGTACATGCCAGGAAGGGATTTCCTTGTTTTTCGGACAAAGGAACGTAATTCCATTCCAAAGTTGCAAAATTAACTTAAAATAAAAAGTACCGAATAAAAAGTACGAATGTACCTCTGCAGTTTTACTCTAAAATTTTCCTGATTTTTGAATGAGATCAGAAGAAAAATCGGTGAAAATTTCAGTTGGCAATATTCAAGATTCTCATGGTAAATAGCGAGGAAATATGGCAACATCGGAGTGAAGTTACGTTCTTTTGTAAGGAAAATGACGATTTGGGCCGTCGCGGATTCTCTTGGGTCTAAAGTAGTAATTTTTCAGATCTCCCAAAATTTCCGAGGAGGGTTCTCTTCTAGGAGTGACGGCTGGGGGCGCCCTTTTTTGTGACATCCTCCTTGAAAAATATCGAAAAAGAGGAAGTTTGGCGCGAGTCTCAGGTCAAAATTTTGAATTTTTACAAAATTGTAACTTCGATCAGAAAAATAGGCGACACCTAGAATCCCGTGCAAGCATTCTATGAGCATAAGAGCAACTATTATTTTTTGTCCATGTTCGATTCTTGGAATGTTCTCGATTTTTCTCCGGGACTATCGCACAGTACTTCCGTTCTAAGGAAGAACACCGCATGAGCCTTCAGATGTTGCCACATTTCCTTTAATATAAACCATGTGTTAGGATAGTTGTGAATATTTTTCTTCAAAGTTTTCGAACACTTTTATCCGCAATTTAATCTAAAATGTCCGAAATTTTCCAGGAAAAAATCGCATAATTTTCCTTTTTATTACATGCTTTATCCATGGAAATTTGGCAACCCTCGGATGATCATTAGCGATCGGATGATCAAGGCGTTCCTAAGGAAAAGGAAGAACGCCGTATGAACATTCGAGAGTTGCCAAATTTCCTTCGGTAAAATGTTTAATTTGAAAAAAATTATGAATGTTTTTCCTTGAAACTTTCAGGAACTTTAGGTAAAATTGCGAAAAAAATTATCTGAAAAATTAGAAGAAAAATATTTACAAATTCTCCCAAAAATTCTTGATTTACCAACGGAAATTTGGCAACGCCTGAAGGTTCATACGGCGTTTTTCCTTAGCACGGCAGAATAGGCAGAGGCAGATTGCCTCACCAGAGCGTCACTGCCAGCGCAGTCAAGAAACTCGTTCCCTCAGCCCCGACCCGACGCAAGAATCCTTGATGAAAAAGTTCCTGTGTTTCTGTTATCCTGTAACGTGGGCGTCAACTCAGCCAGCTTAAAAATTCCGGTGTTTCTCGCATGTTCAGCTTTTCTTCTCCCGCTCCCCTCCGTGAAATAGGTCACATCTAACCCCAGTGTTTCCGAATCGACATTTAGGACTTAGCCAACAAGGCGCTGGATACAGGTAGACGCGATAAGCTGGACCAAAGTTTTCAAGCTAAAGTAATAAGTTAGTCTTTGAGAGCCACTAACGAGGTTTCCACATACGATCGCGAAGATTTAACTCTATCAATGGGGCGGATTAAACTTCGAATCTACCGTGCTACATCAGACGTTGCCTGATTTCTTATCATATTTTATCTCTCCGATGGAAAAGTAACCATCATTCTGATTGGACATTTTGTGAGTACAATTTCAGAAAACTATACAGGTAACAACAGAACAGGTATACAGGAACTATACATGATTTTCGGGAACTATACAGAAAATTCCAGAGCACTATGTTGTTTGGTTCTCTGCTAGAAAAATAAAACTCAAGACGAAATCAGGCAACGTGCAATGCAGTAAGGCTGATCTCGATCAGAGTACCTTTATAGAGGGAGTTAAGACAACGCGGCTCATGGATGTCACAAACGGGAATAAAGATGACACTAATTGAACGTTTTTCGTAATCTTTGATCAGCTCATTCCCGAATTCCTGTCTCCGTCCTTTCTCTCATTCCGTGTGTTCCTTGCCGTGCCCCTAATTCCCTGGTCCATTCCAGTTTATAATCTTTTTTTCTTTTTTTCTTTTATAAAATTTAATCTTTATTCCCGTTTGTGACACTGTGGAGGCCTAAAATAAGGGAAGCACGGAAGCCGGCCAGGTTGGTCTAATGGTCAGCGCAGCGCGTCTGACTCTAGGTCAATAGGTCCCGGATTCGAATCCCGGTGGTAGCGTCTTATTTTCACGGAATTGACGAGTATCTGCTGAAACAAATTCTCCTCGGCCCTAATCCCTGAAAATTGGGAAAGCCTGTGTGGGGATCCCCCTCGTGGGGGATCCCCACACCTGGAGCATAGACATCCCACGATGTCTACGAACACTAAACATTGTCTGAAGTTGGCTGAAGGTGCTAGACACGAAACCATTAAACCAGCAGGAAAAAGAAATAAAAATAAGGGAACCAATCAGTAATGGATTAGTATCGTCTTTACTCTCAGTATAAAAGTGGCTCTGATCTCGATTAAATCCATCCCATATTTAAAACGCTACGTTACATTTGGAATGTTTTCGTGGTTTTCGATGGGTCACGAAAGTATCCTCGTAAAAGAAAGCGTGTAAATCAAGTACCAAGCGCCCACGGCGTAATCAACACGTTCATTTAATATTTAATCGAACACAAATATTACAAAAGACGTCATTTTGTGTTTTTCTCATCTAACTAATGTTCCTTATGAATACCTATCCCTACTTTACAAATTGATTCCCCAACTTTCAATTCTACGAATCTTTTCAAAAGTCCGGAATTTTCCTCAAATTTATTCGGCAAAAACGTGGAACAATCAGAAAATCCCAATCCCGAATTCCCGCGGCGAAAGTTCCCACATGAAAAACCAGGTTGGTTCTCTGTGTGGGAACTTTTTCACTCCTGGGGAGGTGAATTCTTCTGGGATATTCCGCAGGAATGCACAGCTCAAATCCACTTTCCCGGGAGGATTTTGTAGAGTAACACTTTATTCCACATATATTTGTATTAACTCAATTCTTGAAAGCCACCTGGAAAGTTCGCAGGAATTTTCGTTCCCATTCCCAGTATTTTACTTTCCTGGGAAACTTGTATTCCCAACCACCCTGAGAAGAAATAGGAGAAGGGAGAGGAGAAAGAAAGGTGGAATAATAGAAAAGAGAAAAGGATTGTGCGAGGAAAGGCACGTTCGGTAATAGATTAATGTCATCGGAACTAACTCCTCCGCTTCGAGCCGAGTAAAAATGGGAATCCCATTGTGGCCTCGCGCCGTTGGATTGGAGGCATAACCATGACAGTGAGGTAAAAATTGTCGACAAAATATAGATTGACATGCCCGATTTCAGCGACTCGGCTGTAGGAGACAGCTCACCATTGCTCGCGCGTTCATCGAGGTATATTGCCGATGAGAATTTAGATTTCGCTCAATTTTGTCATCGCGGATAAAGAATTGCACGCTTGATTAATGAAAGAGCCCCGTTCGGCTTTCATTCCTTGCCGGGCTTCTTCTCAATGCTGGAACTGAAGGATATCATAGATGAAGGTGTCCAAAGCCATTTCTCTGTACAATGAGATATTCGCCTTTTCGAGTGTGGCACGTCTTGTGTATACGATTTGAAACATTGAACATTTTTTACCCAATTTTAGAGTTTAATGACCATTTTTATCAAAGTTTCTATGGAATTTCACAAGAATTCAATTTCTTAAAGTCTGCAGTTTTATCACATAATTATCAACGTAAGCGTATGAAATTACTCATTTTTTTCAACGTGATTTTTTTTTTTTTTTTTTTTTTTTTTTTTTTTTTTTTTTTTTTTTTTACCACTTTAAGTAGAGCACAAGGGCTAATCCCGCGCTTTTTAGTCCCAGCCCCCCTCCGTCCCTACTGAACAACCAGTCCCAGGCAACCATTGTTTGAGACCATTAAACTCAGATCACTTGGCCGGGAATCGAACCCGGGACCTCCTGATCATAGAGCTAGCGCTACAACCACTACACCACAGGAGGCCGACAAGTACAAATAAACCTAGATTAACACAAGATTAAATAATAGAGATGCCCTATTTTCGTGCAACGCCAACGACTCACGAGTGCAATAAGTGACGCCTTTTGTTAGCACAAGCGGAGTAACTTTAAGGCGCTCCGGTTTTTCAAATGGCTGAGTCTGGATGCAACTATTCGTACTCTGGAGATGCCCGTGTTGCATACACAAAAAATTACGGGCACTATGGCTTTCTTTAGCACATAACGTATGACTGCGGTTGTTAGTTTTCAGAGGATTTCTACGTTGTATATACAATCGTGTTTATAATGAAATCCGCGGAGTTCAAACGAGTCATATTGCAGCACGGCAGCGTTTCCGAATAGTGCAGATTTTCGACTGAAAATATTTACACGAATGCATCGCGAATGTCAATCTCGAAAATTACTACCAATACAATTTCCTTAATTTGCACCATTTGACGACGCTGCCGCGACGCACCCTAACTTTCCCCGACTTTACGGGTGTAGGCTGAAATTCTTTGAATAAACAAGTGTTATGGAGTCAGATGAGGGGGTCCTATAAGTTAAAAAAAAGTACCCTTACCACACGTTGGGGCAATTAGTTCTGCATCAACCCGTGTACAGAATACCCCAAAAGTCACCTTTTTGAACCTGCAAAAGGGATTCAGAGTTGAAGGATGAAAAATGGGAAATTCGGGGACAACGAGTTTGCCGGCACTGTTGCCAATCTACAAAACGACTTAGCTGGGGTCTTTTAATATAATTTATTTTGCAAACTACGGCTGGAAATGTCAACTCGATGTTTTTAATAACTTTAAAGAGTCTCCAGCATTGAGATCGGAGAATCTCTAATTTTGACCTCTCGCATAGATTTTTCTCACCGGACAGTTTGAGTTCCACCTTAATGTCCCCTTTGCCTAACCCCATTACGAATATTAAACCTAAGAAAGTAATCCTGCAAATTATGTGGTCGAGTTTTGAGACTGAAGGGCGATCTGTGGAAGTTTGATTCCAACACGATTGGAACTTGGTGTTCTAAACGTGCCTTCAGCGCGGCGAAAGAATCGAAGATAGCTGAAATGAAGTGGGGAAAGTTACCCGCAAGATTTTCCCGAAACTTTGAAAAACTCTTTCATCAATCTCGAACCGAACAAGATTCGGTGACGGCCACATCTCTCTTGGTTTCTAATCTGTTGGAAATCAATCTTCTTCTATTGAGCCACTCCCCCATTCTTTACCAGTCGCCGACGAAATATATTAATGATCAACTTTTAAAACGGATGCCTAATTTTACATTTTGCTCGTCTGATGGTTGTAACCATTGTCGATGTATCAGTTGCACTTAGCACTAAATCTAATTTCGATGTTTAACTCCTAAAGATTAGCAAAGAAAAAAAATATTGCAAATCATCAAAAATTCTTACCAAAAGCCTCAATCATCTTATGGTTCCATTTTAGCCACATGTCGATAAAATCCTCATGCTCATCGAGAGTGGACGGAAAAGGCACTTTTTCGGGACGTTTCACACTCTCTTTTTCCTGTGCAATTGATGACACACGTATGAAATAGAGTATAACGAGGGTGAAACTGCAGAAACGCGTATCTTGGTTTTGCGACCTTGCAGACTTCTTGTCATACTCTATTTTCCACGTGGAAAACTACCGGAGGTTATAGGACATTTCGTTAACGATTTTTGGTCCATTGATTTTTGGATTGTTTTTTCCAGTAATTTACGTCCACGCGTTTTTTCGGCACGGGAGTTTTGGAGTTCTCCTGTGTACGATGAGTATCTTGATTTATTTTGCGAGGAAGGATCTGTACTTTTAAAGGATGCCTGTCATTCTTAATACATTCAATTTCGCATAATACTGTGCAACACCTCTGTTGTGAAATAGTTGCCTCAGGCGCTGCCGCACGGCGGGCGGGCGGCCAGCGCGAAACGCGCATTGGCGCCTACAAACCTAAGTGGATACTTCAAGAATTGTGCAATGCGTGAAGTATCCACTTAGGTTTGTAGGCGCCAGTGAGCTTCTCGCGCTGGCAGCACGCCGCTCCGCTCTTCTAGGCTTTAATATTTATACTCGCATAGTTGCCGTTTTTTAACTCATGATTTTGAAATTTTTCCGCACTCAGCATTGATTATTCTCATTTAAATTGATGGGAAAAAAATATTTATCAATTTATCATAGGAGAATAACAATATAATGTGTATTTTTTATATATTGGTGGTTCCGTGTCAAATTTAATGATTTCCAAAGCACTTTAATTTTTTCTTTTACATTTTGTGCTTTTATTGTGTTGCGGCGAGGTGTACGCGCAACCTAACGCTCACAATTTGACGTATTTGACTCTAAAAGATCGATGTACAAATGGGTTAAAACTAATGATAGCGTGATACTTGGTTTTTTTCCCTCTTTTAATCATTTTTGCAGTTTCTGTCGGCACAACTGCGGCTCATTAAGATTAACGTCGCCTAGAAACGGTTTTACAAATATTTGTCACGTTTTAAAAATATGAATGTTTTTAAATTGAAGTAATAATTTTGTAAAGAGAAAATTTTTAAAAAAAATATAGAAAAATACCTATACAGATATAAAGTATATTGTACATCGAATACTTAAAGGATAGAAATAAAACCAAATATTCACCAATGACAATTTATAAAGATGATTCAAAAGGAGAAAGTAATAACATTTCATTTAGAAAATGAGGAACCATAACAACTCCTTCTCTCTCAATTTCTCATTTCCATATTGTCAATATAATTTTACATACCGACGAAAATATAACGCTTGGACCAAGTCACTGTTGCTTATTTTACGTGTAGGCGCGTAAACCACTGGACAAAAAAGGTGAGCGGACAAAAAATCGTTGACAAAACGTCCTGAAACCCTACCGGACGTCATTTTTTAAACAATATCTATGATTTCGCCCCCCTTATTACAAAGAATATTCTGTGAAAACGTCAAGCCATATGATGTTCGTTTGATCTACTTTTAAAATATAAAATAGGAGCGGATTAGCGCCACGCAACAAACATTGTTGCGTTTAACCACGGCTTGTAGATCCTGTGTAGCTAAATGTAACAATTAAAACTGAGTGTGGCTGAATGCAACAAATTTATTTTATTTTATTTTTAATTGAATTTTTAGAATGCGTCATTTTTTAATATTTTATCTGAGAGACTGAGTATGATTATGCGCAATGCGCATGAAAAAACAACACTTACGAAGGACTGAAACGAACTTCTAATCTAACCTAATCTAATCTATAACCTAACACTAAAGTCGCTAATGTAATTATAAAGTCGCTAACGTCATCCTAAAGTCGCTAACGCATCCTAAAGTCGCTAATGCATCCTGAAGTTGCTAACGTCATCGTAAAGTCGCTAATGTAATCATAAAGTCGCTAACGTCATCCTAAAGTCCCTAACGCATCCTAAAGTCGCTAACGTCATCCTAAAGTCGCTAATGTAATCATAAAGTCGCTAACATCATCCTATAGTCGCTAACGTCATCCTAAAGTCACTGACGTCATCATAAAGTCTGTGGCTAACTGCAACAAATTTTGTCGCGTGGCGCCACGCAACAAATAATTTTGCATTTAGCCACACTCATTTTGATTGTTACATTTAGCCACACTGCTCCTATAGGTTCTGTGTTGTGGCTAAATGCAACAATTTTTGTTGCGTAGCGCCACGAGCCGTGACTAAATAAGCAGATACCAATTTTCTTCCATCCTCACGCTATCTGAGTAATGGCAAGCGTTGAAAGCTCATAGTCTTGCTCCGTAAAGGGTATTCTCTTGACCTTTTTTTTTGACAGGACCATAAAAAATTTGTTTCTTTGAGCCTACTTGAGCCTTTTTGTTTGGCATTTTCTGAGACCGGCAAAGCGGCGCCGCTGAAGAAAAGCCCAGAATCACCCAAAGGACATAGTTCAACGGAGAGGTCACGGGATTGAGGCCAGTAAATGACTTAGGCTCCACGTTAGAGGAGGAAAAATAGTCAACTTGCTCGGTGCGTGAGGTTGAGTACGCTCTCCTCCTCCTCGGCGTATAATTAATGCCGAGTTTATTATACCCTCTTCTTGCTTTTTGAGGAAACTAGCTTTTATACTCCTACTCGGTTCAGGCGAGGAATTGTGCTTCCTCGCTGCTCTGAACATTCGTTCTTTTTTATTCAATTCTCTCTTCCTCTTTTTCATTATTTTGTTCAGTTTGTAGACACAGAAGCTGGAATTACTGAATTACACGAATCTACTGGAAAATTTTTGAATGTTTTGCTTCAAATTTTTAAGACGATTTTGTTCGCAATTTGATCTAAAATACTTGATAATTTCTAGGAAAAATATTCATAATTTTCCTCAAAAATACATGATTAATTTGAGGAAATTTTGCAACTCTCTAATGCTCATACGGCGTTTTTCCTCAGCACGGCAGCATACGTCGATTTATTCTCATCCGTCGAAAGAGGTTAGGTCTCTCTATTGGTTAGAATGAATTCGATTTAACGGAGAATCCCTGCAATGGCATGACCACTAATGGCATCCATCGCTGATGTCCTGGTATCTCACCGATATCACTAGAAATAATTGTTCCACATGGCGTCCGCCCTAACACCACCCGGAATTCTTCGTGAGAAATTCGTTTGTTTGATCCTTGGCTGAAGTGAGCCTTTCGAGCGAACCCCCTCCCCGTATACCTATCTAAAATATGTTCTGGATATGAGTTGATCCCACAGCGGAAAATGTGGGACCATCCAAGACCGCTCGGCCGGCGAGCCTTTTCCAATCGTTTATTGATTCAAACGTCGGGGAATAAACGAGGTTTTTGTTGCGTTTATGATATTATCGGAGGCGTTAGCGGTATCGGAAGTACAGGATTTCAATGAATGTCCCGTCTAACGGGCCCAACGACATGGGCTGCCTGGCGGAGAGGGACGGGGTGGGTGCTGGGGGGTTGGGATGGCTTGCATGTTGCGAGCCTGCCTGCCTCGTCATCCGTGTTTTGAAGCTCATCTATTTAAACGCCAGGCCCGACCTATTTCAGAGCTTTAGGAACTCGTTGAATGTCATTAAAACCCGCCGATAAGCTCCTTCTCAGCTTTTCCTCCTCGCTGCCAGATGTTCCTTAGAAATCCTCGCATTTCTAATACCCTCTCTCCTGTTTACACCGGCTCAGCGGGCTGATTGTTTAAATTGATAGACAAGGCCATAGACAAAGAAGAGCTCTTTTTTATTTATTAGATATATAGATGACTACCGTAATGTATTAATCCGAATTGGTTTACATAACTTATGCCATTTACAATGATTTTATGGGTGGGTCGGAGGACCGACCGCAGCTGTATTTACATAATATACAGGTACTGCATATTGTGATTAGATTATAGATATGAGTAAATTAAATATAAATTGAGTAATGAAAAGTTTTTGTCTTTGATGAAATAAAATGGGAGCAGAGATTATGCAATATGGTAAAATGGTGCTCGGAGACGCACTTTTTTGTGGGGAAAGTAAGGTCAAATAGTTTAAAAATTTCAATTAAAGTAATTTTAATACCACCTTGTTTACATACAGTTCGGGCCACACATTTTTTAGTGTTTTTTCATGTTTGTGCAGCAGGGGCGTGGCGTGGCATGCTTTGCGATTTATCGATTGGTCTGCCATTTAAACCTAGGGAAAAGGATCGATATATAGGGTCTTCGCAATGAGTACCCTAATAATCGATTATTTTTATAGCTTCAAATGGGGAAATATCGATATTCGAGAGAAAGGATCTCGGTACTCTCTGCGAAAAACCCGGGAGAATTCTTCTATAGAACGAAAATGGACCACAGAAAATTCTGTAAAACTAAATTGAAGGAAGGGGAAATTTGAAAACAAGTCTGAGCGAAACTTGAAACTTTTCAAACGGAAAGGGTGTTTTTTTGTGTGTGGAAAGGTCGCATTTAATCTTGATTGCTCCAGCGTTTACTCGAATAGCACGGATTAAATCATGTCTACCCTGAGCCATCCGTCAAACTAGTCTTCATTCGACACCGATCAAAAGAGAGTCTGGATCGTGTGATAAGTGACAATTCGGCAACACCGTAAATGCAACGAACCCCCGTCGGGCAGAGTTTGCATAAAATATAACTCCCGCAGTCGGACGGAAAAACAGGAACAGGAGAAGAAATATCGTTCGATGAGGAGTTAGCACACCCATTTGTTTACACTAGACGTCATTCAAAATGTCGCAGTGACGTCATTATATAAGTGTTCGTCTTGTTTGTTGCAGGTGAGTGGACGAGTATGAACCCCGATGCTGGCGCTTGATAGAATGCCCTCGATTCGGCCAGCGTATGTAATCACTTTTTTTTCATGCAGTCCCACCGTTGCCCTTTCGAGCAACCCGTCTCTCAGTCAAACTTGTCGCTCCATCATTCAAGACTTCAGTTCCATTCCAGGGAGAGCTGCGCTGAAAAAAAAATCTCGGTGTATTTACTAAGAAAAGGGTAAAATTACCAAGAATTCAGGGTTCTATTTGATCCCAGTTTTTTCTTGGTAAAATTACCATTTATGGAATTGGTAATTTAACCAAGAAATCTCGGTAAAATTGTTGACTTTCTCGGTAATTTTACTGGACCCCGGTAAAAACGCCAATATTTTTTATCGACTGTGGTAGAATTACCGAGATAAAATAGTTACCGGGAATTGATTACCTATAAAAGTGGTATTCTTACCTTAAAAAACAGTAAAAATGCCGGTTTTTAGGTAAGCTTAACCAGTCTGTCTTGGTAAAATTACCAATAATTGGTAAAAAAGTGAGATGGTAAAGGTACCAACGGCCCTTGGTAAAAACGCCGAGAATTTTTTTTCAGTGTTGAGTTCTATTCCAGGGAGAGCTGTGTTATTGCTATGACCCAGGGTGGCATGAAACGTAAGGAAGAAATACCAGATTGGAAATTTCAATGAAATTTTTCATGAAATTTCTCGAGGCTGTGAAATACTTTATATATTTTAGGGGCTAGAGTATGCAATCCGCACTCAAACACACAAAAATAGAAGAAAGTCACAATTTTTACGTTTTGCGAAACATGAAAAGGAACCGGTATTTTTCAATCTGTTTCGTAAATTTCTGAAAGTTCATGAAATATTTCACGTGAAATTTCAAGATTTTATTTTTCATGAAATTTTGCCACCCTGCCATGACCATCTCACTACAAAATTGCGCTCTTTGATTGGTCGGCTAGTTAGGGCAGTACTCCCACATTCGGTCCTTAAGCAGCTCTTTTCTTTAAGGTAATTCGATGGATGTCATATTTTGTGTTAAAACAACGTAATTCAACGTAATAATGGCACGGTTTTTTTTTAGTGGAAAAATATCGCATTCGATACTGATATCGAAACTGCAGTCGAATGCGATATTTTCTCTCTAAAAAAACCACGCCGTTATTACTTAATTTGAATTTGCCACTCAAAATTTGGTAAGTGAATTCGTTAGTCTCCTGACAACAAAATTGACATCTCAGAATTCGAGAAAAATGACGAGTTGCTGAAAAAATGGAACCAATCGATGCGATCTATCTCATGTCGTTTTGACACAAAATATGATGTCCATTGAATCACCTTAAGAACTCCCTCATGGTTTTAATATTGTAATGAAGGAAGATTCGAGGAAATCTTTAATGTAGTATCATGAAAAGAATTATTTTAACTAAACTCGAGTAAAATTCCTCATGTTGACCTTAGGAATAGATCTCTGCCAGGGATTACAATGATTTACTACAATACGGAAAAAAAATTTCTATGATTTTTGCAAAATTTAAGGTGGGTGTGGGTATGAACCTATCTTAGTTTCCAAAACCGCCAAACAAATTTTCTCTTGTGTTTTTAATGTTTTTTATAAAGGTAGATCATTGTAGTCCCTCAAGAGTCTACTTCCAAAGTTGTAAGGTTGAATTTCACTAAAAATTCGTTAAAATTGTTGTCTTTTTTGTATTCTATTACGGATCTTCTCAGACCTCCCTAAATCACAATGTAATCACACTCACAATGTCATCACATGTCTATCGACGGTAAAGCCACTATACCACGTATTTTGTTTGTTATTTCAAAATCTCCACCTCCATTTTATTTTTAAAAGGAGAACGAATCAATACTCTTCCTTGAAGTTTTCACAGAATTTTCCTCCCCTTGAGAAAAAAAACGGAAGGTTTCAAGAATTGACGTTGAGTGGTTTTTCCGTTTAAAAATGAAGTACTATAGGTAGTCTGCAACATCGCAAATCTAGGCACGTGGTCTGGTAGTTTTACCGTTGATGTGGGGTTTCCTACAAAAAGGAGATGTTTAAAGAACAACTATAAATAAGTCGTCAAGGCTTTGAGAGTAACCCCTCCCCTCTTATTTAGACTAAAACAAACAAGATGGTGACGAAGTTCTGAGCGTTGTAAGAAATCTCACCTTCCAACTTCTATAACTAGCCCTGAACGAACTTTGATGAAGTTTTCGCCGAGACTTACACTTTTACTCAGAGTATCATTCCTCTCTTCCTTGAAAATACAAATTCCTCTCGATCGAGTCTGTTTACAATACGTCGGTCCTCAAGAGCCATACGAGGAGCCGAAACTGCCGTGCTAAGAAAAACGCCGTATGAACATTCGAGAGTTGCCAAATTTCCTCTAATAAAATGATCGTTTTTGAAAATATTTATGAATATTTTTTCTTGAAATTTGCAGATGATTTAGATCTGGCTGAGAATTAAATTATTTGAAAAATTGGAGGAAAAATGTTCACAAATTTCTCTGTAAATTCGTATTTTATCATAGGAAATTTGGCAACTTCAGAAGGTTCATACGGCGTTCTTCCTCAGCCTGGCAGTAAAACTTACGAACCAATGAAAGAGAGGCACATCCAAGGTAGTGCTCTCCCTAAAAAGGTACTCCATTTATCACTAGACAAGAATATCTACACAGGCTCTCGTTTGGTGCGGTTCCTTATGGCGCGTGATAGACAAAGTATAGACAAAGAAGACATAGGGAGTGAGAATCTATCCTATTGGTTGAAGTGGGTGGCTCTTTAGACTAAGGGAGAAAAAGATGGACGAACTATCGGGTCTCTCGTGGGGTGCCGTTAGTTTGTCTATCACTTACCTTCTTTGTCCAGTAATTGCAACCATCCGCTTCCACCAATAAGATCTCTCCATAACTCATTTGTCTTCTTTGTCTATAGCTTAGTCTATCAATGTCAATAATCGGCCTGCTGAGGTATATTGGTTTCTAAATATTAGCAAAAATCAGGTCACGTACCGGTCGAGTTATGTGTGGACGGTACTTCAATCGAGGCAAAATCATTGAAGTTCCGTATCTTCCTATTCACCCTTTCCTTCTTGGAGTGTCTCGTTCATTCTGCGCGACAAATATGCCTTTGAAGGAGCAGTTTTGACTCGCTCTTCCTGTGTACTTCCCCTCTCCATCTCTCAGACTACGGATTTGGTTTTCCACTCCGCAGCCATTCCACTCTGAAACTGCGTGGCCTGATTATTTTATAGATGCAGAGGCAAATATCTAGATAAGGGAGCATATTATAATCTGTGAGCGCTCGTTGAAACTTTTACTTAGGACAACATGTTGTTAATTAATGCGACAAAAATACAATAATAGGATGTTTATAAGTCAAACATATGTATCAATCATATAAAGGCATTTATAGTATCGTCATTTTTTCAATTCGGTCTTATAATCATATGAAATTGCTATAATTGTGTCTCATAACTCGATTTTTGAGTGAATATTCTCAGTCAGGTGCCCAACTTATGCAAGTAAGCGAGATCGCGATACTCCGGTTTGCGTAGCATTTACATTACGTATGCATTTACATTAGCCTCGCGGTCATACTTTTCCTTTTCCATTTAGGCATCAGTCTCGAGATCATCGTCCGTTTGGACTTCAGAAATAATTTGCACAGACAATCTCTAATTTGAACCCCACCTCTACGACCAGAACTAAAAAATTTAAGCTAGAATTAATCGAAGTATCAATTAAATTCATGCCAAATTATTATGTAAGATTTTCCCATTATTTAGGAGAAGATATACTCAGGTACAAATTGAGCTCCGTTACTCTAACGTAGAGGTGCATATTCTTGAAAATTTCCGAATGAAATTAGCGTTAAGTTCTCGTGAGTGACCCACGTGAATAAATGTCTACTAATTACACTTTCCGACTTCGCAACTCGCAGTCCAAGCAAACTCGCCTCCGTTCATCATGTCGGAATTATTTTTTAAACAGACCCGCAGCTGGATTCTTCTTTGAGCATGGTTAACAAGTGTTACAACTTTCACTGATCTCGCAATTAACGCTNTATATAGGAGAAAATATACTTAGGTACAAATTGAGCTCCGTTACTTTAACGTAGAGGTGCATATTCTTGAAAATTTCCGAATGAAATTAGCGTTAAGCTCTCGTGAGTGACCCACGTGAATAAATGTCTACTAATTACACTTTCCGACTTCGCAACTTGCAGTCCAAGCAAACTCGCCTCGGTTCATCATGTCGGAATTATTTTTTAAACAGACCCGCAGCTGGATTCTTCTTTGAGCATGGTTAACAAGTGTTACAACTTTCACTGATCTCGCAATTAACGCTTAATTATTTTCTCTTCTCTCCTCCATTCTCTGAAACTTGGAGCTGAGACTATTTCAGAACCGCCTTCGTAGAATTATTTTCCTCATTTCAGTGCATTGAAGCCCTGAGATTATGACGAACTTTTTTTCGTCCTCTAAGCTCATAATCCAGCTTTTGCCTGTGGCCTGTCCTTTAGAATTAAATGAAACTAATATTTCAGGGAATCCAGTGAGACTTTGGATTTGGATTTTTCAGAGAGGGCTTGATAATAATTGATTTTGCCAAAAATTTCGTTTCATTTTTACTCGATCTTCCGGCAATTCAACCGGAAAATTTTGCTCACAAAAAGCAAATCAACATTCTCCTGAGAGAATAAATGACGAGCGGCAATTGTCAAATACTGCAATCGAGATCTGTGGTTCAGTAAATTCAACGTTTATATGCAAAGCAGAAGTTTTGCGTAACTTTCTCTCCGAATTTTCAGTGATCGGCGGCGATCGGAGGTTTAGTCTGGGAAAAGTTTCTTAAATCGTACTTTAACGAGCGAACGGTTTCATAAACCATCCAAGCCGAAATTACTGAGAAGCTATGAACGTTCTAGTCTCATTGAAACGTGTATCCGACCGAAGGGTTCTCTGAAATTGTGGAGTCCAATGACTCTCAAACCTTAAACAATATTCCGTTAATGGCAGTTTGCTCTCACGGAGCGTATGTGAGCGAGTCATAACGTTAGCTGGTCAAACTTGTTTTTATCCGATTTTTATGACTTCGTGATTATGTTTCATTAGAGCTAAGATCTTGCATAATTGTTTGTTCATCAAAACCGTCATAAGGTATATATATATCGTGAAATTCATCACCATTTCGGAAATTAATTTTGTGCCAGAGCGCAAAAGATGAAGAAATGAGCTTTCGTTGTAATCAAACAAAATTTATACCTAGAACTCGGGGCAACACAGAAGCGTTGGCGCAAACTGAATGACATAGAACACAAAAAATAAATTAATATACTTTTTAAATTCCCTTAAATATTAAATGTAAATAAAACCAGGTGTATTAAAAAATGAATAAGGGAAATATATGAAAGGGAAGCAAAAGAGGAAAACTGACCGTTGAAAGAAGAAAGGACAAAAAATAAAGTAGAGAGGAGGGAGCAGTGTACGCTCCCAACAAATCAATTTCAAGTTGAATATTGAATAATCACAGGAAAGTTTGATCTAGTTATTGTTTATTTGGTTTTTGATAGAAAGTCATTGCGGTGAAAGTCAAAACTCCTGTAAATATTATTACGGCGATTGAATTAGAAAGTATCAATTACTCTCGTCGGGAAAATTCCATAGTAAGACGGTGGAACAGACGGAGTATATTCGTAGTGGAATGAATAAACCTTGTGCATTAAATGGCTCAAAGCATCAAATAAATTGCTTTAAACAGAACTGCATGTCTCTCTCTTATGAGCAACAGGTGTGTAATTTGTGGGTGAGATGGTAAAGTTTTCCCCGGGAAATCAATAGAAAATTCTACTGGATGTCACATGATAAACTCGGATGGTATTTATCCAAGTATATATACGAGTCAAATGGGCCTCTGACATGAACCATTACTGCTCTTAGTTTCATGTTGGAGGTATTCTTGAGCTTGTTAGCTCAATACTAGACGAATAAAATTTAAGGAAATTCTTGTTCTTAGCTTTTCAATTGCCTCTCTGGATAGTTGTGACTAGTATTGCACCAAACAGCATATCTCTTTCAGGAAATATCGTGCTCGGAAGAGCCTTTTCCTTCTGCATTAATATTTTCAGTTTCAACTGTACTTCAACGCACGCTAGCAAAATTATCATCTTTCTATCCTGGGTGTATTTTTGCTATATTTAAACTTTTTAGTCATTTTTTAACAGTTAGGTTAGGTTTCCCCATATTCAGTTTTATTTCTCACCATTGGTTTATTTTTAATCCTCCGATGAAAATTACCCATTTGCTAAATACAATCCTGCCTTGGGCATACTATAGGTATGAGGTTACAACTACAAAAGTGTCGAAATAAAACCGTCAAAGCCATAACGTGGAGGCTACTTCAATCTTAATCTTCTGTCTCACTGGTAAGGCGCAGTGATACAACTATTCGTACTCTCCGGGATGCGTGCGGTATCACGCCGCAATTGAAGGCGTTTTCAAGACCGGCCTGTTTCGATTTCGGGATTGTCGTGTCGCATGAAGTTCGGAGCACGAGATGAACGTATCTCGTTCACGGTGTTGTAAAATCTCCGCCCTCATACTATTTTCCCCCAAGGAGAACAGATTAACATCATCCATTGAAGTTTTCATAGGATATTCGTCGGACAGAGGAGGAAAATCGTGCAACTTTTTAAAAACTTACGTTGAGTAGTTATCCATTTAAAAAAGTAAGTATGACGGGAAGTCTGCAACGTCGAAAATTGAAAGACGTAGTTTGATAGTTTCACGGTCAATATGTTGATTGATAAAAAACATCAAGATCGTCCACGTGCCAAACTTTGAAAAACATGGTGAATTATAACAGTAAGCGCGTTTATAACATGATCCTAATTTGAATGCTTAACTGATGACGAGTGTTTATTGCTCTCCATGACTAGTATTTTTGTCACTGATGTTTCATGTGCGAAAAAAGAAATAAAAAACCCAAATTTAATGGGGAAAAAGATTAATAATGCGCTTTTTGGCGCGATAAGGGTTTCCTTTCGTGCGCGTTGTATAGTAAGCCCTTTCATTATTGATTTTTTTATACATTTCACAGTCTTGTGAAATTTCACGAAATAGTTTGAGGAAATCCTCAATTGGACGTATCTCTATCAAACAGAACTATGTGCTCTAGAAAGCTGGATAAGAAACAATGTAAAAGTGGGCGTGATTCCTTTTGAAGAATTGGAAAAGCGGAATTTTAAATTCAGCAAACAGAATTATGTGCCAACTGAATGCGGGATTCATGAGCCGCGGGCATGGCACGAGAGCGTTGTGGACAGGGCTCATAAGTTAATGACCACTACGAAGAGCTGCGACGACGGCATCCATCTCCGTTGACGTCCCTGGCACTTCACTATTCTCATTCACTCTTACGGCCAGAGAACTGACGAGCACACCTCATTTTTCTCACCTGCACATAAATCTGTTTGATAGAAATAGTCCAATTATTCATTAATTATGTTTCTTTCGTTTCATCCACAATATAGCTCCATAATATAAATGAAGGACACAAAGCTACGCGGTTCTCTTGAATTTCACCGAGACTCGCTTCTTGGCGGTGCTTGAGTCAAAGAAATGTGACAACTAGGATAAAAAGTGCTTTAGGCAAGATGAAGAGAAAAAGACGCACTCAGTGTCATAAGCAGGAATTTTCAGGTACTCGTGATATTTCTCGGACCTGGAATACTCTCAAGTGCTTTCTCATCCTCTCACACTGAAATCTTCATGCTCATCACATTTCAGAGTGTTTCTCAGCGAAATGAAGTATAGTTCCGTGAAATTTCATTTTGAATCTTCGTATTTCACCCGGCCTCGCACCGAAAAAAAATTCTCGGCGTTTTTACCAAGGTCCGTTGGTACCTTTACCATCTCACTTTTTTTTTACCAATCATCGGTAATTTTACCAAGACAGACTGGTAAGATTACCTAAAATTTGGTATTTTTACTGTTTTTTTCAGGTGAGTATACCACTTTTATTGGTAATCAATTCTCGTTAAGTTTACCATTTTATCTCGGTAATTCTACCACAGTCGATAAAAAATATTGGCGTCTTTACCAAGGTCCAGTAAAATTACCGAGAAAGTTCAATAATTTTACCGAGATTTCTCGGTGAAATTACCAATTCCATAAATGGTACTTTTACCAAGAAAAAACTGGGATCAAATAGAACCCTGAATTCTCGGTAATTTTACCCTTTTCTTAGTAAATAGACCGAGATTTTTTTTTCCGTGCGGTGCTTCTGATATTGCAAAAACGATGTTCCGGCGCGGCGTGAGAGAGAGGTGCGGCTGGACGGAAAGTCGGTCGCAATTCCTCAGATGATTGATGAATGCCGAATGGAAATCGACGGACAATCGGGCGGAACACGGGAGTTCTTTTAACGAAGACGGATCATCGGGAATCCGGATTTTCATTCAATACTTGTTATGATGTCGTTGGGTGAGCTTTGTGCTCGGCGCAATGAGCGGCTCAGTGACAACTCATCCGGCGGCTCGATTCTTCGACGGTATCGAATGACCTTGATCGATACATTGCACTGTCAAGATAGGGAGTTATCGATCGATTTCATTCGATATCGATTCAACAATAAACCCGATCCCCTAATCCTAATCTGTCTTAATGGCGAGCAGCTCGCGTCAGCTTTGTCTTGTACCGGTTGCCATGTGCAACTCCACTCTCCAACCTTTTTCATAACCAGTGGCGCGGCGTGCTTTGCGATGTATCGATTATAGATTGATCTGCCATTTAATCTCATCGAAAAAGATCGACAGACAGGGTGATCGCAACGAGCACTTTTAAAACACAGCACAACAAATCGGTGCCTACAAACCTAACAGGGATACTTCGCGCATTGCGCAATGCTTGAAGTATCCCCTTAGGTTTGTAGGCGCCATGCAGTGCGCGTTCCGCGTGCCCGCAGCGTGCCATGTCGCGGCGCGGCGTCTCAAGCGACTATTTCACAACAGAGGTGGTGCATGGTATCAAACGAAATTGAAGGCACTCCAACATATTAAACATGACAGGCATCCTTTAAGATTACGGAGCTTTCCTGGCAAAATAAATCGAGATACTACGGCACAAAAAGAGAGCGATAGCACAGCACAACAAATTTCGGGTTTTGGTTTGTCCTTCGAACCGAACCAAGTTTTTTCGATTCCTAGGTGCTATAGAAGCCCGAAAATGGCCGTATTAACTTCAGGAAAATTGGCTGGTCCTCAGGGTGCCGCCACTTTGAATTTTTCAAAATTGAAAAAACCTACGATTAGATTTTTGCAAATATCTCCTCAACGGTTCATTTCGCGAAAAAAAGAAAAAAAAACCAGCAGAAAGAGCATAAAATTTCCTACCGAAATCATCCTTCTTTTGTTTTTTCAAACTTAATTTTTTGGTCCTGAAATTAACGTTTTCTTCAAAAATTAGCTGAAAAAAAGGCGCATTTTTGCTGATTTTACGGGAACTTTGCTTCATACCTCCAGCTACGATTATCTGAGAAATAAACTGTTATGCTCATTGAAAAGTAGCGTAAAATTTACTTCTAGAAAACTTATGTCAATAGTTCCTAAACTTGATTTAATCCTGTGAAACAGCAGTTTATTAGCTCCGCCCTTAAAATGTGATTTTTTTGGACCATTTTCCTCAGAATCACGGAAAATAGAGAAAAAACCCTAAAAACAAGACCGGAACTGTGTAAAAAGGTGGCAAAATTGACCAGTGTAGTCGATTCTTCACCACGGCTTCGAATGGGGATATATCGATGATCGATCGTTGAAACCTCGCCACTGCTTGTGACGCGCGTTCTCTTGCTTCCCGCCGCCGCGCGCCGGGAACCGACGTTCACCTTTTAGTGTGCCTCCGAGTTTGTTCCGGGTGACCTTCCTGACAGAGCGGCGGCGAAACTACGAAACTACGGATCTCAGTCAAACGGGTTGTTTGAAGAAGGGCGCTTTCACCAAATTTTCAGGAATTGACTTTTCCACGGTATGCTATTTCTTGAGGATGGGCGCATCTTATAATCGAGCGATTTCACCAAAATTGGTCTTTAAATCTTTTTTTTTATATATATAACATTTGAAGAGCTGACATGAAACACTAAGAAGTGGCCCGAACTGTATGTAACAAGGTGGAGAAATGGTGCTGGGTCCACACCATTTCGTGGGGAAAACAAAGCCAAGAAATTCCAAAAAATTAGAGTTAAAGTTACATTTATTTAATTTAATTTTAGTTTAATTAAGTTTAAGTTAATTACAGTTTAATTTAGTTAATTAATTTTGACTCTAATTTTAATTTTTGGAATTTCTTGGTTTGTTTTCACCACGGAAATGGTGTGGACACAGCACCATTTCTCCACCTTGTTACAAAATTTTAAATTTGTTCATTTCTTGCCCAATATCTCCAATCCTATACTCGTGTGGCCACGGTCTTTGTACGGAATTACGGATGGTATGTTTACAAGGAGTACTTTCTTTAATTTCTCGCCCAAAAATATTAAAAATTGTCGGAGAAATCAAGCGTTTTCATGTTTTCCCGAAACTTATCCCGAAACTTTGGGTGGTGCCCATCTTAAAAAAAAAACCTCTTCAATTCTACCACACTAAGGAAAAACTTTGAATGATCCTTCGGATGCTGTCAAATGTCGTTTGATAAATCAGTAATTTTTCTCCAAATTTTCAAAGAAGTATATTCGGCATTTGACCTAGCGTATCTGAAAATTTCATGGAAAAACATGCATGACGTTTCTCAAAAATAAATATGTAATCGAGAGAAATTTAGCAACACTAGAATCTTCATGCGGTGCGGCGTTGATGAGAGATATATAACTGCACACACGTAATTGTGTACTTACAGCGGTAATATAATCGCGATCTTCTGCCATCAAGCGAGGAGATACTGTTGAAGGCGCTTTGAGCAACTATTCCACCTCAGAAGTATTGCACAGTCTCAGACGTAATTGAAGGCGCACTGACGTACGTAAATTGACAGGTGTAGTTTACCACTGTGTATAGTCCATCGATTCTACAATATGCGGTTCATGTTCGATCGATATATTGTGAAACGGGGTATTTTGACGTGAATCTATAATTTCAATTCAAATTTTCAAAATTCAAAAAACCAATGTGGCGAAGGTGGCCTAACATCCCATCTTGACGCCTTCAAAATTAACCAGCTTTCCGATCGAGGTATCTATTCTTTTTCTGTTCAGTTTCAAAATCGATTTACTCTCAATATCCATTTATTTATGGACCGGCAGAAGGAATCAAACGATATAACCAATTAATTAATCACCCAACTTCATTCCAGGTCATAATATCCCATTAAACCGAACAAAATTTCAATAACAGGCCTCTCGCGATCCATTAACGACGACATCGGAGCCCGACCTCGCCAAACGGTCGCCGCACAGAGGAACGCCTTTCAGAAGAGGCCTGACATTGAATTATCGATTAAAAATTGTAAAGCTTATTTCGTCACAATTTCAAACTCAATGGGCGTTTCTGATGGGAAATTTCATGACAAAATCGATGTAACCCCGTAGAGACTTCTATTTCTCATAATTTCGAAGCTATACGCGTTCAAAGTTTCTAAATTTTGTGTGACTTGTTAATCCATCGACTCGTTCCATTGTGCGGCGCACACGACATTTTCATTAACGGGCATGGAAAGGCAGGAGGACATCTCTGCAGCATTAGGAAAAAACGCCGTATGAGCCTCCAGGCATTGCCAAATTTCCTCTGATAAAACACGAATTTCCTGGTAAACTTATGAATCTTTTCTTTTCAAGTTTACAGATAATTTTGCTGGCAGTTTCATCTAAAGTACCTGAAAATTACAAGGGGAAACATTCGTAACTTTCCTCAGAAATGAACATTTTATCGCAGCAAATTTGGCAACTCTCGAATGTTCATACGGCGTTCTTCCTCAGCACGGCAGATCTGTGGACTCGTGACGAGAAATTAATTCGGATGACAAGTCAATTGCGAGTCGAAGCGGAGGGGGAGGGGGGCGGAGGCAAGACAATTGAGAATAGGCTGGGGTAGGACCGGGCCGGCCACGGTTCCCGCAGGGTGGAAAGCGCCCTCTCTGGCCCTGTGCGGTCTCTACCCGTACCCCGTGCTCCGTGCCCCGTGTCTACCCGATCGATTTTGGCGGCACACAGTGGGCCGAGTCAACGGGGGAGGTCGGCCAAAATTTGGAAACTTTGAAAGCTCATAACTCCGTTCATACAAAACTTTGAGGTTTTAAAAGTGGCTCAGTTGGTTTCCTCGTGAGATTTTCTTCTACATGCACCCTTTAAAATTTAAAATGTGCCGGAATAAACATCAAAATTTGCAGTTTAAGTAAAAAATTGCATGTACGACCTCTCTGATCGACTCGATCCACTGTGCGGCACCTTGCCGGTCGAGACAGCCTCCGCAGCTTGGCTCGGCTCGTCTGCGTCGGGTAGGGTTCACGCACCGCTGAATCCGAGTTGGAAAGTGCGTCACCCCCTACCCCCGTCTCGCGCTCCACCCTCCCCATCCCCCCCGGTCGTTCGCCTCTTGCACCCCTTCCGCCCCTTGCGCCAGGTGAGGTCAAACCACCCGCTTCATTAGGGCAGTCGCGCCTATTTCGGAATCGCATGGACGCACTTATTGATGACGTCACCCAAGAGATTCTTCATTGTATCCGCAACTTGAGACTAGAGTCCCTTTATACTGAGAGTCAAGACAACACCCCTTCATGGAGTCACAAACGGGAATGAAGATTACAGAAATTGAACGTGTTTTGTAATCTTTGATCGGCCCATTCTCAAATTCCTTTCTCCGTTCCTTCTCTCATTCCGTTTTTTCCCCGTCGAACCCGTAATTCCCCGATCCATTCCAGATTATATTCTTTGCAATCGGTGAAAATGTAATCTCTATTCCCGTTTGTGACACTGTGAAGGCCTAAAATACGGGAACCAATCAGAAATGGATTCACATTGTCTTGACTCTCAGGATAAAGGGACTCTACTTGAGACAAAGAGAGACCCTCGATGGAGCATGTATCAGGAATTTCCGGTTTGAATTCTGATTCCTAGGTAAAATTTTGCGAGAAGTATCATTGTGCCACTGGTTTTCTCTGGTGCCCCTTTATCCTGAGAGTCAAGACAATGTGAATCCATTTCTGATTGGTTCCCGTATTTTAGGCCTTCACAGTGTCACAAACGGGAATAAAGATTACCTTTTCACCGATTGCAAAGATTATAATCTGGAATGGACCAGGGAATTACGGGTTCGACGAGGAAAAAACGGAATGAGAGAAGGAACGGAGAAAGGAATTCGAGAATGGGCCGATCAAAGATTACAAAAAACGTTCAATTTCTGTAATCTTTATTCCCGTTTGTGACTCCATGAGGGGGTGTTGTCTTGACTCTTAGTATAAAGGGACTCTAGTTTTCTCTGGAATCAACTCTGAAGCTCAAAACAAGCTCTCAAAGCTGAGGCCGTAATGGAGGGTATAATCCCACGCTACCCTGAGAGTCCACCTGTACGTCAAGGCAAACTCCCTATGGAATGGACCGGGGAATTAGGGACACGGCGAGAAACAAACGGAGCGAGAGAAAGAACGGAGACAGGATTTCAGGAATGGGTCGATCAAATATTACGACAAACGTTCAATTTGTATAAACTTCATTCCCGTTTGTGACAACCATGAGCCGCGTTGTCTAACCTAACTCTCTCTATAAAGGGACTCTAGATGAGGGTAAGCATGACATTATTCTGAGTCATTTTAATGCTTGACCAAAGTTGGGGCCAAGAAATACACCTAAAACGACCCATTCTGTTTTGAGAGTTTAATTATTTAATCCAAATAGCTCCGTGAAGAAAATTTGAAGCGTAAAATCGGTGAAGCTTGGGAAGAATAAATATAATTAGCAGAGAGTTTTACGTTTCACCAGTAAGAAACGAGTCTATCCGTTGCTTTCACGAGAAGAAAAAAAACCTCGCGATAGAGGGAAGCGAGCATTTAATGAAATTCGGATTGGCGAATAATAAACAAAGCACATCGGATGTTAATATTCTCTCTACTGGTTCGCAGTTACGGGAGATAATGATCATACTGCGGAGTTCCGTAGCACCTGACGGGAGGTGAGAGAACAAAAAAGGTGCAACATGAAGTGGGAGGGTTGAAGAAGATAAAGCAGCTGACGGGATGCCTCAGTAAAAGGACTCTAGGTCAAATCGGACACCAACAAATCGATTCTGTCAGAGTCGCACTGCGAGTTTATTTTCGAATTCGCGCTAACTGGTCACCTCATTCTACTCGTTAATTTTATCGCACGTTTGTTCGAACCAACTTTTATGTTGGAATTTTTAACTTGGTGGTCTCACAGAGCACATTATAGACGTTCCACTAGTTAAATCCGGAAAATCCTTATTTCAGTTGCAACGTTCTCAACACCGGTTATGTTTATACTTTCTTCAAAGAACACTATTCAATTTTTTTTTTAAAAAAATTTGTGTGATTTTTGAAGTATGAGCGGAAAAGAAATTCACAGAAAATTTCGATTGAATTTTTTGATCTATTTTCCTTCAAAAAAGTAAACTTCGAAGGCTTGCGCAACGTCGCAATCTGAGACCTGCATTTTTCGACTCTACGCCATCGACTTACGGTCACCCTGGTAAAAATTGGCAATACGAGCTGCGATTCAAAATACCATAGGAGTTCTTATAGCCGACTAAAGAAGGCTATTGAAAATCATATAGCTGGATTTAGAAAGCGGAGAAAATCATATAGCCGGGCTATACGAAGCTATAAAAAAGTATACAGTCGGGCTATAGTTCCTATCGCCGGGCTTTACACTTTATCGTCATTGGCTATAAAAGGCTATGAGAAATTGTGTAGAAATTTGTGTGCTTTGGAAATCATTAAGTTTGATACGGAACTGCCTTAATATTTACAAAACACACATTATATTTTCCTTTAAAACATATTTTTTTTTTCATCAATTAAAATGTGATGGTCCAAACAGAGTGTGCAAACATTTCAAAATCATGAGTTGAAAAACGCTGACTCCGCGATATTAAATATTAGAGCCTAACACAAAACGGAGCAGCGATGCATTTGCGCCTACAAACCTAACAGGGATACTTCACGCATTGCGCGGCGACGCACTGGCGCCTACAAACCTAACAGCGATACTTCACGCATTGCGCAATGCGTGAAGTATCCCCGTTAGGTTTGTAGGCGCCAGCGTTTCGCGCTCTCTGCCCGCCCGCCGCACCGCAGCGTGCCACGACGTCAGAAGCAATTATTTCACACCAAAGGTATTGCATAATATCTTAAGAAATTGAAGGCGCTCCAACATATTAGGAATGACAGGCATCCTTCAAAAGTGGCGCTTTCCTCGCAAAATAGATCAAGATACTATGGCACAAAAAAAGAGCGGTAGTCCAAAAACTAACTAAGTCCGAGTATCCGTATTTAGTAACGTTTAGCATAAACTTTATCGTCTGGCTGTTGCTTAATCGCCATTGGCTATAAAAGGCTATAAGAAATTGTACAGCCGGCTACAGAAGCTATTGGAAATCTTACAGCCGGCTTTAGGTCTATAGTATTTTGGAACACACATTCTACTGCCAATTTTTACCAGGGGCATACACATGAATAATGAAGACTTATAAACTGAAAAGTGATAGAGGGAGATTTTCAAATCATACCTACAGTTTACACTTGTTTTTTTCCCAATTTTAAATCTCAAGTAAGAAACCTAATTTAAAAAAAAAATCAAAATTGATCGACTAATATACCAACAGAAAAGTGTTTTTCGAATTTGTGAGGATAAAATACGCCCAAAAAATAATAGCGCACCGAACCGAAGTTGAGGAGGTTTGAAATTTACGGTTCAATTCAGATTTTAGTGCGATTTCACGTCATTCCGGGGATGGGACATTTCGGAACATTGAAACTCAGTGGCGTTCAGTGTTCGAAACTTACCTTTGAATTTTAAGAGCCAAGTGGCGCGTCAAGCCCGACTTTTCAGGGGCCAAATTGACTTTTTGCCTGTATATTATGGCGCATTTAGTGAAAAGTTAGATGCAAGATGTTTTCGTAACAGAACTAATACTCGTAAGTAGCTGTAACTTGGGGTAGACAAAAGCACGAAGGATGAAATCGTGAAGAATAGAAAAAGCATTCACTTGTAGTGCTGGAAATTTCGAATAATTATACTGATATGAAAATTCAGATTTTTAGGGGGAAATTTTTAGGGGCCACGTTGGCGCAGAGCTTTCATTTTTTAGGCGCCATGACCGATTTTTAGGCACATTTGGCTTGTTGGCGCCTGTGAGTTTCGAACACTGGTAGCGTTCTTTTGTGAGGGAAATGATGAATTGGTCTTACAATTTAGGAAAAAGTGTTTGATTATCGAGAAACACTTTCCGGCTGAAACTTGGCAGCAGATGCTGAGGAACACTTCAATCAAAATTTCATTGTCATTTTGATACCTTGTCTGTGGGACGGATAGCTGACGGCGTTGGTTCCGGCTTTCTCCACCTTTCACCTCCGCTGTCCTCGCACCTTCCTACCCCCGTTCGACGTTACCTATTTTCCAGGGATTTTCTCGGTGTTCCCGTTGGAGAAAGGATAAAATTCCCGGATAGCGAAAGCCGGGTGGCAACACTCGGTCTGTTTTCCTTCCCGTCTCGCCATTTATTTACGAGTCGATGATTCTCGATTCTGGGTTAATCATCGATTTTCACCTGGAAGGGCGGCGCCGCGCGGCTCAGAATAACATCCCTCCGTCGTCATACGCTCCCGTAATCAGCGCTCACCTCAACCTCGGCTTCAAACGATAATGAATACCGCAGACCGTTGAAAAAAGTTATGGGTAAGCTGATTCGGTAATGAGTTAGTTCAATATTGTTATGATGGTTAAGTCCAATATATCCATCCTGTGAGAATATGTCTTCGCTCGAGGTATTTCTTAAAGGTTTTTGTTCGATTGACCGGTGCAAAGTGGGGAAGTTTTGCCGTTTTCTGAAAAAATCGCTCTTTTATTTTCTCAATCTACGCTACTTGGGCTTCTTTGAACATTCACATTATGTCAATACACCGCTGACATAGATTATATCCTTACTGGGAACTACCCTTAAAATCATGCTGCTGCTGCCCTCTAACAATTATACGTGCAAGACAAGGAACACCAAAGCGACGCCTTACGATGTACCTATGAAGTATTCGAGCTCTCACTCTTGAAGTTTTTCAAGGGCGTCTCTAACAGCACGTGGCAGTTGCTAAAAATGTTATGTCATGAGAAAGCATCGCTAGGGTTTCTTTGCAAAACGATCAAAGTGACTGGAATGCACTGTTTTTATTCCATTTAAGACGGCACATGGTGAGTGCCGGGCTTTCGTTTTTTTGTTTTACAGTTTGGCGGGACTTTTCCAAAAAATCAGCAAACTCAAATTTTTGGATCCCGCCGTATGAACCCCCAGGCGTTGCCAACTTTTCTTTGATAAAAAGCGGATTCCCTGGTAAACTTGTGAATATTTCTCGTCCAATTTTTCAGAGAATTTTGTTGGTATTTCGATCTGAAGTTCCTGAAAATTTCAAGGAAAAATATTCATAATTTCCCTAAGAAATAAAACAGTTCATCAAAAGAAATTTGGCAACTCTCGAATGTTTATACGACGTTCTTCCTTAGCACGGTAGAATAGCAATGCAATATATCGGTTACTTCCTCTGACTGTGCACCAAGCATTGAGCCATTTTCCAAAGTCCGGCAGTCCTCCGACACCCGCGCCGCGTCCAGAACAATCGACTCAGGACAGTGATAATACGGGCGAAGTATTTTTATGCCGGGAAACTCTGCGTGCCAGGAGAGGTATCACGGAAGCCGCCGAGAACAGCGTTGTCCATTCCAGCTGGATTTCCCGGGAAGGACACGGGTGAAATAGAGGGATTTCCGGGGCCGAGCCAGCGATCGCGCTGCAAACGCTCCGGAAACCCACGAGGCAATACATCCGAATTTACGAGCGCCAATAGCGGGCCGGGTTCCGTTTTAAACACAGGCTTGGCTCCGGTTAACGATACTTTGGCGTGCCGGTGCCGCGGCCGATGCGTCTGAATAATTCAGACTTTGATTATTACTACCAATTTCAATTTTTCCCCGCCCACGGAGGCGGCGTCTACCGTGGCTGGCCCCTGTGGTTTTTCGCGGTCACGACCAACTCCCCCCCCTCCTCCCCCAACGAAGCCCCTTTTCCCGCGCCTCCTCCTGCTCGGATGCCTTTTCCCGGCTGGAGACACGCCCTTGCGTAATCACAGATTTCCGTCCTGTGTCAGCACCTACGACTGGAAACTTTCGCCAGAGCGTTCCGTCGCCAGTCCACTCAAACTGAATTACTCTGTCCAGGGTTGCCACAGTCAGGGAAAACTGGGAACTGTCAGAGAGTTTTAAAAAGTCAGGGGAAACCGGAAAATGTCAGGGAAAAGGACGAAAATGTCAGGGAAAATGCGTTAAATTGCCCTCATTTGCTTTCTAGATTGGGTTCCAGGTTTCGAACAACCTGTGTCAGCACCCACAACTGGAAACTTTCGTCAGAGCATTCCGTCGTCAGTCCACTCAAACTGAATTACTCTTTCCAGGGTTGCCACAGTCAGGGAAAACTGGGAACTGTCAGGGAATTTTAAAAAGTCAGGGAGAACCGGGAAATGTCAGGGAAAACCGGAAAATGTCAGGGAAAATGTGTTAAATCACCTTCATTTGCTTTCTAGATTGTATCGAGGTTTCGAAAAACAAATGCCTGAAAACTATTTTCAATTATGCCTACTTAACTTTCTAAATAACTACTTAATAACTTAAAACTAACTCAATAAAAACTACCGAATTTTCGAAATTCTGTGGCAACCCTGTCCGTCGTGCTGAGGAAAAACGCCATATCAGCACTCGAATGTTGCCGAATTTTCTCTCAGAAAATATTTATTCTTGAAGAAAGTCATGAATATATTTCTCCTACAAATTTGTAGACGTTCTAGATCAAATTACAAACGAACTCCTCTGAAAAATCCTTCGTGGTGTCTGGATCCGCCTATGATCTAGAATCCAATATGAGCATTGTAAGTGCGACGATTCTTTTTTCTCCAAAATCTCAACATCGTAAATGATCAATTATCACACAACGACGTAACGTTGGTGGAAAAGGAGGGGGACGGGGAGGTTTTTTTGGCGTCGGAAACAACAAAAAAGTAACATTGTAATCATAGAAATTAAGTAATTCGCCACCTAGCCGGGATTTTGACGAAATTCCTAATTCAACACAATGTTCCCACAATGCAAAATAGTCAAATGTTCTTACTTGGACTGAAATTCTGATTATTTCATCAACTGTAGACAAAATAATGCTCTGATGATGTGGGAAGGAATACTCTGTAGAAGTGTGCTTCATACAATGATAAATAAGTTGTTTCTGGTCCTGGATTGCACATATCTCAAAATACACAGAATTTAATAAAATAAACATATTTCACAATTTGGACTTTTGAAGAAATGCGAGGAGCATTTTTGAACGGGAAATGCAATTACAGTCTGAACTTTCATAGACTGTTACTCTTAAAATACTGGAAATTCGAGAGTTCTCTGTGAAAACATAAAAAACATCGTAACCTCTGAGGATTTGACTGTGTGCCCAGGCATTTGATGAAATGCTTCCCTGGTAAAAATTGGCGATAGGAGCTGCGTTTCAAAATACCACAGGAATTCTTATAGCCGGCTAAAGAAGGCAATAAAAAATCAAATAGCTGGCTATGGAAAGCGGAGCAAATCATATAGCCGGGCTATACGAAGCGATAAAAAAATATGCAGCCGGGCTATAGTTCCTATCGCCGGGCTTTACACTTTATCGCCATCGGCTATAAAAGGCTATAAGAAATTGTAGAAATTCGTGTGCTTTGGAAATCATTAAGTTTGATACGGAACCACCATAATATTCACAAAACACACATTATGTTTTCCTTTAATACATATTTTTTTTCATCAATTAAAATGAGAATAATCCATACAGGATGTGCAAACATTTCCAAATCATGAGTTTAAAAACGCTGACTCCGCAAGATTATATTGGAGCCTAACACAGAGCGGAGCTGCGTGCTGCCAGCGATAAGCGCGCACCAGCGCCTACAAACCCAACAGGGATACTTCACGCATGGCGCAATGCGTGAAGTATCCCTGTTAGTTTTGTAGGCGCTGAGGCGCTTTTCGCGCTGGCTGCCCGCCCGCCGCGCCGCAGCGTGCCACGGCGCTTGAAGCAACTATTTCACACCAGAGGTATTGCACAGTATCATACGAAATTGAAGGCGCTCCAACATATTAGGAATGGCAGGCATCCTTCAAAAGCACGGAGCTTTCCTCGCAAAATAAATCAAGGTACTACGGCACAAAAATAGAGCGGTAATCCAAAAACAGTCCTAGCATCCGTAATTAGTAACATTTAGCAAACACTTTATCGCCTGGCTGTTGTTTAATCGCCATCGGCTATAATGGCTTTAAGAAATTGTGCAGCCGGCTATAGAAGCTATTGGAAATCTTACAGCCGGCTTTAGGTCTATGGTATTTTGGAACACAGATTTTAGCCAATTTTTATCAGGGTTGATTTGACTATTTGCCTTCGACACATAAGTGTGTTACGAAACAACGTCAGTTTGAGTTTCATCCGTCGCTGAGTAATATATACGTATCTTTATTTTTCTTTCTTGATGGATTTTAGCCTCATACGATTTCAAACACCGTTGGTCGTCATCCCGGTTCTCATGAAAATTCAAGCAGGCTCCCAGCCGAAGACTGTCATAAATATTAAGGCGGAGGGGCCGTCGCAAATAAATCGACCCGAAACTTTCTGCATAAATGATGATATAACGTACCCGGGCGGATTCAAGTTTTGATATAAATGTGGGTTTTTCTTTTTCGCCGAGGCATTGTATTCCGCGCCTTTTCATCGGATTCACAATGAAAGCTTTGTGCCCTTTAGTTTTGAAAAGCGGCTACCACTGACCGTTTAAATGCAGTTACATTCCTCCCGGTTCCGTTCGTGTTTTTATTACTTCCTTTTCCCCCCTTCATTGGTACGTAGTCAAATAAAATGCTCGTTCAGCATTTCAATTTCAGTGCCCGAGTTTTCTCTTTGCTGTTTGCAACCTTGCTTTGCATCGATCTTGTTGAGTCTTTAAAGGCGATGCCAACACCTCGAATAGAATCAAATAAAGCAAGAGCTGTCCTTATTACTACGGCGAGAAATCTACTTACCTACTGCTCTTTGCGGAGTAATGTCTCATGTGTACCATGAACTGGCTATGTGTGATCATCTGATAGGATAGGAAACGAAATATCTCAATCCTTTTCCTGAGACAATATTTCATGCACAGCGGCACATAAGTGGACATTTGGTGGAACTTCAAGTATAAATGGACTTCATTTTACAAGAAGGAACCAATATTTCTATAAGCTCATGATAACACTCATCTCCATAGAGAAATTTGTTGCACATACTTCGTTTCTTAAATGAGCCAAACATAATAGTTCTTCACTGGAGAGTAAATTTCGAATGTGGAATCAAACGCGTTCGTGAATTCTATTTTCCCTCTCGCTGTAATAAATTACAGTTCAGTGGAATTGAACTGCCTGGTTATTTCGTAATTTCCGCTGTCGGTTTATATATATTTTTTTAAGCTAAGCCAACGAATTCTGTGTATTTGGGAAAAAATGAAAGTTTTGTCGAATCTAACTCATGCAATTTTTGGATTTTTTTTTCAATAGCCAGTTTGACCTAATGATACCTAATGCCAGGAATAACCACATTATTTGACCTAATGTTAGGTTTTTTCTGCTTCAGATAAGTCTGATTTCAATTTAAACAAAACAAACTCCAATTTATTGCTACCCAGTTGCTTTGTTTTACATCTCCAAAAATCCAAGTTCAACATGTTTGCGTTAAGTTTGCGACGCTGTGATTCTTACACTGCCCTGTTCAGAAATACTTTCTGCTTTTCTCAAAGCGGGACATGGTAATCTCCCGACAGACACCCGATGCTATGGCCCGAGGGCTGTGATATCATCAGTTTACATCAATTGATGCAACTCTCGTACCCTATTCCCACGCACAGAAGCTCATATTTTCTATTTTTCATCGGCAAAGTTGTCGAATTGCTAGTGATATAACCGCTCCTATTTTTACCATGACTCATGCGGAAAGATGCAAAAATACGAATCGTCTCCGTGAAAATTGTGTTCTCAGCAAAGCCCTAGAAGGATTGAAGCTGATAGAAGCTCTCCTCGCATTGTTGCCGTATGGTGCTTAAAAAGCAGCACTTTCCTCAATTTCAACCCATCTATAATATCCACATTTAATCCCCTGGTAAAAATTGGCAGTAGAATGTGTGTTCCAAAATACCATAGACCTAAAGTCGGCTGTACGATTTCCAATAGCTTCTGTAGCCGGCTGTACAATTTCTTATAGCCTTTTATAGCCGATGGCGATAAAGTGTAAAGCCCGGCGATAGGAACTATAGCCCGACTGTATACTTTTTTATAGCTTCGTATTGCCCGGCTATATGATACGCTCCGCTTTCTACAGCTAGCTATATGATTTTCAATAGCCTTCTTTAGTCGGCTATGAGCACTCCTATGGCATTTTGAAACGCAGCTCCTATCGCCAATTTTTACCAGGGTCGTGTGACCTGGCAACCTTCTTTCCCCGGCACGGCGTCGATGTTGAAATTGAATTTAGTGTTGACAGAAATTTCCCTGTCGCGGAGTCCCAAAATCAAAAGTTGAGATTCGGAAAGGTCCTTCGATTCAGCTGGTGATGACCTATTTCGAAGCAACTTTTTCTTGGAGCAAGACCCCGGACAATAATGTCGAAGCAGTGAAAATTCAGCTGTAAATTTACGAGCGCGCTAACTTTCCGACAGAGTGCGCCGCGCGCCGGAGAGCTCTCTCTCCAAAGCAGAAGAAAAAAAAAGATCCGCGCGCGCAATTGCCCCGCGAATTGGCAGAAAAGCGACGAAAGTTTCGCTGCGACTCCACTTAAGGTCCATGCAAATCATCCTTAGCCAGTCACGTCCGGTTTTATATTTTCCGATCCTATCTTAGCTGAGAGTTCATTATAAATCCAAATCCAATGTGCATTGCGCGCGCGCGTCTCCGATGAAGCTATTAAACAAGATAGATTGAGCACAGGGGAGAATTTCATGAGCCACCGCCCGCGGCGCACTATGGTCCAAAACTCAAGAGTAGGAAGAAATAAGTCGGATAATGACTGAAAAATCACGAAAGTTCCGTTGCTGATGTGTTTTGAGTCGCTAATTTCGAATTTGATGTCAATTTGCCAAGATTTTAACAGTCTAACCTATTAATTGTGTGCGAGTTTATGGCACGCTGCGGCGCGGCGCGGCAGCGTGCTGCCAACTCGAAACGCGCACTGACGCCTACAAACCTAAGGGGATACTTCAAGCATTGCGCAATGCGTGGAGTATCCCCTTAGGTTTGTAGGCGTCAGTGCGCGTTTTGCGCTGGCAGCACGCCGCGGCTGTGGTAAATAATCGATGCGATTATTTAGGTGTTCGCTGCAAACACCCTACATATCGATCCTTTTCCATAGGATTAAATGGCAGATTAATCGATGTATCGCAAAACACGCTGCGCCACTGGTCATACCCCAACTTTTATGACCACTTTTTCCGGGAAGCTCATAAATTACCTCCATACGTCGATACCCGTGATCGCCAACGACTGTTCTGCCGTGCTAAGGAAGAACGCCGTATGAGCCATCAGGCGTTGCCATATTTCTTTCAAGATAAACCGAATTTACTGAGAAAATTGTGAATACTTTCCCGCAAATTTCGTGCACGATTCAATCTAAAATATTTGAAAATTTCAAGGATAAATATGCACAACTTTCCTGGAAAATACATGTTTTATTCGGGGAAATTTGGCAACGCCTGGAGGCTCATACGGCGTTCTTCCTTAGCACGGCAGTATTCCGTTGATCCGAATTTCTTCCTATGCACGCGTTTATTGTCTTGTAATACTTAAAGCCGTTCCGTAGGGTGAGACTCAGAGGCGCCTGATGACATCGCAACGTTTCAAAGTTGTAGTATGAGAATTTATTTTTGTACTCATGTTGGTGTGTGTTTTATATTGAAAAAATTAAGAAAGTTTCTTCAGATGACAAAGAAACTCACGAAATTTTAAAGAAAGCGAGCACACTTGAATTTGTGTGTATATACATAATTGTCAAACGAAACTTTGGAATTATAGCATCCCTGACTCTAACCCTTTTATCTAGCGTTGTGCGCCTTTCCGTTTTGAATCAAATCGCAAGCGCTTGTAGCTCACGACGTACAATTTACCACCAAAAAAAAAAAAATAAATAAAATAAAATAAAAATTAAAAAGTAGCAAAATTGACCAAAGTAGAAATACGATGTGGTATTTTCACAAGAAAAATACGTACAAGTAACACTTCACTCCCCCAGTTTTCTTTTAACTTCTTTATTCTAAAATATTTAAGTATACACTGAGAAAACATCTTAAATTTTCCACCAAGAAATATTTTCTCTTGAATCAAGAATGGTGCTGCGAAATTTAAACTATTGTTTTGCGTGACGCAATAATTATTTTACTTGTCAGTTGAACAATTCAGCTTGAATCAAGATGAAAAACTCCCGGCGGCAATTTCGAGAATCATCATGTCAGAGCCGAGCCCTCTTTTCAGTGTGCGTGATTCTTGAACTCTAATTATTTACGTCTTTTCTCGAGTTTTTTACGCGCAACTTTCAAACTCGTAAATCACCAGTTTTGAAATTTTGACGTCATAAATTAAAGCCGGTCCACGAGGGAGTGAGAAATTGTGAAATGATCGTTTTAGCCAGTTTATGATTAACATGCATAGTATGAAATGGACGCATTTCTGCCAAACGGAACTATGTGCATTAAGACGTGAGCCCTGAGACTCATAAGAATATGTGCATAACAGGGCTCACGTCGTAATGCACATAGTTCTGTTTGATAGAAATACGTCCAAATGTTTTTCGTATGATGTTTGTGTGGGGAGGAGAGAGAGGGGATGAAACTAATCACGCCACGCTGAATATTGTCTCGTGGTAGGTAAAAGTTGATGTAGCTGTTTTTTGCCTCTACAGACGAGACTCAGTAGATTCTCAACAAAATCAGAGTTGACATTTTAATGTGTCCTGAGAGTCTCGTAGCAAGCGCCCCCTCCCCCTCCCCTCCCCCTCCTTCACCTCCGCCCTTTCGCAACTCCACTAAATACCTGGAGGGGTAAAAAGTTCCCGCCCAACATAACGACACGCTACTACGCTCATACGTCACACGGAGGGAAGCAATTGGACGTATTTCTATCGAACGGAACAATGTGCATTAAGACATGAGCCCTGAGACCCATAAGAATACATGCATAACAGGGCTCACGTCATAATGCACATAGTTCCGTTTGATAGAAATACGTCCAATTGGTTTTACGGAAAATGTGATGTGCAGTTAGAACATACTTTGTGTACGGGCTGAGTTATGAGATGGGGCTGTGTATCTGCATTTCTACATGGACGCATTTAAATCAAAAGGAACCATATGCATTGTGACATGAACCCTGTCGTGCATGTATTCTAACGGATATCAGAGTTCATGTCGGAATGAATATGGTTCCTTTTGATTTAAATACTTCCACATATGAACTGTGTCATGCAAGAACTCGTAATTTTATCATAACAAAGATTGACGTTAAGATTTAGAACCGCAGGCATAGAGTTGTTTTCCGTGACACGATTTACGATTTTTCCACCCGGGGCTAACAACTTCGCCACCCCTAGACGTTGAAAGGTTTTTCCTCCTTTTGCTTTTCTGTCATGTGCGTGTAATTGTATTGAGAAGAAAAAAAAAGCCCTTCTCAAAATCTTCTGCCTTGTTTTCGTACACCACCGCCGCACATTGAAAAAAAAGATTGGTAGAATTTACCATTCCCTCACGCTGCATTTCACACAGCGTCAATTCAGAGTGTCAATTCCGCCAGACAAAAGGTAAACGTTACTATTTACTGGTACGCAGGTTTACCTTTTTTCTAGCAGAATTGACTTATCGCAAGTGCGTTCGAATCTCCACTCCACGGTGTCCTGCCGCTCTGGCCGGGGAGAACAGTGGATTCTCATATCTGCTGTTCTTACAAATAACATGGTTTTCAGTTCAAATTCAATTGCGTTGAAAGTCTGGAACTTTGCGCAGGCATTACCTACTGGAGACTCCAGAATCCGGTAAAAGCGTTTTTTCCTAAAAATGGCAGAAGTCAGCGACCGCTATTGTTACACATAAGTTCTTAAATGCTGATTTTAAACAATCAAGTAGATTAATTTCATGTAAGAGGTACAACATAGGCAACTTGCGTGCAAAGCGGATTTGAAACTCATTCCGATTTTTTATTACAATACGTTTTAATAAGAAGTGCCCCTTCAGCTAGTAAATAATTAACGTACATAACACTCCAATGCAGTGACAATAATTGGACTTGATTTTGTAATTAGCACTACAACTTCTGACTCACCCGTGAAAACACTTGTGCGCATGGGAAAGCTAATGGTACATAGGTCGATTCTCAACTGAACCAGACATTGTGATTTCGTGATTCCTACTTGGAAAATGTAGTCCAATTTGACCATAGCTCTGATCCCTAGCTGTGTTACCTAGGTAGATACTCATTTGTACACCCACAAATATTCACACCCGAAATATTTCGAAAATATGCTGCCATGCAGTGTCGGCGTCACATCGGTCACAGGTGTTTCTGTTCGTCAAAACAAAACGGCCGCTGTGAGCAGTCAAACTTGCTGAAAAAACTTTCTATTCCGTTGAGTGAAGTGCTCACATCAAAATGTTTTCGTAGAATTGCTCATATGCGTTTCATGCCGACCAGCGACCAAATTGTGTTAAGCGCAATGTGTGAAGTATTCCTGCAGTCTTGTAGGCGCTAATATGCTAATAGTTCCATCGTCCTCTGAAGAATGTGAAAGCGGCACTCACACTGCGGTGGAACAACGTGGCAATTTCCAGGGAAACGATCCCTCAAGAAAACAAGCTCTTAATACCTAACTACATAGCAGTGTTTCGAGGCGGTTCATCCGCGGCAGACATGCAATCTTAGCGGTGTTGCTTTCTTCCATCAAAATTTCACTAACATTACGGTGGTTCGCGGAAACTCAGAGCCTCCTGAGAACATCGACAACGCTGGGATTGAGGCTCTAACGATTTCCACCCATTCAATCGCCAACTTGATCCCTGATATCTTTTAGGTAGTGTTTATGGCTCGAGTATGCGATCGTCGCAGCCTTTTTCCATTTCAGGATGTCTGCAGTCATTTTTCGGCTGTTGAGCCGTAGACGATGCCTCATTCACAAGGAATAATACACCGTTTTCGCGTCAAATGAAGAACATAAAGAAAAAATGAAGCATTGTATTGATGAGAGGGGATGGTCCCAATGAAAAAAGGAGATCAGTAATAGATAGACTAATCACAATCCACGTGAGACACTTTAGTTACTCCATCATTTTCCCTCTTGATACGCAACAACCACCCGTTCCCACCAATCAGATCGCTTCATTTTCCATTTGTCCTCTGCGTCTGTCAATTTCAATAATTAACTCGCTGGAGGGTCTACCTAATTCTGACCAATTCGTGACATCTTGGACTGCACGGAGCTCTTAGATTGGAAGGGGGGGGGGAAACATGGTTGACGTTTGTGCTCGGATGTTGCAGAATTGACGTCTGGACGTATTTCTGCCAACGGAACTATGTGCATTAAGACATGAGCCCTGAGCATGCATCATAAGAATAATGCATAACAGGGCTCACGTCTAATACACGCAGTTCCGTGTGTCAGAAATAACTCCACGTAGTCCAGTCAATCGATAACATTTTTCTGGGAAAATCAATATATAGCGCAAAGCGCATATATTCATCGGCAGGAAGTGCATATTAGCGCCTACAAGACTGCAAGAATACTTCACGCATTGCGTCAAACCCTGTTGTCGCTGGTCGGCGCGGAGCGCATATTAGCGCCTACAAGACTGCAGGAATACTTCACACATTGCTCTTAACACAATTTGGTCGCTGGTCGGCATGAAACGCATAAGAGCAATTCTGCGAAAACATTTTGATGTGAACACTTCACTCAACGGAATGAAAAGTTTTTTTCTTAGCAAGTTTGACTGCCCCTAGCGGCCGTTTTGTTTTGACGAACAGAAACACCTGTGACCGATGTGACGCCGACACTGCATGGCAGCATATTTTCGAAATATTTCGGGTGTGAAACGCAAAAAAGCCAGAATGTATGGTTTCTCATTCCAAACTCGGGTCCAACTAGTATATTAAAAAATAAAACGGGGGAGAAGCCTACAACGTTGGAAACCGAGATTCGTATAGTTTTCTCCACCATAATGCATTTCTTTATCTCACTTCAGTCCTACGGGCTGGTTACTGAAATTGATGGACAAAAGGCCGAAGAGAAAATGGAGCAATCCTATTGGTAGAAACGGATAGTAGTGGTCGTTACATACGAGGGAGAATTGATAGACTAAATAGGGTCTTTCGCAGGTTGCCGTTAGTGATTCTATGTCTTATCTACTTTGGCCTTTGCAACCACCCGCTTCCACCAATGTAGGATCAGATTTTCTCTTTGTCTTTTTTGTCTATCGCTTTGTCTATCAACTTCATTAATTAGTCATCTGAGTGTTTAGTCTAATGTTTTGTCTATCAGTTTCAATTATCAGCCTGCTGAGTGTTTAGTCTATCGCTCTATCAGTTTCAATAAAGAGCTCGCTGAGTGTTTTGAAGGTTCTAAGTATGTGTTTTTTTTTCCGTTGGCAGGTTTCTTGTCCTGGGACGTAGAATCATGCCACGTAGATTTAGAAAAGGAACTGAGCATCCTCACATCAGAGGCGCCGGAAGGCGAAGAGGCCAAAAATGGTAAGTGTACCAGTTACTGAAAGTTTTAAGAAAGGTTATCATTTCATCGTCACGTTTAGTACGTAAAACTCCGCGGGAAAACGGAATTCAGTCCGAAAATGTACTCAAGATTGAATGATTGATCGGAAGGTATGAATTCGATCGACATGAAAAGATCGAAAAACAAAAACGTGACCTGATTGACAATATTCGATCGTTCCACGGATTTTTCAATCGAGTTACGGGTTTGTCGATCGAATCGCGTCGATCGGCTCGAGCCTCCCCCCCCCTCTCGCCCCATCCATGTCTATCGAATCCATTTACATACAAGACATGAAGCGCCCAAAAATGTCGAACCAAACTGGAGGCACCTATTGACGTCATGTTTTTTGCAGTGGTGTGGCGCGTGGCGTGCTTTGTGATATATCGATGGATCTGTCATTTGAACCCATCGAAAAAGATCGATAAACTAGGTTTTCGCAACGAACACCTTAATAATCGATTCTTTACCGTAGCTTCAAATGGGGAAATATCGATAATCGATCATTCACGCCACGCCACTGGCGTTTTTGACAGTTTCTCCGAGTTTTCTCCGTAATCAAAAGAGTAATGCATTTTCTTTTGTTCTAAATCATCACCCCTAAAAATGAAAAAGTAGTAGTAGGAGGAGGATCTTTCTGGTTGACATCTAAGAAGAAATAGGACGAAAAAATATGTATTGGAGTAGAATTCAGGTTGAAAAACGAGACGCATTGATGAATTACGCCTGGATGCAACTATACGTTCTCAGTGGATGTCCGTGTTGCATAAGTAATACTACGGAGGCGCTCTGACTACTTTTGCAAAATGACAATCTGAACGACGCACAGTGGATCAAGTCAATAGGAGAGGTCGGACATAATTTGGAAACTTTAAACGCTTAAAACTCCGTTTACACAGAACTTTGAAGTTTTAAGAGTGATTCCATCGGTTTTCTCGTGAAACTTTCTTCCAGAACCACCCCTCAAAGTTTGAAATGTGACGACATAAACATCAAAATTTGCAGTTTTAGGAAAAAATTTCATGTCCGACCTCTCCAATTGACTCGATCCACTGTGCGACGCGACACCCTTGTTACGCTGATAAAAGTAACCAAAGCGCCTTCAATTACTGCTCCAGCAACATTGACACCTACTCAATACGAATAGTCGGATGAAGGCGGTGCAATGCGATCGTCGACCCGAAGTGACGACGCAGGTTTCTTGCCAATTTTATTTCTCTTTACGAATGAATCATTTAATGACACTGTTATAATTAATTTGACGGAGTCTGTGTAAACTTAGCGCATTCTGTTGTAAGAATCTGACGTTAATGAAGCAGTCGTGTATTAGTCGTTTTTACCAAGAACTGTGCTGTCGTGCTAAGGAAAAACGCCGTATGGTGAGCTTTCGAACCTAGTCTAATTTCCTCCGACAAAATGCGAATTCGATAGAAAACTCGAGGGTATTTTTCTCTCAATTTTTCACAGATATTCATTCGCATTTCAATCTCCAGTATCTGAAAATTGAAGCGCTGCGTGCAGAAAGGGCATTTCTTGGATGAGTCAATTATCATTTAAGTAAATGTATGTAAGTAATTTCCTGTAATTTTTACTGAATATTCTTTGTGATTTTACAGTGCTGAAAACGTAACATGCCAAAAAATTCATCTAATAGTTTCCTCTCCAAAATAAAACTAGTACTGGATATTCTGAAACACCGCAACGAAGGAATATCGACGGTGAAACTACCAAACCACGTATCTCGGTTTGCGACGTCGCAGACTTCCTGTCATACTTTATTTTTTAAATGAAAAACTACTTAACATCTAGTCTTGAAAATTTCTGTGATTTTTCCTCTTTGTGCGGAGAAAATTCCGTGAAAATTTCCAGGAATGATATTGATTTGGTCTACTTCAAAAAAATAAAATGTGAGCGTAGATTTTTAAACACCGCAAACGAGATACGTGGTTTGGTAGTTTCACCGTCGATATGCCCTATCTGCTCCCAACGCCTCAATTTTATGGGGGCATATACTTACTCATAACTCTGCTGAAAAATCAACATTTAATCGGAGAAAATCTGGCAACTCTCGAATGTTGACTTGGTGTTTTCCCTTAAGCCGGAATCATACGCTGAATTTGGCAGCTGAAAATGGAAGTCAACAGTAATCGCTCAACAGTTGAAATTTCGCAAATTCTAGTTGTTTTCATCCAGATGTGCATCAAATCCATTCGAATAGTTCAGACAAATCCGACATTATTTGATGGCTGCTGAGAATCGTTGCTGAATTTTGCGCGACGCGCGCAAAATTCAGGCATCGGGCCGAAGACTTCAAGCCACATTCAGCTCCAACATTCAGCGTGTGATTGCGGCAATAGGAGAGGATTGAAATGGACACATTTGAAGTTGGTGTGGAATGGTGGTGTTTCAGGAGAAAGACTGATACAATACGCGAGCGAAAATTTAGTGACGGAGGTGCTGATCCATCCACAACTGAACACGATGGTGCAGTGCATACGCAACTTACTCTCGAGCTTCACCAGGCATCGGCACATCATCCACGCCGGCTACACATTCGCCAACTCCGGTTCTTGGAGTCTCCAGGTTCGCAAAATACCTACCAATAACATACCCAGCCGGCTCATTATTGAAATTCATAGACAAAGCCACAGACGAAGAAGATATAGGGAGTATGGAGCCATCCTATTGGTTGAGATCGGTGGTTCTTATATGTAGACGAAGGAAGAAAATGATGGACGAACTAGAGGGTTTCTCGTGGGTTGTCGTTAGTTAGTCTATTACCTACGTCCTTTGTCCATTGCAACCACCCACTTCCACTAATAGGATTCCTCCGTATCCCTGATGTCTTCTTTGTCTATATTTTTGTCAGTAAATTCCAAAAATCGACCGCAGGGCAGGGTTTCTAAAAAGAGAACCAAGTGACATAAATACTGCCAGATTTGACCCGACACTTTATCTTTTTACAAATGAATAGTTAGAGCGAGTTTGACAGAGAATAACCAAAAGGGCTGTAATCACTTGAGCTCCATAACCACGTACTTGCCTCCTTTTTCCCAACTGATCTACGCTTAGACACTGTGGTCTTGAAGCAAAAAAAAAAAAAGGCGACACATGAGTACGCAAAAACGGTTTGCAGGGAGTGAGTTTGAAGAAGTTGTGTGGACTTAAAATCGCGAAAAATCAAAATCTTGGTTGATCCTTGTTTTCAGATATTGCAAATTTAAAATTTTCACAACAGATACGTGTTCTCTACTGATTTTGATCAGCTTTTTTATTTATTTGTCCATTGAATCGGTGTTGATCGAGGTATAATGCACACTCCGCGACTTTAAATATTACAGTCAAACACAGAGCGAAGCGGCGGCGTGCTGCCAGCGCGGCACGCGCATTGGCGCCTACAAACCTAACAGGGATACTTCACGCATTGCGCAATGCGTGAAGTATCCCTGTTAGGTTTGTAGGCGCCAATGCGCGTGTCGCGTTACTCGCGTTGGTCGCCCTCGCCCGCCGCAGCGCGCGGCGGGCCACGGAGCTTCTAGCAACTATTTCGCAACAGAGTTGTTGCACAGTGTCATACGGAATTGAAGGCGCTCCAACGTATCAAGAATGACAGGCATCCTTTAAGAGTGCGGAGCTTTCCACGCAAAATAAATCAAGATACTACGGCTTGAATAGAGAGCAGTAGTCCAAAAACTCACCAAGTCCTAGCATCCGTATTTAATAAGGTTTCGCATAATTTTTGAATTTCAGTAGAGAAAAAAGTGGCTCGATTTAGGTAGAAACATTCTCGAGTATGCCGTCAAGAAGATTTCATTTTGAATCAAGAATAAAGTCGCTGAGTGAATTAGAGTTAAATTAATTCAGTGGCTTGCTATTCATGGGATGAGCGAATACAATGGAGATGCATGTGTGAGGAATTTGCGATTTGACTGTTGATTCTTGTGTAAAAGTTCGCGAGAAACACGATAATGCCACTGGTTTTCTCTGAAATGAACTCTTAAGCTCAAAAAAAGCTCTCAAGTCGTGGCCAAAATGGAGGCGATATCCCTATCCTGAGAGTCCACCTCTACATCAAAACAAACTCTCCATGCATAGAAACTCTCCATGAATGGGAGCAAATACATTGACAGGGCTGTTTCGATGTAGAGATGGACTCTCAGGATAGCGTGGGATATTCCCTCCATTTTGGCCTCAACTTGAGAGCTTCTTTTGAGCTTGGGAGTTGATCTCAGAGAAAACCAGTGGCACCATCGTGTTGCTCGCAAACTTTTACATAAGAACCAGCAGTCAAATCGCAAATTCCTCACAAATGCAACATCTCCATTATTGCGACTCCTGAGGACCCACTTTTGCCTAGCCTCCCAATTGAAGGAGAATTAGGAGTGTGCGCCTCCAACGACTGCGTAACGTTCCAGTGCCTTGTAATAAACCAAACTCTTTCGCCGACTGTTTTCTTCGCTCCATTTTTAGTCATATCCACGCTAATTGTAAGTATTTCTTACTTTTTAATTCGGGAGAAATCCCATGTTTTTGAGCGTTTGGTCAAAGTCCAAGAAATGCGCGTTTTTCGTCGATCGCCAAGTCCAGCGGACTCCGCGAGCTTCTCCGACCGGGAAATCCAAATCCTCAAGTTCTTTCCAATAAGACCAGCTTGATCTCATTCCTATCAAAGAGCTTACTGTATTGACGGTAAAAAGTTAATCCATTTAACCTCTGTGGTTTTTTCTGGATTTTGGTCGGGGTAAACAAATATGAAGATTAGTGTGGAATCCTAGCTAGGTAATTCAAGGCGTAGAATGGAATGTGTATGGTCCCCAGACTCGGCCTTGCTTACTGCGGGCCGATTATTGAAATTTATAAAAAAAAGGAGACATAGGGTGTATAGAGCGATCCTATTAGTTGAAATGGGTGGTTCTTATAGACTAAGGGGGTAAATGATGGACTAACTATTGGATCTCTCGTGAATTGTCGTTAGTTAGTCTATCACCTACGTCCTTTATCCATTGCAACTACCCGCTTCCACCAATAGGGTTCCTCCATTTTTTGCCTTCTTTTTCTATCGCTTTGTCTATCAATTTCAATAATCAGCCTGCTGAGCCGAGAAACCATAAAAAACTAGTGTTTTTTGCTGTACTCGTGGAGTTTTTTAGACCCAAAGAATTGTACAGGTACAAATCTATCTGGCATTTTTTTCTTATCAGTGCTTAATTTTTTATTTCAGGATGGAACCTTTTCTTTAGCAGATTTTGTCGACACATTTCAAGAGATAGAGGTTCAGCGCGTTATAAGGGCATATGAAAATACTGTAACAGTAGATGTCCACTGTGCTCCTGAAGGAGAGTGGAATACAAATCGATTAGGGAAAGAACAACTTGGAAAATTGTGTAAAGTTACCATAAATCCACTTGATAAGCTTTCACCCGGTAAGAATCCCACTCTCTCCTTGTATTCTATTTCATAAGGACACATTATTTTCTCAATGTTTTTACCATTCACTGCTTGCATTACTAAAAATAATTAGGTAATTTCATTAGGTATATTGGAACAACCTTTTTTTTTAAAAGTAGGGGAAAAAAATTCTAAGAACAGCAATGCACAAAGTAATGAATTTAGCTATGCTTCTACAGGAGGGGTGAGAAAGAGCTTAAGTATACCTAATTTAAATATCCTGGTGAAAATACACCCAACCTGTTACGTTTTCATAATCCATTCGATAGCAGTGTCATAGTTGAAGTATAAACCTATTATTATACACAGTTTATAAGAAGAGACTTACCATGTTTCTTCATTTCTAGTTTCAAAAAGCTGCTGTGGGTAATATAAATGGTTTTGAAATTACTTATCATACCAAAAAAGGGTATGAACTTTTGCAAAGTATGTTAGAGATGGAGTTGGATTAATTATTTTTGGATCGGGTACCACCTGGAAAAGGCTATGGGGATGGTACACGAAGGGATAGCAGCAGGACAAAATTTCATGATACCAGTTGCCCTAATAACCTTTTGGTAGGAAGACACAATTGGCGTTTGGGTGTCGCACATAGCGAAAAAGTCTGCTGTAGGTATGACCTGTATGTTTGTACGTACCAAAGTTGTCTCTCCGTAATTTTAATTGATTTAAAAAAATTTTATATTGCAGGAAGCGAAGCTGTGAAAAAATTTGTTGACTATCTCGGACAATATATTCAACCTACCTCTCTTGAGCAACTGTTGGAACCATCAGATGTGGTTGGAAATATTAGGTTCAGCCACCCAACATTGTATGTTTTTCCGGGCGGCCAAGGGGATGCCGCACTCTTTGGAATCAATGGTTTTAATATGTTGGTAGATGGAGGTTTCTCCAGAAAAGCGTGTTTCTGGAATTTCGTCCGTCATTTAGATCGCTTAGATGCAGTTCTTATGACAAGAATCAACAACAGTAATATCAATGGAATTTCCTCTCTAGTGAAGAGAAAAAGGGAAAATCCAGTTTACCCACAAATAGGACACTTCTTTTGTAATTTACAGGTAAATTCATCAAATTATTTTTACTTTACTTTTGCTAAGAAATGTTTCATAATATCAAGCAATGTTTTCTTGATCAAAAAAGCCGCGGCCAATAGTTGACTTTCATACACCAAATGATTATTTTATCGTTTTATTTTATTTTGATTTTAATTTTTTTTTTTTTAATTTTTATTTTTTGAGCCAAATGATGAAAATTGGGAAAAACACACAGACTGTGTCCTAATTTATTATGATTGAGGAGCTGGATGCAAGAAGGGCATTTCTTAAAAAACCTTATTTTGAGATACCTATAAGGGATTGAAAGTTTGAATGTTCTTCCCGGCAACAGGTTTGGCCAAATGTTGTTCAATTCTTTTTTCCATGAAAATGAAAGTCCCAAGGAAGGTACTGACATGACGGTCACAATTCTTTTTTGAGAGTAATTTTTTGGTTGAAAGAAACAATTAAAGCTACCTATATGTTGAGGGGCTTATTTACCCAGTACGTCACGACCCACTCCTACAAATTAATTCGTCTCATGATCAATGCTATCTGATTGTATTTATATTTGGTGTGATGATACTTAAGGATATGAGGGATACATAGAAAAGTTTTACGAAAAAAGGGCATTTCTTATGAAATGTTTTTTTTGTACCCAACGCCTCATTTATTACTTAAGGTTAGAAAATTTTAGTTTGCATCATTGTCATGGAAAATAATGGACTAGGGTGTGCGCAGACAAAAATTTAATGTAAATTTTGTAATCCCATAAATTTTGAATTTTATGAAGTTGTCTCCAAGGTATAAGCTTATGAGCATTCAAATACGTTTTTCATGCTCATGTCTTTTAATACTTAAGGTCATTTAAAATTTCATGAAATTCTTGTTTTACAGAATTCCTGAAAACACAGTAACTTTCTCTGCAATGAAAAATAATTTCAATTTTTCTCTTCTTGTTTTCCTAGGAACGGAAGAACATTCTGTCTCCAGATGGCGACAAAGACAAAGATAGATTGTTAATCAATTTACTGGATTTAGGTCATGATATGGTGCAAGATTTGCGGTTTCTACATTTACGTCCTCATCCCTGTTATCGAGACAACATCATCGAGCCAATCAATTTGTACCATAAAGTAGGTCACGGAAAATTAGACATGTACGTTTTAAGCCCTGCTAAAGATAGCAGGGAAGTTAGGGAATTCATATCAAAATGGAATACTGGCGATTCCAAATTGTTCAGCAAAAAGCTCAGTGATAAAGATAGTTTTCCACTTCCTAACATCGTATCAATTTGTGCTTTGCTAGTGTGGCAGCCTGCTAATCCATCCGACACCATCACTCGCATTTTGTTCCCAGGCAGCGCACCTCAACATAAAATTCTAGAGGGCTTCGAGAGAATACGGCATTTAGAATTTTTAAAGCATCCAGTTTGCTCAGCAAAATCACTGTCACCGTCAGTATCAACGGTTAATTTTGGCAGATCTAGTAGTAAGCAGAGAACATACACCAGTGTAGAAAAATCAGGGACTGAGAACATCAAAACAAAAAATGTCACAGATGTTAATGAAAAAACTGTGTCGAGATCGGTCTCTGCTGTTAGTAGTAGTCAAAAATCATCAAGCACTGTGACAAGCACCATAAAATCTAAAGTATCGAACAAGACTGAAATTAAGAAATCTGAATTAACTGAGAAAAAACAGGAGGTAGATGGTCCAGTTATTAGTGAATTGCAGAAAGATAGTGGAGAGAAAAAGGAAACTAAATCAGTGATGAAAGCAGATGAAAAGCCAAAAGCCAACATTGAAAAGAAGGAGCACAAAGCGGGAGAAGTCAAGCCCACTCAAAAGACAAAAACAGAGAGGAGTCGAATCGCTGAAAAGAAGTCAATTTCAGGAGAGAAAGAATCAAAATCACCTCCTGAGTCACCCAGGAAAACATCCGACACTAAAATCAATGGAAAAACTGATATCAATAGGCTGAGATCAATTACGAAAACTAGATCACCATCTGCAACGCCGGCCAAGAGTACGAAAGAGGAGAAGAATCGTAAAGTTGTTGAATCTAAGACAGTCACACGCACTGCCCGGTCTACCTCAAAACCGCCTGTGGCTGCAAAGAAGCAACCTGTCGCAACCAAAAAAGAGGAAGATAAGAAAGAAACTGAAAAGAAAGAGGTAGAGAAAAAGGAAGCTGATAAGAAAGAGACAGTCAGGGCCGCTCCTAGGCCGGAGCGAAAAGTAGTGGCAAAGCGAAAGAAGTCACCGGAGGTATCAAAAGAAAAACTTAAATCACCAATGAAAGCGATCAAGCCTGTGAAATCAACCAAAGTGATGAAAAAGAAACAAGAAGACAAAGAAAAATCAGTTGTTTCTGCTGCCACAGAAGCAGTTTCAACTATCGAACGTAAAGCTATTGCAAAAGCTCTTGAAGAGAAAAGTTTGAGCATACTTGCTGAGAGAGCTGAGATTCAGTCAGGGAGAATAGAAGAAACCATTATATCTATGAAAAACGAACAAAATATCAGCGCTGACGGAGAAATTGATGAGGTTCTGATTATTGAAAAAGTAGAACTGGTGCCAGATACCTCAATGAATGATCAATTAATTGTCAAAGATGGCGTGGAAATTTGTGGTACTGAAGAGAAGGATAGTATACTTGAAGACAAAATAGAGCTTCAAAAACAAGCCTTAGATCTGCTTGAAAATGAGAAAATAAAAAAGGAAACTGAAGAACATGAAATGTCTCAGAAAGATGATGGAGCATCAGACGACGTCAAAGAAGCTGAAATTGTTGGCAAAGCTGAGGAATTATTGACCGCTGACAGAGAGGACCAAATAAAAGGAGAGGTTGATGATATTATTACCTCTGCGACCGATATTGTTTCTAAAAACGAACAGGAAGCGAAAAAATCAGCTGAAGTCTCCTCTGAGGAGCAGAAAGAAGTGACATCGGGTAGTCCAGTTAAAATCTCTACTCCAGAAAAATTATCAGAAGAGAAACTGGTTGACATCAAGGATAAATCCAAAGAGAGAGAAATTGAAAGTTTGCCAGATGAAAAAGTGTCAACAACAGGCGAAAGTGGAGCAACAACTGCCCCAACAATGCCTGAAGATGAAAAGATTCCACTTGATAACATAAATGAAACGGTGGAAGAAAAACACGTTAAAGAGGAGACGAAAGAGGATACAGTTCTCTTGAAAAAAGCCGATGAGCAACCAAACTTATGTAATATCAAACCAGATAGTGAATTTATTCGACATACGACTCAATCAATTCGTGATATTGTCAAAACACCGGATGAAGTGGCAGATTTGCCCATTCACGAGGAGTTTGATTCTCAGTCTTTCGATGAGTTCGGACCAGAGCATGGTAAGCCGAAAGATTCACGCAAGTCATCGGTTGAAAAATTAATTGATTCAGATGAGAAGGACAAACAATCTGAAACTCTCTCTAAGGCAGACAAGGATCATATTGTTGCAGAAGTTGATAAAACGGCTGTTGTTGATGAGTCAGACCCAAGAAATCTGAGTGAAAAGAAAGAGAGTGCTAAAATGGAGGAAAGCGAGGGCGCAAACGTAGACTTTCAGCGCAAACTATCTTTAAAAAGCTCAGTGGTAAAAGAAGAGGGCCAATTGGAAGAAGAAAGTCCAGCAAAAATCCCACCTCAAGAAGATGAAGATGGAAATATTGATTTATCAAAGGAAAAAGGAGAAGTGCAAACAGAAGGAGGAGAAAGTATGGTAAAGACATCACTTGATGCTTCGAAGGACACGCATGAGTCAAGTGTTGAGAAGGAAGTCTCATTTGAAAAACCCATTGTTGAAGATGTTTCATATGACAAAAAGTTATCCCCTGTCAAACTGGACATTGACAGCAAGAAGAGAGAAGATAAGACACCTCTCAAAGAAAAGGTGACAGAGCAGACATCTCCAAGGACTGAACTGTTAACAGAGGGAGAGGATAATAATCTGCTTTCAGTAGAGAAACTTGAAATTCGAGAAAAGAGTGATGATGAACTGTCGGAGAAAGGTAGTCCAGAAAAACTTCCTATGAAAGCTATGAAAATCGGGGCCCATGATGAGGGAGAAATTGAAAAAGTAGATAAAACAGGAGACTGGTCACTCACTGAAACTAGCTCGGTGCTTCCGTCAATCATCGAAAAAGGTGAAGAAAAAGAATCTGAGGAGGATAAGTACGATGCTAAACAAAAAATAGAGTTGACAAAAGCAGAGAGGGAAGACAAAGATCAAGATAGTCTTGGGCAATTGGTGGAAGCAGAGCCTGAGTTTAAAACATTGCGGCCAGGGCAGGTTGAATACGTTATTGTCACTCCTGATTCAACACCAAGTACTCCTAAATCGCCAAGTAAGCTAGCCTCTTCGGAATTTAAACATGACACTGTTTGTGCGTTTGCCAAGGTTGAAAAATCAGATGACAAAACAAAGGCACAAGCTCCAGATGCAATGTTAGAACCAAAAACTGAGAAACAAGAAGCAGTTGAAGGTGAAACCTCAGACTCAATTATTCCAGTTACTGTGGAAATTCAGGCACAAGCAGACCACTCAAAGGATGAGAGCTCATCTGATAAGGAGGACTTAAAAGTTGACTCCAAGCTCTCAGACACAGCTCTTCCTGAGGATGCCAAGCTTCCGTCCTTCATCCATGCTGATGACACAAATCTGAACATTGACATTAGCTCAAGACAAGCACTTATAGATGAAGCAACTTCTGACAAGGAAGTGACAACTGCAATAGCTGAGGGTTGTGCTGCAACCCAGCTGCAAGATTCAGCTGTAGATACAAAAGGAATAAATATAGATTCTCATGAAAAAGACCATCCTGAAGCTCCAGAAAAACTAGAAATTCTTGATGACAAACCTGACAGTGACGAATTAGCAAGTTCTGTAATTGTAGATCATGAGTTATCGGAGCTTGCTCATAAATCAGCCACACCTGTTGATGTAATGAAGAAAGCAGATGATGAGACCCCATCACTTATGGCTGATAAGGCTGCGGAGCAACTTTCGCAGTCACCCAGCCCAAAAATCACGAGTCCTGCACCAGAGGAAGGCAAAGGATTAGAACAAGTTACGAAGTCCCCCAGTCCAAAAGTTGCAAGTCCCACAACTGAAACAACGGAAATGATTTCAAAGTCACCTAGTCCAAAGGCAACAAGTCCATTACCTGGTTTTGATGAAAAATTAGAACAAACTTCGAAAATATCCAGCCCTGAGAGAGTAAGTCCTGTGCCTGATGCTAGTAAAACTTTAGCAGATCTGCCGAAGTCTGCAAGTCCTATGTCAGTAAGTCCTGTACCTTCAGAGGATGGAAAATTGGAGCAAGTTTCAAAATTTTCCAGCCAAAAAGACGGAAGTCCCGCCACTGATGTCAGTAAGAAACCAGATGTGGTGTCAAAGTCCCCAAGTCCTGTACCTACTATCGATGAAAAACTGGATCAAAGTTTAAAATCACCCAGCCCAAAAGGAGTTAGTCCTGTGCCAACTATCGATGAAAAATTAGATCTAAGTTCAAAGTCGCCTAGTCCAAAAGGGGCTAGTCCTGTGCCCACCATCGATGAAAAATTGGATCAAAGTTCAAAGTCACCCAGTCCAAAAGGGGTTAGTCCTGTGCCCACTATCGATGAAAAATTAGACCAAAGTTCTAAGTCACACAGTCCGAAAGGAGTAAGTTCTGTGCCTACTATCGATGAAAAATTGGACGAAAGTTCAAAATCATCCAGTCCAAAAGGGGTTAGTCCTGTGCCCACTATTGATGAAAAATTAGATCAGAGTTCAAAGTCAACCAGTCCAAAAGGGGTTAGTCCTGTGCCCGCTATTGATGAAAAATTAGATCAAAGTTCAAAATCACCCAGTCCAAAAGGGGTCAGTCCTGTGCCCACCATTGATGAAAAATTGGACGAAAGTTCAAAACCATCCAGTCCAAAAGGGGTTAGTCCTGTGCCTACTATTGATGAAAAATTAGACCAAAGTTCAAAATCACCCAGTCCAAAAGGGGTTAGTCCTGTGCCCACTATCGATGAAAAATTAGATCAAGGCTCTAAGTCACACAGTCCAAAAGGAGTTAGTCCTGTGCCTACTATCGATGAAAAATTGGACGAAAGTTTTAAACTATCCAGTCCAAAAGGAGTTAGTCCAGTGCCTACTATCGATGAGAAATTGGACGATAGTTCAAAATCATCCAGTCCAAAAGGAGTTAGTCCTCTGCCTGAGGCCAGTAAAACACCAGAAGTTATTTCAGAGTCCCGTAGTCCTAAGGCTGCTAGTCCTGATCTGCGTCACGAAGAAAAAGAACTGAGTTCAAAATCCTCTGGTGAGCAAGTTGTTGATGATAACCAATCGCCGAGAGTGACATCTTTTGAAGATGGTAAAACTTTAGAAAAAGTTTCTACGTCATCAAGTCCAGAAGCAAAAAGTCCAGCACCAACAGATATCCACGGACCAGATCAAGTTTTGAAGTCAGCTAGTCCAAAAGTTGCAAGTCCTACGACTGATGCTGGTAAAATAACAAAATCAGAGTCATTTAGTTCAAAAACATCAAGCCCACCACCTGTTGAACATGATGCAAAATCTTCTAGTCCTAAAGCAAGAAGTCCTACACTTGATTCTTGTGAAAGACCAAAGGATCTGCTTCAGTCTTTGAGTCCAAAAGCACCAAGTCCTTTGCCTGTAGAGAATGAAACTTTTGAGCAAGTATCAAAATCTCCAATTCAAAAAATAGGAGATTATACTTTGGATGACAGTAAAGCACCAGATACAGCATCTAAGTCGTCGAGTCCAAGAGCAACTAGTCCTGAACTTACTACTGAAGAAAAATCGGAGCAAAGTCCAAAATCATCCAGTCCGAAAAAAGATAGTACTTCATTTGCTGTGGGTAAAACACCTGAAATACTTTCTGGATCTTCAAATTCGAAACCAACCAGTCCAGAACTAAAGGATGAGGATATTGTCAAAAAAGAGTCTGTCGCTCTGAAAGTTGAAAGTCCAACATTCGATGATACTAAAAATACAGAACAAATTTCTCAGCCTTCAAGTGGAAATGCGACAAGTCCTGTTCCAATAGATGACAAAGGATTACAACAGGTCTCAATGTCACCTAGCCCAAGAATTGGGAGTCCTACAGATGGTGGTGGTAAAACACCTGATGCGATTTCAAAGTCATCCAGTCCAAAGTCAGCGAGTCCCATACCTGCTCCTGAAAAAAAATCTGAAGAAAGCACTGGACCATCCAGTCCAAAAGAAAAAGATCTCCAACCTGGTTCTGCCAAAACGCTGGAGGAGGTTTCTAGGACATCAAGTCCAGCAGCAAAAAGTCCCGTACCAACTGAAGATGTGGATGTTAAGCAAGTTTCGGAGATTCTCTCTTCAAAGGCTGCAAGTCCTACAACTGATGCTGGTGTTTCGAAGTCACCCAGTCCAAAAACAACTAGTCCATTACCTGCTCTTGATACAAAATCTGAACAAAGCTCTAGACCATCGAGTCCAAAGGAAGAAAATCTTCAGCTTAGTTCTGGCAAAACACCAGAGGAGGTTTCTAAATCATCTACTCCGGGGGCAAAAAGTCCCATACCCACTGAAGATGTAGAAACCAAGCAAATTTCAGAGATTCTCTCTCCTAAAGCTGCAAGTCCTACACCTGACAATATTAAAACAGAGGAAGTGATTTCAAAATCGCCCAGCCCAAAAATCAGTAGTCCATTACCTGCTCTTGATGAAAAATTAGAGCAGAGTTCTAAGTCACCTAGTCCAAAAACATTAAGTCCTCGGATCGATTCTACTAAAGTACAAGAAGTTCTTCCTGTATCTTCAAGTCCAAAAGCAACGAGTCCTGTACCTGCAGAAGATGGAAAAATACAGCAAAGTCCAACTTCACCTCACACTAGAAGTCCAAATGTTGGAAGTCCTACTTTAGAAGCTGCTCAAAAATTGGAACCAGTTTCAAAATCACCCGGCTCAAGAGGAGCAAGTCCTTTACTTGCTGTTGATGAGAAATTAGAACTGTGTTCAAGATTATCTAGTCCAGAAAAATTAGGGGAGTTACTTGCTACAAACGATACACTAGAATCGGTTTCTAAACCTTCAAGTCCAAAAACAAAAAGTCCTGTGCCTGCTGATGATGGCGATGAAAAAACCGAGGAAATTTTAAAATCTACTAGTTCCGTAATTGATAGTGCCGCGTCTGATGCTCATAAAATATCTGAGGACATTTCCAAGTCATTCAGTTCAAATGTTATTAGTGCTACACCAACATCTGATGAAAAATTGGAACAGAAATCAGCATCGCCTATCCTGGATATGAAAAGTCCAGTGCTTGACGCCAGCGATACTAAGCTGACTTTAGAATCGACGACTCTTGAGGAGCGACAGCCTACGCCATCAACTGCTGAAGCTTCTCCTGTTGCAAGTCCTGGAAAAACTGAACACAGTCAATTGGAAAAACAATCAGAAACAAGCCTCTTAACATCAGATGAAAAAGTTAAATCTAGCATTTCTAGTGAGCAGAACTTGACTTCTGAGTTTACAAGTTGTACTTCAGGCTCGGGTGGAGTGAAATCTTCTAGTCAAACACCTTCTTTAGAAGTGACAAAATCGTCCTTCGTAGAAGAAACACATTCAACAAGTCCTAGTCATGATATAAGTCAGAAACAAATATCTCCTGTCATGGATGGAGGAGAGAGTTTGAAACCCTCGAGCCCAGTTCAAGGTACCATGATGGAAACTGCCTCGACAGTTCCGCAGGATATTCTTAAAAAAGAAGATAGTCGCAGCTCGGACTCTCCATCAGGCAAAGAATCTGAGCAGATAACAACTACTTCCCCTTCTCATGATCTTGAACCATCTAGCGAGAGAGTGAAGTCAAGTGCAAGTCATGAGCTAGAGCTGACACCAAGATCAGCAAGCCCTGCAGAAAGTTCTAAAGCAGCGAGCCCAATCCCACCGACGGATAAAAAGTCAGACATTACCTCATCTACCTCCATCTCCCCTGTTCCTAGCCCAACGTTTTCTGTTGACAAAGAAAAAGAGTCCAGTGTGAGTAGCCAAAGTTTGAAGGGTGAAGAAATGACTTCAAAAACTGCAAGCCCTGGAGAGGATCACCTATCCCCAGCACGAAGCCCTTCACCACCAGTCATCCAACTTCCAAAGGATGAAACTGCTAGCAGCCCAGCCCCAGCAAGTAACGATGCGCCTTTACCGGAATCATCCTCGGTTCCAACATTTTCTAAAGAAGGCATCAAAAGTTCCAGTCCTAATGTTGAAGCCAAAAGTTCTCCGAAATCTTCAAGTCCATCCGATAACACACCAAAGGCAGTTAGCCCTTCACTTTCAGGCACTAAAACTCCAGAAGTGACAACAACATCCCCCTCTAATTTACTGAGCTCAGTACCACCTGGTACTTTGCCGGAGACTGAAACTTTAGCTTTCAAAGAAGAGATAGCCTCAAAACTAGTCAGCTCAGTAAAAAGTGATGAAATTGTTAATACGGTTGACATTGTAACAAAAGTTACCGAATCGGTAACTGGCCTTAACATTAGTTCTGGAGGAGAAACAGGGAAAGTATCTAGTCAAATACAAGGGGTGGAGTGTGCAGAAAATCTACAACAAAAAATCCCTGGCCCCGTTTTAGAAGGGGGCATCACTGGAATAATAAATGAGTCTGAAGAATCTATCATGTCCGCTTTGGACTCAGAAAAAATAAGTTCAACAGCTGTCCATGAAGGACTTCAGAAATTATCCAGCCTTCCAGAGACCACTGAGTCAATAAAGAAAACAGTAAGCCCTTCAGCTGATGTAGATACTACCTTGAAAACTGTTTCCTCCGTCTCCGTAGTAAAAGAATCGAAAAGTGAAACTCTTGAATCTCATGCGTATTCGCCTGGCACTGTTGAAGAGCCAAAAGAAGAAAATGACAAAACAACAATGGCATCGGATGAAATTGCGAGTCAAGTGCAAAAAACTAAATGCAGCGCTACCGATTCATCGGTAAATGATGAATTAAGAAGAAGCTCACAATCTCTAGAAGATGATAAAGAGGCATCTTGGAAATTGCATAGTAAGGGGGAAGAGTCCATTACTTTAAGTAAAGAGGAGTCAACTGTTTCAACGACGACGATATCCGAAAAATCTGAGAGTGTAGGAGTTTCACTTTGCTCCAAGGTATCAGGTCTGCATTCTTCGTCAGATGAATCAGAGCAGCCAGTGGAGAAAGGATTTGATCTTCACAGCTCAACACAGTCGACGTGTGGAAGTTCACGGACAACTGGGTCAACTCCACCAGTTGAAGAGATCACAGAAGGCTTGAGTCACATTACCGCAAAAGATGAAGCGGAGTCCACCTCGACCACATCCAGTTTCACCTCATTCATAAAATCTGGCTTTGAAACAGTAGTTGGAGTATTGCATGACGCAACAAAAACTGCAAGCTCCGCCAAAAGCCTCGATGAAGATAATTCTAAAAACAAAAAAGATGAAAAGTTAGACTTAACATCGGAAGATTTTACTGCTTGCTCAAAGGATCTTACGTCCTCTCGTGATGCCTCTGTAGTTTTAGAAGAGCCGAGAGAGGGAAGTTCAGTTTTAATAGAGAGTGAAGGCACTAGATTATCCAGCTCCTTCCAAGCTAATGTGATAAGTGACTCAGCGGATTTATCCCATGGAGGGATTGAAGAATCTGTAGAAAACATTTGTGATAATAAATTAGCAAGTCCTAGTTCCAAGTCTTTCAGTCCTCAACCTGTACATACATCCCCAACATCGATTGAAAGCTCCGAAAAAATTATATCCACATTAAGTTCTCAGTCTCAAATTTTAGGTTCTACTTTTGAATCAAAACATGACGAGTCCTCTCATTCTATATCTGAACAAATACAAACAGACAGTCATATAGAGCTTGTAACTAAAAAGCAATCAACTGGGGGTAGTCCAACCTCCGATAGAAGCTCAAAATCATCCAGTCCCCTCCCTCCTTCCGATTTAAGTTCTAAACACTCTAGTCCGATACCGCCGAATGATCAGAGCCCAAAGTCTGATCAATCATTTAAAGATACTGATAAGTCTCTGAATTCATTACCAACAGACAGAACAGCCGAAATGACCCCTCGATTATCAATAACTGACTCAAAATTAGACACCAGTTCGATTCCTGCATATAGCCGAAGTTCAGCACTATCTACTTCAGCACCGTCTCCTGATGAGAGTCTAACATCAGTCAGCCCCATATCAGGCACAGACAAGAGCTCAAAGCCCATCAGTCCATTATTATCAACAGACGAAACAACAAAATCAACTGTTCATGAAGAAACTAGTTTGAAATTATTACAGGAGTCTGCAAAACAAGCTCATAAATTCAGCGGCTCAGATTTGTCAGAGAAAGAAGCAGAGTCATTGAGTGCTTCTGTAACAGTTGGTGAGAGAGATCTTCAATGCATTATCACCAAAACAGATGTGTGTCATGAATCAGCTAAATTTTCGTCTCAAACTGAGGACAAATCCAAGGGCGCTGTAGCTGAGAAAACTACTATGGTAGGTGAAGAGAGTGAGCAATTTCCAACTGACATGACACAGTCCTTCTATTCCTATTCTTCTCATGAAGATGATGAAAAACTCTCGCTGCAAAAGACTCTGACAGAGAATTTGTCTTCATTTGATGTTCAAGAAATCAAAGATCATATTTCTAAGAATGTCATTGAAGAATTGAAAATGGATCAAAGCTCAGAAATTCTTAAAAGCTTTATTACAAAATCTAAGTCCGAGTTGGGAGTTACAGAAAATGAACCGATATCAGTGAATGTTTTCGGAGAAAAGTTGAAAGCAGAAGATCAGGTGAGGAGCAAGTCTTTCGATGCATCACCATTCAGAGGCAGACCAATGCATGAAGTAGTACCTGATTGTCAACCAATTCACACAAGGTTACCTCCCGATCAGGTTAAAAAGATAGAAACTCTCATTGAGAAACATGGCTCAGGTAAAGAATCTGAAAGTTCTTGCTCTTTAACAAAAGCAGAAACCAGTGATTCAGAAACAAAAATGATTCCTCTCTCAGATGAAATGCTGAAAAAAGAAGTGGATGACGCTCAATCAAAGGAAATATGTGATACCAAATCTGTAGATATTAGGAGTAGTGATTTTAAAATAGTCGGAGGATCTACTGGTAAGGAGAAAATGTATACTAGTTATTCAACTGGTGAAGACCAGCACATTCAGGAAGAAGGTGTCTTAACAAGCGGAATAATTGCTGAGCTCCGACGTGAAGCCCACGATTTGCGGAGTAGCACACCTGGTTCTGAAGCAAGTGATCGTGACTATGAACTGGGAGACCGATCTACGCCACAGAGTGATCTCAGTAGTGGACAAATCAGCCGAGCCGGCATGCAAATGTGGCGACCCGGTGACAGTGATGAAGAATTACCCGGTTCTCCGATGAGCACTGCCTCACATGTCACCCACTCACCATCTCATTCTGAATATGAAACGGAGGGACATAAGATGTCCTCTGTCATGACAAGTTCTTTATACGGGGCACTACCGGAGACTTTCGAGCAATCATCGGATGGAAACCTCGGTGGACACGAGATGTATTCTTCTGTTTATGTTCCTAAAGAGGAAGACGAGGAGGAAGAGGAGATTGAAAATTTAGTTTATTCTTCAGAGTACAGCAAGCAGTTTCTCCTCAAGAGTGATGAAATGATTGATTTCGATAAAGCAATGAAAGAGCACAAGTCAAAACGCGGAGAAGAGCTGGGATCTTACATGACATTTTCGAGTGGTGGTCACACGGAAACCAGTTCTAGCAGACCTGAACATTTAAGTGACGATATAGGGAATGGTAATATTTCTGTTGACAACAATATCAACCGTAGCATTCCTCTTGAGCACACCGACTCTACTTTCACGACCGTGTCACAAGGAACAACAACATCTACTCACACAATAAGCCAGTCAATATATCCTGCAGAAACACATTCCCACACGACATCTAGCACATCTCACGATAATGACAAGGATCCAATCGGAGGATGGGGTAAACCGCTCGGTCTTCCACCTCCTCCAAATAATATAAATAATCAAAATAAAAGGATTCTGATCTGGAACCCTGTCGAGGAGTGGGGAAAGCCACTAGGACTCCCCTCTCCTGCACCTCCACCCGGAAAAGAAGATTCAAACGGCGACATTCAAGTGGATTTAACACCTTTGAGTAACAAAACCACACCCAAAAAAGCTGAGAAAAAAAGTTCAGACAAGAATACAGCAACTGGATCAATTGGTAAGAGACATTGCTCTTCACTTTGATATTAAATGTTTAGCATGGTTGTATGTTATCTTAGCAGCTGAAACTTTTTTAATTTTAAGACTTCTTTCAGAAAAGTCTTCTCAATTCGTTGCAGGAAAGAAAATTCAGAAATAGTACTTTTTCCACGAAAACAGTTAGTCGAGACTCGCAGATTGAATCATATGCTTTCAAATCGGTGTATATCAAAGAGAGTACAAGATCTTCAAAATCTTTCAAGAAATTTTTCAAAAATACATTAAATATACGTGGATCAATACACACAGAAAACGCAAGTGGATATTTTATGTTAAGATAGTTACAAGGAGCATCATAAAATTTCAGCTAAAAACTCATAAGATCCTTCCAGAACAAGGAAAATAAAGCACTCTCACAGAAAAGAAATTTAATTTGGTGCAAACTATGACTCTGCACTCGCATATTATTGCAATTTGCATTTATTTCGATTTCCATTGCAATCTATTCTGCTTGAAGCAAACTGATAATTGCACGCCAAAATTTTGAATTAAAATATAAATTTTTGTGCTGAAGGAGTTTTGAGGAGGCTTCGACATTTGGGAGAGAGAAAAATAACTAGGTGACTATACAAAGATGCATACCCAGTTAGAAAATTATGATACTTTTTGGTGAACCTTAATTAATAATTTTATAGAGAATTGGAACTCAAGTACTTATCTCACACCTCAAAATGTTAATTTGTACACTGTATCTTCAACAGAGATGGTTATTAATTTGTTCGATTTCAGGGAAAGAAAGCAAACGGCGGTCTGAATCTCCGATGAAACATCGATCCTGGAGCAGAGATGGACGAGGTAGCAAATTTACGCCAATATATATTGACTTGGCATATGTTCCTCATCACGGTAACTCGCTATATTCGGCAACCGAGTTCTTCAAACGAATCCGAGCTAGATATTACGTGTTCAGTGCTGTCGAGCCAAGCAAAGAAATATTTGATGCTCTTCTAGAGGCAAAGCAGAGCTGGGAGGACAAAGATTCAGGTAAGCCGTTTTGAAAGGAAAAAAATCAATGCACATTTTTACTGTCTATTAGAAGTGAGTTGGAGATGTAGCCAATGTGCATTAAAACCCAGAAAACTGGACATCTCAATACAGAAGGAAAAAGCTCATTTAAGCACAATTCCTCTCAAAGAGATACCCATTTGGTAAGACCATCCAGGAAGACAACTGCAGACAAAGCCGCTCTATAAGAGGCTATTAACACCCTTGTTTGAAGCATATTTTGGTTTGGATGTGCAATGATACCAAAATAGTGAGTGAGCGTTTGCGCATTGCAGTTGGCAATTAAATCCATGGGTTAGAAATTAGAAACCACTGTTATATAACTACAAACAGTGCACAACTGTACATGTGAGGTACATTTTTAATCTTGGAATATCTAACTACTGTGAATATTGTTTACGCTATTCACAGTTTTGCTTTGAGTCCATGAAAAGGGCACGGTAATCATAAAATTTGTAACACTAAATTTCTGATTTTTCGACCCCCCTCCCCTTTGTAACACTTTTGTGACATAGGTCCCTATTCTTTAATGAGTGAAAACAAAATGGTGTAACGCTTTCCTCAAACCCCCTTCCCCTAAAGCATTGTGCATTTTATGTAAGCTTGATCAGTTTTAAGACCATTTGCATCTTTTTCTGTACTTCTTTATGCAACAGTGACGACTCCATCGTAAAAACAAGAGCCAACAAACCTTTATGTGATAATAATTAAAGATGATTCATTTACAACTTATAAACATCCTAAACAATTTTCATTGAGGTTTTCTTCCGCAGTTGTTTCATTATTTTCTCCTTTTTCAGAAGTGACAATTATCCCCACTTATGACACGGACGCTTTGGGCTATTGGGTCTCAGAAAATGAAGAATTACTTGTTAAACATAAAATCGATTTATCTCCATCTGCTAGTCGCTGCACCATCAACCTCCAGGATCATGAAACTAGTTGCTCCGCTTACAGGCTTGAATTTTAAAGGATGTTATCAGTGATATTTTAGTTTGACTGAAAAAAGAAGCTACGCTTCATCTGGAAATAATGTGATACTGTACGTCATAACGATACGTTTGTGATTATTATAGTATTTGAGAGAGACTAATGAGACTAAAGAGAGGTATGTTAAGACTAAAAATCCATTCTAAAAGGAGAAACAAAATGAACCATTCTAATTTCTAGAATTCCATTGCTTAATTGAAGATTTTGCTCTTAACGTAGGCATATTCACTATGATTCAGAAAACTGAGAAGTAAGATGCTGAACAAAAGGCTGGTATTTCGCTTTGGCAATCACTCCGTACAAGATATCAATCGAATCATGAAAAGGAGAAGTCAATGAGGAAAGTAGTTTTGTTTCAATTCTTTCGTAAACATGTGTTGAGTACCTTGACTTCATGCTAAAGTGTGCTTGTAGAGTAGAATTATATTTTTTATTGGTTTTTTGAAAAGAGTTCTGCTTTCTCAACAAAAAAAGAAAAAAATACTCTTTTAAACATATTTGTATCGATAATTTTAATTTACTTTTTGAAGATTAGTAAACCTTTTTTTATCAGTAGAATCAGTTTTGATACGAAATGTTTGTAAAATTATACTGATGTGCGAGATCTGTACTTTACAAGATTAGGAGTTTCTCTCGCTGGGATATGAAGAGAAGAAGAATGGCTCAAGTGGAGGAAAGAATCAGACTTAGATCAAGCACACGGCAAAGTTGTGCTTGAGCTGTTGTTTGGACTACATTTTGTGACTGGGAACTACAATTTCTGGTTCATCTGTACAAAAATTTATGTGCATAGGGAAACTAATGGTACATACGTTGTTCCATTCGGGCCACGTTTCGTAATGTTTCTTCCTTGGTTGTTCCTAAACTTAGCTAGAAACTGTAGTTCCTAAATGCTAAATGCAGTCCATTTATCTGAGCTCATATTAAGACTAGAACATTTGCCGTAATCGTGCAGAGAAAATTACGAGATATCTTTTGAAATTTTTCATCCTCTGCCTCGCAAAAATAGGGCAGATAATACACAGATCTCGAGAAGAAGAGGTTATTTTTTTATTTTTTGTAGGATGAAAACCTATTGGTTGACCTATGTCGCTGAGAAAGTGATCATCATTCTTGTAAATTTCAATTAGGCTTCTTTTTAATTGAAATATTTTTCCATCAAGTTTTAACCAATCATTGTATTTCTCATCTCTTGTTCCTGCTCTCATTCATAATTCCCCATTCTCTTCCCTTTCTCGCAAATTAACAGCATAATGTCTAAAATGACTATCTCACATGTTGGTTAGCATGAAAAATAAAAATGAAAAGTCTAAAACAAGATTTCACTATCTCACCCTAGACGTCACGGTTAAGCACTCTGATGCTAAAAAATGTAGTTTGCAACACTAAAGATCACAGTTACTGACAGTCATTTGAATAAAAATATTGTTTGATTTTAGAAGAACAAAAATCCCTCCCCTATCACTAATTCGTAAGTGAAGATATCAGAGCCTAAAGCTTAAAAATTATCATCTTAAATGGAAGTATGCCAGTGGAATGGCATGCTTTGCAGTATATCGATCGATCTGCAATTTAAAGCTAGGGAGAAGGATCGATAAAGTGGGTGTTCGCAACGAATACCTTGATAACCGATTCTTTACCATAGCTTCAAATGGGGAAATATCGATAATCGATCATTCACACCTTGCCACTGAAGTTTACCAGAACCAGAGATGAAATGAAGGTTAGCCACTCAGCAGAAAATAGAAAGAACAGATTTTTTAAAAAAATTTCTGAAGATTTTAATTGATCTACTTATTCATTTGTGCTTATTTTTTTATTTATAACAACTAATTTCTGTTCAATGATAGAAATGTTCATGAACTTGACTTGGGGCACGTACCAAATATTTCAACTTGACCTAGGATGAATGAGATCAGTAACTCTCACTTCAGTAGTTCCTCTGCTTTATTAACGATACATGATAAAATGTTAACAAATTGTCACTTTCCGTCAACGATCAACAACTCATATGATAAAGATTAATTTTATGCTTGTTTATTTAAAATTTCCTGAATAATTGTGTACTTTTAGTGTTAAGTTTAGATTATTTCTTGAGCTTACAGTCATTGAATGATGTGCCGATGTTGTGTGGTTGCGGTTTATATTTTGCTTGGGATCAAAATTGTTGAGATAGAGATTTATTTTTCTAGGCGAAGATGTTAAACGGACAGGGTAAAATAAGCTTGAAGTTCTCTTCCCAAATGCACATGACACTGTGTTGATTTGATAAACTTTGAACTCTGAAACTCAAAAACTTGAACTCTGAAAGCATTCAATGCAGTGTTTCAATAAAGCAGTTTTACATGCCTCCGAGCGGGTGCCAATTTATGTCAATCTTAAAGGAGAATTAATGACTTTGAGGAAGATTCATGAAAAATTGATACTGAAAGGTAATTCTTTCCCTGAGACAATATATACAACCAAAAAATTAAGTACTCTTTGTCTATAGAAGCATCCAGCTGATTAAAATAGTCCTGATTCCTCAAAAAAAATCAAAGTACCTCCTTGTAATGGTATTCCTAAAAAAAATATAGATGGACTCATTTAAATTGACAATGCGGGTTAAAAAAACTGAGGCCCAAATTGCTCGATCATTCAAAAACTGTTGTACCAAGTGTGTTTTTTTACATTAAAATGCTTCCTGTTTTTCTGTTATTTGCTGCACATGTTTGATGATGGAATAGACAACAGCATCAAAAGCTCTAAATCTCAAATTTCAACTGAAAGTTATAGAATTTCAATTCTGTAATGACATTTCCAGTTAAACAGCAATAGAAATTCTAATTTGAGCCTCACTTGTCGAGAAAAGAAAATTATTATCTTTTCTCTCTTTCCTAATCCATCTTTCTGTTATTATTTTCCAAGCAATTTCCTTTTTCTTACTTAAATTCAATCACAGAGTGTGTTTGCCGTTTTTTATTCTTTCTTCTTTTGATCCAATCCTTCAAATCATTCACTTCAGCTCAACTTTTTTAAGGGATCTTTTGCAGCTAATACCGTTACAACCACTAGGATTCGATTTTAAGAGCATGCATGTATAGGCTCTTCCAGGGAATTAAAGTCACTCTGAATAATATGCAATTTCAGGCCAAGTTAGAATTAGTTGGGAAAATGCCACCTCAAGAGACATGGCTAGATAAATACAAGAGGACTGAAAATGGAAGATGGAGAATAATTTTTAGTACAAAGGATTTCTAGTCTCAAGAGCCATAAATGCAAAGCTGACCCTTGATCAGATGCTTCAAAAATTAGCTTGTTTGTATTTTACACACTAACATTGTGGTGTCTATGAGTTTAATCCCTTTTTTTCCCTACAAAAATATAGATCATACACTGAAAACTAACTACCTGAAGATAACACCCTTTGTCCAATTAAATGCATCCATGGAGCGCATTTTCCTTTGATTAAATTAGCTACCTTATTAAATCAGAATTGTACTTAATTTTTTTTTTACTTCTTCAAACCGTGAGATTGAAAGAGGTAAAAACCCATAAAAAAACTGGGTATTTTAAATATATGTACTGATTAGTAGCAAATTTCCTTTACAAACAAGCCTAATTTTTAGCAGCTTGAAGTGATGACAGATGATCATTCTTCTTTGACACTAGGAGGAATGTCATGATGATAGAGGAGTAACAGAAAACTCTTGCTTGTTCTGTCAAGAATTTTTATTTTCCAAATCGGGCTTTGAGATTCAATGATGCTTAATGTATCTCATTCCAAACTATAATCTTAGTCAAACCCTCAGTATTGATATTATATTAAATGCATATAGTCATGTGATATAGGTACTTTATTTCTGAGTTAAAGTTTTACATGTTCCCGATTAACTCACTCTTACAGATGATTCTGCAAATGTTACTTTTTTAATTTGTAAGAAACAGAAAATGTTTGAAGTTTGCTTCAGTTTTGTGTTGATTATTTATTATTCTATTAATGTTACCCATGTTAAGTTGATAATTTATGTATCAATACAATTATTGAGATATAAATAGCCTCCTTTTCATTTTTCAGATATTTCTGTCTCATTTCTCATAAATTTGCCTGTCATAATTTTTTATTTTGCTGGTATTGGAACAGTGCTTGCCATGTGAAAGTAACAATGCTGAGCAGAAAGTACTTATTACAGGTTTATTAGTTAAAAAAGATTAAAAACAGAACTTGTCAAAAAATAAAGAAGTTAGTTAAAAATACCTAATACATGTTACTTACAGGTTCAAAGTTATGGCATTGTTTCCCACATTAGAGGTTAAACGAGCTCACCACATGAGGATATAACAACCTTTTCTGATGTTGTTCCGGATTTAGATCCACATTTCTAGAAAAAAGAGATGGAAAGACATAGAGAGTCATAGAGTTTGCTCTAAATTCAGTCAAAGATGAATTGAATTTACTATTTTTTCAGAACAACTATCTTCTACCTGTTCTTGCATCTTCAGGTATCTAGATTTAATCACTTATGGAAAAAGCAACGAAAAAAAATAAATCATTAGATAGCATGCCAGTGAAATAAAAACTTTCAAAGTGGTTTTTTCAAGGAGAAAAAAATTAAAGTTTCACGACCATCACAACCTTACATGAGTTTTCATGAAAACTGGCAGGAAGACCAAAAAGAAAGAGAAATTCTTTTTTGACTGCAACAGAAAATCTATCATCGTGATTCTGATCACATCAGTAAGAACGGAGCAAATTACGACTTACCTCCATTTTTTTTAGAACATCCAAACCGCTAATTACATTTCCAAAAACTACATGCTTGCCATCCAACCTAAAAATTGAGAAAAAAAAATCAGAAACATAATGATTCCTATTCAGGCTAATGTTACATTGGAATAAACAAACTGAGGGAGTGAATTTAATGGATTAATTGCGTGAGACAAAGGACTGATTTCATTCACTTCTTCCATTTCTCTAGATGGATCTCCTTAATTTCTCTGCGGCAAGTATAAGAGGCTTGTTCAACATTCTCACCTACTGCCGATGATTGCAGGCTAAATCAACTAGATTAAAATAAATTACTTCGTGTGAAAAACAATTTATTACTGATTACTAGCAAATTTCATTGCAGTGATTTGCCTCAGGTTCTTGGCGTGACCAAGCTAACATGTAGCGCATTGATAAAGTAAAAAGTCTTGGCAGATTCGAAATTTTCAGCCAAGACAAGGACAGAAGCTAGCGTGTATGAGCATGAAACATCATTTTAAATCAATAAAATTGCAAAATTCAGAGAAATGAAGGAAGATTTGGTTTTGGAAAAAGTTGTTTTTGATGCAGTATCAACTTCTATATCGAACGTGACATTTTTTTAAAAGACAAATCCTGCCGTTATTTTTCTAAATTTTGCAGTCTTTTCGTTGAAGATGATTCCCTAGGCTCATAAGTTAGGGGTTATTGTCTTTATTTTGACAAAAAAGTCAGAATCTGCCATGATTTTTTATCTAATCAATGCGTTACATTGTACACCAGTTCGACCATGCTCAGAATCTGAGACGAATTCCTTTTAGATGCATAGCTCAAGAGATCGGTGAGATCGGAGGGATCAAACAAAATCCTGACAAACAACCAGGGGGAACACGGCTTTCTCCGACTGGAAAAAAAAGACTTGCTGAGCTATCAAATTTGATTTACAAGTACGATTTTGCTTAAAATTTTAGTTTTTTGCAAACCTATAATTTTAGTATAAATCCTGTTTCAAGAATGGTGCTTCTCCAACTTACCAGTCTGTCTTCGAGAGACACAAAAAAAACTGAGATCCATTTGTGTTAGGTCCAGAGTTAGCCATTGAAACAGTGCCAGCTCCTGTGTGTTTCAGAGTAAAATTCTCATCTTCAAATTTTCGACCATAAATTGATTTACCTCCTGTGCCATTGTGATTCGTAAAGTCTCCACCTTGACACATCTTTAAATAGTATGTAAGGAATCATAACTAAAATTGTAAGAACGAGAATTATTTTGTAAAGGTACACTAGATGAGTCAGTTACGAGTATCACAGATTTGTATTGTGATGCCTGACTGATGGTTACAAGTTAGAAAAAAAATAATGGGTAGAGGATTTCTTCAATAAAAGAATGTATTCATCCGTTTTAGGAAGAACAAATTTTCAGAATCTTCATAGGTACCATAAAGTATCCAATAATGCATTGTTTTTGCAAGTTTTTGTGAAGAGAGGTGAATATAGAGTGAGGGAGAAAGACTGATTTTGCAGAGTTTCTTTGTATAAAAGGCAGCACACAACCACACCGCACTGCATACTAGGCATTTCCACACTTGTCACATCCAAGCATTCACTGTTTGTAACGCTGACTTAAATTTCTCTTATTTTTCGAAAAGTTTCACTATAGAACAACCGTTCTTGCTAAACAAAAAAAACTCTGCGCACTTCTTTACCCTTTTCAGAAAGTATTTGCTTCTTAATATTTATATGCAATTTTCTTTGAACTGAGATTAACATTATGAGCCCTCTTGCCAAAGAAGCCCTCAATCATACCAAAAATTGAAAGTTATGAAGGATGTAGGGAAATGCTTAAAAAATAGACAACCTAATTTGAAATTACAAAAATTAAAAGGATACAAAGTCTGGGATGATGCGATGAAATGTACTCCCTTGATAGCCAAATCCTTTTTCATGTGTGCATAAACATCGGAAGTTTTCTGCTGTTTTGGGTGTAACATCATACCGCAACATGATGATAACTCTCCCGACTTCTTTCTTTCCTATTGATATGTCCAGGTACACCTGTGGGTTTTTGGTTTTCTTTGTTTCTTCTGTAACAGTTTTGTCCTTGAAAGAAAAAAAAAAAAGGAAAATTAATTTACAAGTGCAATTCAACAGATGCAGATCTAGCCTCTTCAACTTTACAAGCTCCCAAAATGGGTGTTAAAATTAACTGAGATGTTGTAGTATAAGATAATTTCATTCATTGTCAAACGTATGTTCCAACCCTACACTTCCTTGAAAGGAAATGAAGATAAAAAAAGCTCATTGGAAGGTTGAACAAATTTAAAATTTTGAATTTTGACTTGGCTAAGCATGCACACTAAGTATACAAAATTCTATCAAATTCTAAGGGCGTCATAATTTCAAAGTGGCACCATGCATAGAATGACCCAAAAATCTTAAAAAGCGAAAATCAAGATACACCCTCATATCACAGGAATGACAGTCTGTCTTTATAGGTACATCCGATGCAGTTTAAAACTAAAAAAATCTTTATGTTAGAGGGGAAAAAAACTTATTAAAGCACTTAATCTGTATGTCGTATCAATGGCTGAAGTTGCAAAATGCATGCCTTCAAATGCAGTGTTGCAAATCGCCCATCAGGTTTTATTTTTCTAGAAAAAATCTGACCAAAACACCTTTTTAAGTTTTTTTGTGAATTTTTTTTTCCTATTTTAAAATGTTCAAAGGAAATTTTAAGGAGCTATTTGGGTTGGTTTTCTTTTGAAAAATGAAACAAAATTGGTGATTTTACGACTTTGCAACAGAGATACAATATGACCTTAATTTATCGGATTTCACATGGCTGAGAAATTGATCCGTTGAATCGCAGAATTTGTTTATTAGAATAAGCTTGGAGGGATCGGAAGATTCAAATGTTAAATCATGGAATTCGTTAAATTGCGATCCGATAAATTGAGGTCTTACTATACACATTTTTCAACTTCAGCTGCCAGTTAATAAAAAGTCAGTTAATACTTCAGTTAATAAAAAGCTGCCAATATGCAGCACTGGTAAAGACCGAACCTCTGTTACTAGCAAGGTAGGTGACCATAAGGTGAAGGAACCTCGGCAAAGCAGTGAAAGCTCCAAACAGCCATTAATTTAAAATGATAATCAATTAGTCAAAAAAGCTTGGCCTTGTTGTGAAAGCCTTAGTGTTATTTAGCATATTGTGAAATTAAATCAAATCAAAAGCCGAATGGAAATAAACTTTACCTTGACTGTTTCCTCTCCTGATTTGTTACCATTTTCTAAAGTTGCCCCTGCATGTTGCTGAAGCCAAGTATCTTCTGACCAAACTGCTCTTGTTGAACCCTCTTTTATTTTTTGTGGTTTCGCAAAATTTACTCGGATAGTTTGCCCAAAAAGCTCTGAGTCATTCTGTAAGCAACGTTTTTATTCAGTTAGAGATGGTAAGTACATATTCACAGTGACAGACAGATTACACGTTTAATTGAATACTAGCCGTTCTGGACGTGCAAGCGCGTCCGTCACGGCCAGCTAAGGCGCTGCGCGCCCTGGACCCCCAATCACTAGCTATGCGAATGACATTTGGCTCGCTCCGCAAGCCATTTTTCTCAGTGATCGGACATTTGATCACTAAGAAGTATACATTTTGGAGACTCTGGAGGCAAAAATGATTTCGTCACAGAACCTCTTTGCCGGAGCGTGCCATCATTTGCACATGAATAGATGTGTGGAGATGAAGCGATGATGGGGATGGATCATTTCTTCAAAAATGCATTTGACTGGGATGTCATCCCATTGGGTGGCAGGAAAAGACAATCCATGGATCTCCTTCCGCGATTTGACTTGCTGAAGTAGCAAAAGTTCATCTTTACCTCTTAAGACGATTATCGGTGGCATAGGGGTCTAAAAACTGCTCAACAATAGTATAGTTCGAGTTCCGAATCGCAATGAGCCCACTCGTGTTTTTTTCTTATTCTTTCATCGCATATAAATTTCTCTGATGTTTTTGTTTTATTCTCTCTGATTGCATATTAGTAATCATATCCTCATTTCATTTCCTTTCCCTCTCTGTAGCACCTGTGTCCATTTACAATTATTATTTTAAAATAGCTTTCCCCTAGTATACAATTGATGCTTCAAATGGAATCAATTGTTTCAATGACATTTCCGGCTAAACCATGGGTTTTCCTAGGAAAGCAGCCTCTCGTCCCTCCCGAACTCTATTGTTGCCAGATAAATTGCTTTTTTAGCACTTTTCCCAATTCAAATCCATGTAAAATATTCACATTCATTGCACAATCTGGCAACCTCTCGAGTGAAATAGAAAAAGGTAGAATCGCTGAAAGTCTGAATCCTTCAAAGTTTATATTAATGATTGCATATCACTTGCTTGAAATATTTGCAGATTGAAAGGAGGATGTAATAAGAAAGATAATTAAAGCTTAGCGAGTTATATTCTCTGACAGAGCTTTTTCCTGCACACCGTTTATCACATTGTGTTAAATATTATCAGAAAAATACTGAAGTGATGGGATAGAAATGTTTGCCTCATATTAATAGAGTAACAAGATCTTGATCTTGTCAAACATTAGATGTAAAAACGAGAGCTTCAGTAGCTAATTATACTTTCCAGAAAATATAAATGTCAACTTTAAAACAGTGCACTTCTGACTTTAATATTGTAAAATTTGGAAGCTCTGCAATTGGATTCTCAAACTTACTTAGCCTTTCTTGCTTGATTGTTTTGGCATGCGAAATGTAGTTGCAAAAATTTAGTCTCTGATGTTAGCAACTTGACTGGGAGTGGCTGCTAATACTCAAATAAGTGAATAGTTTAACCCGCTTACCATATTATCAATAGCTGCTGCAGCATCGTCTGAGAACTCAAACTCGATGAATGCAAAACCTCTATGTTTTTCTGTTTCATAATCTAATGGGAGCTGGATGTCAACAACATCACCAAATGGAATGAATGCTGCACTTAGAACTTTTTCATCAACCTCCTCCGCCAATCCACCTAAATAAAAATGAAAGAGAAATTTTCATTGAAACAGGTATAGAATGTGTTTTGGAAAAAAATCTGTGCATTGAATAGTAGGTGTTTAAAATTAAAATTGAAGCATTACACATGAAATATTACCAATATCAGAATCCTAAACACTAAAAATTGTTTGATTATTATAAAACTGCGCTGAAAGCAAAATAGTGAAATTCTGCTTGATCAAGAAGGCAGAGAAAGAGCCAAAATCAAGACCCAATTATACTGACCAACTTGTGAATTTTTCTCAGCAAAAAGACGATTATCTGAGTTTTTTCTGCTGCTATTATCCTGACTATCTTTCGGTCTTTAAAAATCAATGACTTAACTTGATAATCACAAATCTTGGTATGCAGCACTACAGACTTCACACTACTATATACATGGCTAAAATGCAAGACGACATATCTCCATTTGCGACATCGCAGTCTTTCAGTCATACTTACTTCTTCCTTCGAAAACTAGTCAACAGAATTTCTTGAAAACTTTCTTAATTTTAATGCTCTGTTAGTAGAAGAGTCTGTGTAAATTTCAAGCTATTAAGGTGACCTAATCTTCTTTGAAAAAATAAATTAGGAGCAGAGCTTTTGAAACACGGCTATGGAGATTCGTAATGTCGCACTTTCGCAAACGATTTTGGCACTTAATTTGATGACTAGGCAGGGTAGATTTTAGAAAATTCTCTTTAAATTTCTTCTCTGTTTTAAGAATTTTTTATAAAAAAGTCCTCTAACTTTTCAAAACCTTACCAGGTAGTCTTCATGCAGGGAGTCTTCTTGAATCAACACCCTGACTGAACTTGAAAAGGGAAAAGCTGAAAATCCTCTAGAACTTAAGAGTTCCAAAATTGATGATACTGAGATAGTACATCAACCACTCAATCAACAGTACTACAGTATGAAATAAAGGAGGAAAATGCAGACATGATCGAAACAGATTCGTCCAGTGACGTAGAGACCGTTGAGGTACAATTCATCAGAGTATCGACAAACTGACAGGAACAGCTTTTAACGTCAAAAGAATGATCAATCGTTCAAAAAGTATAAATGTTCGTCAGACAATACTGATGCTAAGATTAACAGGGGTTCAAGCCGAGATTCAAGAGAAAAACCAAAATCTTACCAACGTAGATAGTTCTTTTTTTTGAACTGGCCATTTTCCGATGCGATTCTTAAAGTTGAGAGCACAAGGTATAATTTAAAATAAATCACTTGACTTCATTTTTTTAAAAAAAAACAAGAGCCACTTTTACGGAATGAATCAAATAAATAATTAATAAATTGAAAGTGACAGAAACAGAAATCTAGATGGATGAGTCGCGCCGGACGGCTTCCAAACGTCAACGTCAACGAGCGTACACACAGCTCGTAAACAAAACAACAACATAACCTCAAAATTCTCTCGTGCATGCCACTGCCTGACTGCTCACGTTTCACTACCGGACTTTATTTGTTGCAAAATCCAGAAATTATATCTGTTCAGTGTATTATTGAAGGCATTCATTTCTTTCGCCTTTAACTTTTGTCTTGTCTTCAAGTTATGAGGTGAGTATCTTTAATCTTGACATTTATCGTTTAACGCAGATATTTTGTTCTGACCAAGTACTCGTCCACTCATGTTTTATACCCGCTCATAATGTTGTCTCAATCACAGGCCCATCGCAAGGACAAATTACTACCCTGCGGGTCGATTATTGAACGTTTTAAGCAGCGCAACAAAACATTCAAATGCGCTTTATTGCATGGTCAAGATAGGGCAATGTCTTTTCTTGGCGTGCTGACATGGTTTCCATTATCAGACTGCAGGCAAGGATGATGTTATTTGGTGCCTCCTGTATAGGGGTTAAATTTTCTTCATTTACACTAGGGTTTTGTTGTCATGGTGCTGGGTGAGCTGCATGTTATGCATTATTCTATGATGATTCTTATCGAACCTTAGATCTCTTCAAGCTTACCCCTCTAGCACTGCCGGCAGTAATACAATGTAGGTGGCATTGCAGCGGAAGGTTTCCAATCTATCAACACAAACTCTCACACCACTAACAAATACTAGTTTCTCATATTACCAATATGAAGGAAGAAGGGAGCCACAAAAGAAATCGTGGAAAATAGAGGAATTAGACAAGATGGTTTTCGGGAGTTGCACTCTCTAATTAATTGAATTGGAGTTTTGCTAATTAATTTCCAAAGAATCAAGAAAAAATTGAGAGCATCCGGCAAGATGACAACGTGTATTTGTTGCTCAAAAGTCCAAAAAAAATATCAAATATGAACATAGAATTTTCAATTACTGTACCTAGGTTTCATTTCAGTAATTCTGTACTTATCAAGACTAATTTTGTTACAGGTCTGCCTTTGGAACTGATTTTCAAGGTGGTAGTGGAAAAAAGAAGAAAAAGAAGGATAAGGCAAAGAAAGCGGCGAAAAAAGCTAAACTGAAGCAGTTTCAAAAATCCGGAGCTGACAAATTCAAATTCAAAAAGAATAAGAATTTTATTCCTGGGAAAGCAGGTCCTGTCGCCAAACAGTCAGAATTGCGCAAGCTGTTAAAAGAAAAGAAAGAACTGGTCAATCAGTCACCCCAAGATGATTCTAATTTAAGTAAGACGCAGAGAAAGAAATTGGAAAGAATAGAAAGGCTTAAAAATAAGAAGCAAAATAAAAGTAATCCCAGTAGTTTAACAGGAAGTAAAAAGTCAAAGCCTCTTACGGTCAAAGATCAAAAACTTGCTGACAAAGAGACATTCGAGAGTGATATCATTGAGGTTTCAAACTGCAGCAGCCTCCAGTTCCAAGGAGAAAAACCTGCCACAATCGTGAAAAAGAAAAGCGGAAAGTATGATAACGAAGTTCTGGGAAGTGGTCTCATCAAACCTAATTGGCATGAAATTAAACTTGTCCCTTTCACCAAAAACTTTTTTCAACCCTTAGAAAGTTATTTAGAACGGTCTCATGACGAAATTAAATTGTACAGAAGAACTAATGAAATTACTGTTAGCCACGAAGACGCCCCCGGTCCTCTAATCAGCTTCACTGAAGCAAAATTCCCCAAACATGTCTTAAGACAACTTGAGTAAGTACCAATTTTAAGATAAAAAATGTCTCAATTAAATGTCTCAATTGTAAAGGGTTACAGTAAAAAATTAGTTGAGATTAAAAATTTTACCACCTCAAAATTCATTGTCATATCAAAATTTCCAACAAAACAATAAATTTTGAATACTCCAATTGGTAATAGTACAAAAAGCTCCAAAGTACCAGCGGTTTCTTGCACTCTAGTGTTCGTGCCTCATAGCAAAATTTTCCAACTCCCTTACAACTTTTGGAAGTGATCAGCAAATGAAAAGGAAAAAGCGAAAATGCAATCACTTGGAAAATTCTATTTGTCAGTTTTGCTCCTTTCAAGTCCTATTTTCAATTGATATGGATAAAAGAAATAGCAGTCCCTGCCATCAATGGACTTCTAGGAAGGAAAAATAGGGGGAAAATATACTATGTATTATTGAAAGATTTGCAGTACGATTTTTCTGTGCACTACTCAAATAGCAAAATCAATCCTCATTCTCGCAATAACTCTCAACAGCAATGAAGACTGTATGGGTCTTTTTTTTTAAATTACATTTAATCAAATTCAAACAGTTATTCAATTTTAAGCTTTTTAGCTCTGGTCCAATCCAATGAAGTATTTGCCGAAATTTGCGTAAATAATCAATATTTTACTAAATTTTTCAGGCAAAATGACATTGTGTCACCAACGCCAATTCAAGCTCAAGGCTGGCCAATAGCCTTAAGAGGAGATAATTTAGTCGGCATCGCACAGACTGGATCAGGAAAAACTCTTGCTGTAAGTATCTAAGCATAAATTTTAAGGAGTTTTTTCTTTTTTGATGTGCAAATTTAGATAGTCAGGGCAAAAAAAAAATCAAAATTCATTTTATCAGTTTTTATAATTCACTCAAGTATTTGTGTACTAACTCAGAGTTGTGAAAATAATCGTGTTTAAATTAAAAATTTGGAAAAACTCTCAAAGAAGGATCTTCCTGTCAGAACCAATTTTTTAGGTGCTATGTTTGCAGCTAACACCCCTTGTTTTTAAGGCGCGTCACGCCTGGTGAAGTGAGCTTATTCGCTAAGATAAAACCTATTATTTCACATTGTGCTCAGTCTTTCTATACTTATCGGTGGTTTAAATCAAATTTATTTTTATTTGTTTTCTTACTATTCTACATCTACATGTTTAATAACTCATGCAGTGCCTTACAGCGTTCTTTTCCAACTCAAATGTTTTCATTTTCAACATTGTTTCTTCATCATATGTTTAGCTTTGAGTTTTAGCTTACCTCATATTTTGTTTCAGTACCTCCTACCTGCAGCTATTCATATATCTCACCAGAAAGCCCTGGAATATGGAGAGGGACCTATTGCTCTAGTCATGGCGCCCACACGTGAGCTAGCTCAGCAAATACAACAAGTGATTAAAGAATATTTCAAAGCTACAAACTTACGCTCAGCATGCATTTATGGTGGAGCAGCTAGAGGACATCAGGTATTTTTCAGTTTTAATGATACTATTTTCATCCTTTGAGTATGTATTGTTGTCAAAAGGGAGCTTTAAAATAAAGCTAGGTACCTCTCTAAAGATTCCAAATTTTGTTTTTCAGTTAATTTTTTTAAAATAACATTTCAATTATGTATTGCTAGTGAGAGTTACTTCTCAATAAATGTATTCAAGAGGCTCTTTTCGAAAAAATGCTCAAAGGTCTTGAACCTAGAAGGACCACTGCCTATGGGAAAGTGATATTTGATTTTTAATTTTTTTAATTGCATTCAATTCCTCTCGAGATGCCGATCAAAAGTCATCATTGCGCCAACTTTCTAGGTGCACCATTTTTGCACAAAGTCTCAATCTTTCGGCAACAAAGAGTCAGAAAGATTCCTCATTTCAGCTTTCGAGTGAACGGTCGACTGTGTGTCAGCAAGGAAATCAGGGAAATTCCAGCACCAAGCGGCAGTCTCGGATTCCGCATGCCGTTTTGCTTGACCATCCAGATCAGTATCGTGAGGAGCATAAGAACAGGGAAATTGGAGAAAAACAGTGAACATCAAACGGACAAGAGTTGGAGGGAGATAGCCCCAGACTAAGCAGGTACAGATAAGAAGACAGACTCGCGCTACGTTTTTCCTTATATACATCAGGCCTGTTCTCAAATGCCTTGTTCTTTTTGGCTCTTTATCGCCGAATAATTGAAACTTTGTGCAAAAACAGTGCATCGTAGAAAGTTGGCACAATGATGACTTTTAATCAGCATCTTGAGAGGAATTGAATGCAATAAAAAAATTAAAAATTTATCGTGGTGCACTTTCCTGTAAGGAGTGTGCGGGGTCCTTTTTCTCGCAGAAAACAGAAGAAACATATGAATTGCTCCGTTTTTGCAACTCTGTTTGCCATATGTAGGTGCACTGTTGGATTTATTAGTTTAACTTGTCACCCTCACATTTGATGTTTTTGTTTTGTTTCAACAGGCAGCAGAACTAAGAAATGGAGTTGAAATTGTGATAGCAACACCAGGTCGATTACTAGACTTTTTATCGGAGAGAGTGACAAACCTTCGAAGAACAACATTTGTAGTTCTGGATGAGGCTGACAGAATGTTGGACATGGGATTTGAACCTCAAATTAGGAATGTCTTAAATCAAGTCCGGGTAAGATAAAAGTTGTAACATTTGTTGTCAAAATTGTAAGTATTTTTATTCCTCTAAATGAAAGTAAAGTAAGTCAGATGAACTTATCAAAGAAATATTTTCAGAGTGTGCTTCTCATTGCAAGTCTTCTTTTTTCATTTTCAAAAATCCCCTAACGCAGTATTCTTGTTCTTAAGGCATGTACAATAACACCTCAATTATCTGCTCATCATTTATCAGGTAAAAAATGGTTTTCAAAATTTTTTTTGTTTCCAATCCTGGTGCTAAAGTCCTATTGAAATTGACTGATTTAATTGAGCTAGAAAATTTCAATACAGTAATTTTTTAATCAATATCATTCTGTCATCTCCTATTTATCTGTGCTTTAATTCCTCTCTCGTTCAAAAATTTTAAGTGATGAATTTTCTGTTTCAGCCCGATAGGCAAATCTTAATGTGGTCAGCTACCTGGCCAAGGGAAGTCGAAAGATTAGCTAAAGATTTCCTGAAGGAATACATTCAAATAAACATTGGATCAGAGGACCTCTCAGCGAACCACAACATCAAACAAATTGTCGAATTATGTGAAGAAAAGGAAAAGGTGCAAAAGTGAGTATTGACTCCCTGAAGCTACCCCTATATGCATTTCTTTGAATCAATTCTTCAAGAGTATTGGATATTGGGTTGTGAATAATATCATGTTGTTGTCGAGCATGCTGCAACTCATTTGTGCATGAGGTCAAAATCCTATTTGGAGGAGGAGGAGCGGAAAATTTCTGTAAATAATACGAAAATCTGGAATTTACTATTAATATTGGGGGTGTCATGAAAAGTAGCTTGCTGCAGTAATATCTTACAAGATGAAACAATTTAACCTACTTTTTCAAAATTCAGCTCAATTAATTAGAAAGCTGTGTCAAAAATGTTAAAAATGAAAATTAGTTTTATTATTCCTGTATTTTCTGAGGAAAAAACATTTTCTATCATCATTATTCACTAGATTCAAAGAAAAATGTATGACATTTGAGCTAAACTGAAGGTTTCTTAGAAAGTTATTACTCTCAAACCCACACTCTCCAAACAATGAGCTGGAATTAAATATTATGATCAATAGAATATTTTGACGGTTAAACTGGAGGTTAAACTAAAGGATTGCGTTTATCGGTTCGGGACGTTGCAGACTTCCTGTCACACTTTATTTTTTAAGTGGAGAAATACTCAAGGTCATTTCTTGAAATTTTCTCCAGGTAGTTTTATGAAAACTCTCCTAATTTTCCCTCTCTGTGTGAAGAATAATTTATGATTATTTCAAGCAGTAGCGTTAGCCTGTTCTTTATTGATAAAATAAAATGGAAACGGATGTTTTGAAACTCTGCAAATAATGTACACTTTCCTGCAATTTCACCGTTAATTTGTATACAAATTGAAAAAATACCACAAGGCTCCATCAAGTGATGAACTCACAAAGAAAATATAAAGAAACACTATTTCTGTCTTGGAACTCTAATGTTCTTCCTTGTAACCCAATATACCCTAATTACAAGTAAAATATAAATTCCAGGAGGATTGAAAGGTTTTTGAAACTCTGTCTTGATCCACTGTCATTCCTTATGATGTTATCACCTCTTTTTTTTTCATAAAACAATCGAAATTTTTATAAATAGTAAAAGCTGTATTGAAACTTTTGAATATTTTTTAAAAAACTCACGCTTTCACTAAATGGTTATTTCTCGTATTTCTCTATTCATTTTTTTTTAATAGCTCTCTTTATCCCTTGTATTACAGGCTAATGGAGCTTTTAAAGGAGATAAGTCTAGAATTAGAAACAAAAACAATAATTTTTGTTGAAACGAAGCGGAAGGTGGACGAAATTGAAAAGGCCATTTGTCGTCGTGGGTACGATTTATTCTTTAAATATTTTTCTCTTTCAATGTTTCAAGAGAAGAGACATTTACACTAAGATCTCAAATTCATTTGAAAATTAATGACATAATGCATGTACGTAGTATTTATGGGAAATGACAATTTGTCTTAACATGTCTGATTCATCAAGTACATATTATACATATTGAACAAGACTGATGTAAACTTTTGGTAGAGTTGAAAAGAAGAGTTGATTCTGAAGTAAAAGTGGATCTGCGGTGCTAGTCACAGAATCAGGTCTTGATGGTTCAAGCTCTTAGGGTAGAAAAAATTAATCATAAAATGTTCTGCTATGCCTGGAGCATTTTGAACATTAAAAAATGTATAACAGCAGATCAATTTCAGATTCAGAGCCTTACGTCTTGCTTAGAATGTTTATATTTTTTTCTTTCATCCAATACCTCATTAACTCTACCCTTCTCTTTGATAGGTATAATGCTAATGGAATTCATGGCAATAAGAAGCAAGTGGAAAGAGACCGAATTCTAAGAGGTGAGTTTTGTTATTTTTAGACCAAATTCCTCTTTTCAGATTAGTTGTAAAGATCGTAAATCAAATTGATCTCAATTTCTGCTCCTATCTTTTAATTTTTATGTTTCATGTATTGATTCACTTCTGCTTGTGGCAATATTATCTTGTGTAATACAGAAGCAAAACTTAAAAAATCGTGTAAAGAGTAAAATCGGTTATTGGAGGTCCTCAGCGAGGTATTCAGCTGGAGGATAGTTGGTTCATGAGAGAGTGCAAAGAGTCACCTGAAAATTCTCTGAAAAATCCCGGATATCAAAAATATGTGCGACAACTCATGAATGTTGTTATTAAGACTCTGCCTGTTCTCATTGATTTATGAATATGTACAGAAAATCTCAAAAAAAATACCATGGTTGATTTCTTTTTAAGGAAATAAAACGTAAGCGGAGATTTTTAAACCTTCAAATAGAGATCGCCCTATATTCACTTTTGCCATGGATATCTACTTTATACCATTTTTGTAATATATGGGTTTGGAGGAAGTCTTTTAAATTTTTCAATCATCTCTTCTCTCACCCTTTCCCTCTGTGCTGTGATAACTTTAAATATTTTTTAAATTTAATTTCTCTCAATGTGTCAGAATTCAGAGAAGGAGAAGTTTCAATCCTTGTTGCCACGGACGTTGCAGCCAGAGGCTTAGGTAAGACTTTTCTGTTAATTTTTTTTTTAAATTTTAAAAGCAATGGAGAATTTGCATGCAAATTTTGTATCGCTTCATCTGGAAGTGCTTAAAGAGCTGATTTTGCAGTAATTTGTATAATTTTTTTCCGATAGGGGAAATAGTATCAAAATAGATCTAAAAGTGAGAAAATGCACCGCCTAGTGATGTCATCTGGCAGCATTTCCCATTTAAACACACGTATTTTAGCAGATTAGATCATTTTGTCATATCTTCTCCAATAATTGTTCAATGTATGAACCAAGGGTATCCTCGTGCTCAGTTCACTCTGTCGTTTCCACTTAAACACGAAATTCATTAAATATCAGACACCTGCAAATTCTCTTGACATTGAACAGAAAATTTATGAAAGCTCCTCAACTGGAAGAAAACGTATCTACTATCAATAAATCAACTTAAACTGCCTCTGAATTTGTTCGTTGTCAATTGATATTTTTTGACTCTCACTCCATGGACTAAATTTTTAGGGTCAAAATCGAAAGTTCTCCGATCGAGCCGAAACCAAGCTAGTCCGCTTGGAAATGACCCGCTGAGTCCGATTTTCTGGTCGAAAAAGCTCCGCGAGTCCGCGGTACCGACTAAAAACGCACTTTTGCAACAGGGCCAGAAACACTCGTTTTTGACCGTTTCTCGGTTCAGGGAGCTCCGGCGAGTCTTGGGACCGGGCGTGATCGATTCTACGGGTCAAACTACGTTGGATTCGACACTAATCTCGACATTTTTTCCCCCTCGGAAATGGAGAAATATCCACAGGGGTACTGAGACTGGTCAAAGAATTTGTAGGAAGTTTTTTAGTGTTCAAACACCTTTAGTGGGTATGGAATTGTAATATCTATCTTTAACTTTCTGTTCTTCTTTCCAAAGTATAATTTTATGATAGCATTGGAGCTATATCCTCAATTGAAATTCGTTGATTAATTTTTTTTTTTTATTTTCACTCTTTTTCAGATGTTGATGATATAAAGTTTGTAATCAATTTTGATTTTCCAAATGTATCCGAAGATTATGTCCATCGAATTGGAAGAACTGGACGTTCTGGTCGGACAGGCACAGCATATACATTTTTCACTCGGAAAAATGCAAAACAAGCACATGATCTAATCTTAATTTTACAAGAAGCTAATCAGGAAGTTGATCCAAAGTTAATAAGTTTAGCTAGAAGTTGTGCTTAGCTATTATTTTATCGTTTAACTTTTTTATTGACAAATCAAATAAAATAAAAACCATAACCTATTTTAATTATTTCATCTTCCTCTCTTACAGCTCTTGCATCATCATTTTGCATTGAATCATATGAAGCATCATATAAAGCATATAAGCATTAAATCATATATAAGTATAACATTGTGTGATGCACAATAGTAACTTCTAGCAACAAAATTACATATCGACGGTGAAACTACTAGATCATGTATTTCTTTCACAGTGTTTAAAAATCTCCACTCCCATTTTATTTTTTCGGCAGAAAACCAATCAGCATCATTCCTTGAACTTTTCATAGATTTTTTTTTCACACAGAGAAGAAAAATCACGGAAGTTTGTAAGAATTGTCATTGAGTAGTTTTCAATTTGAAAAATAAAATATGAAAGGAAGTCTGCAACGTCGTAAACCGAGATACATGGTCTGGTAGTTTCTTTGTTGATATCTTTAATTCGTATATTTAAATTACCAGGGGGCTCCGCTTTCTGACTGCTACATGTTTCAACCCCTAGAGGGCGCTTTGCGGACCTCTCAAGGGTTAATCTAAATAGAGTGGACTCATCTAGAGACTGTATTTTATCAAAAGCCATTTTTCTAAACTGTGAAAGGAGATGAAATGTAAAAAATTAATGACATGTCTTCAGAATAAAAAATTGAAGAAATCAATAATAATGATGCTTTAAAATGAGGAAGGAGAGAGGAATTTGCAAAGAAAAATATGCTCAGGATTATCAAGGGAGTCCATAACAGTGGTATTTCACCATGAGAAAGTAAACGATTTTATGGAGATTACTTCATGACTCACTGAAAAAAGTCTCTGGAATCAAATGAGTAAGTGAAAAAAAGTGACACAGAAGAACGGAAAAAAACCTGGCAAAACTGCCCTGCTAAGGAAAAACGCCGTATGAACCTTCAGGCGTTGTCAAATTTTCTTTCACAAAACACGAATCTCCTTTCACAAAACACGAATCTCCTGGTAAACTTATGGCCATTTTCCTCCCAATTTTACAGATGGGTAATATTGTTCGCAATTTCACCTAAAGATTCTGAAAATTCAAAGGAAAAAATATTCATAATTTTTCTCAAAAATAATCATTTTATCGGAGTAAATTTGGCAACTCTCGAATATTCATACGGCGTTCTTCCTTAGCACGGTACTAAACCACACAAACGAACATGTCGCATGAACTGGCATGAACATGGAACTGGTGATAGTCGGCAAAAAGCGGGAAAACCATGAGGGGAATTTGAAGGTGGGGAAATGCCTTTGCATGAGAAAGGGTAACGGATGGAGTAGGCTCAAAATCAGCGCNGGGGGGGGGGGGGGGGCATTAGAAAAACTGTGGGGTGTAATGTTCTGGAAGGGGTTGCGGACACGCCCAGCGTTAGGACCCGTTATGCGTTATGCGAAACTTTTCCAATCTTATGTAGAGAAGATTTGATCCAGCCACCACCCTAAGATTCTCGCTGTGAATTTATAGAACACGATTTATACAACGAGAATTATTGAAAGTAACTAAGTAACCAAGATACCTACTGATTTCTGATGCAATTCAAAATCCCTGCAAGATACCTACTAATTTCCGATGCAATTCAAAATCCCTGCCCATAAGAAAAACTCGAGTCAAACGCATACTGAACGGTTCAGCTGTTGCTCGTTGTTTACACTCAGGAACTCTGTCGTGCTAAGGAACAACGCCGTATGAGCCTTCAGACGTTGCCATATTTCCTTCAAGAAAAGCCGAATTTACTGAGAAAATTGTCAATATTATTCTTCAAAATTTTCAGTTAATTTTGTTCACGATTTACCTAATCGAAACTATCTGAAAATTCCAGGGAAAAATATGCAAAACTTTCCTCAAAAATACATGTTTCATTCGGGGAAATGTGGCAACTCTCAAATGTTCATACGACGTTTTTCTTTAGCACGGCAGAACTTGGAACTGCGTGAGACGGGAAACGCGGAAACGCGACGATTGAGGCTCTGCCGCTTAGTAGCGTACGTGCAATGCGTGAAGTATTCATGCAGCCTTGCAGGCGCTAACCTGCGTTTTGCGCCGACCACAAAGTTCAGCGCGATCATTCCAACTCACGTAGCGTTTTTCAACCTATGTTTTTGAAGTTTTTTGCACGGGCACACTCTGAAGAGGCCACTTGTCATTTACTCTGATAAAAAATTAAAAAATTACGCAAAATCCAACTAATATTATTATCTCTATTTGCAACTGGTAACGGTAGACAAAAAGTCGAAAAAGCAGGAAGAGAAATTGGGGGGTGAAGAAATACCTGTGCATGAGATTAATTAAAAGAAAACGTAACATTTATATGAAAAACGACAAACTTTATCCTCAATTTATAGGGGCTGCAACTTTTTCCTTTTCTTCTCACCACATTTTTCCTCGTTTTCGCCCGCAGGAAGTTCATAAACAAAAGATACGTAAATTTTACTCGATATTTACGTAAAAAAATTTGCTTAAAATTTTTCTTCGATTCTACGTAAAAAATCCCTAAAAAGGGTCTCCTGATACGAATATTTCAAGAGTTGTTTTACGCAATTTTCAAGCGGTTTTGAAGTAAATTTCAAGTTCTCTTAAAATTGACGAGTTTTTCACAACTTTTCTCAACAGCCACTGCTTGTAGCTTGGACCAAAAAATCAAAACACAGCGGTGGCGCTCCCCGCGCGGAAAAATATCTCACTACGCACCGCTGTAGATTCACCTAGGTGATGGCGGCTCTAACCTACATCTGCGGAACTGGTTTGTGATCATTATTATGGGCCGCAGTTTAATGCTCCGTTCCGCGGTCCGCGCCGCGCCTCAGTAGTTCTCTATTTGCTCTCGGAGGAGGCACGGACGCTCCGACGATTCTGGACTCTGTTTCGTCCTCGTTCCGTTCATCTCTCATGTTGGAACACAATTCCTGGTTTCGGCAACCGTCAAGTGACCGTTCTATTCCCGAGTGCGCCGTTTCTAATGTGATACCTAATCCGCGTCGTTGACAATCGTGCGTATTTGCGGTTTCAGTGGTATTTTCGTGCACACCGTGTGGTATAATCTCCTTTTGAAGGAGCTCAGTGCCTTCCTCGATGAATCTGTGAAGTTCGCCCGGAATAATGACGGCACTTTTTAAGGATTCCTTCGGGGTAAGTTCCCAAGTCAGAATTGTTTGTATCTCGGTTATGTATTCTGCCGTGCTGAGTATGGACGTCGTATGAGCCATCTGGAGTTGTCAAATTTCTTTCGACAAATTGCGAATTTTCAAGAAAATTTGTCAACATTGCTCCTCTGATTTTTCGGAGGATGTCGTTCGTAATTGATCTAAAAAGTCTGAAACTTCCAAGGAAAAATTTGCAGACTATCTTCGAAAATAAATATTTTCAAAGAAGAAATTTGGCAACATTTGAATACTCGTTCGGCGTTTTTATTTAGCATGGCAGGACTATGATCCTAGCAAATCCTCATTCCGCCGTGCCAAGGAAGAACACCGTATGAAAATTCGAGAGTTACCAAATTTCCTCTCAGAATATAGTAATTTTTGAAGGAAGTTATGAGTATTCCCCCTTGAAATTTTCAGGAACTTTAGGTGAAATTGAGAACAAAATTATCGGAAAAACCGGAGGAAAAATCTTTAGAAATTTTGTCCGAAAATTGGTGATTTACCGAAGGAAATTTGGCAACGCCGGAAGGTTTATATACGGCGTTCTTACTTACCACGGCAACATTGCGGTCGAGTGCCGTGGAGAGATGGGTAATCTGCGAGCGATGCGCCGCGCAGCCCCTCGCGCATTAGAAGCGCCTTCGATTTCTAGGATGCAACACGCACATCCATTGAGCACGAATAGTTGCACTGCTAACAATCTCACTCTTAAATGTCGAATCAACGACTCGTTTTGTTCTTCTGATGGTGATCCATTTTTCTTTCTTGAACAGACTGAGCTACACTTTTTAAAGTTTAAGTCGTAAGATTAGAGGAAAAATCGGTAAAATTAACAGATAGGATTCCCAAGATTCTCCTAGTAAAAATGCAATACGTGCGGGGAAATTTGGCAACATTGAAATTCAGTTACGTTCTTTCATGAAGGGAACGACGAATTTTGGTTTCTCGTCGACTAGACGACTATGGAAGCAGATTTAGACGACTTTGGAAGCAGAATTAGACGACTTTGGAAGCAGAGTTAGACGACTTTGGAAGCAGAGTTAGACGACTTTGGAAGCATTAGACGTCCATCCTCTGAATTTTGTAACGAATTTATGTATTCAAATCAAACTCGAACATTATTCACCGCCTCCTCTCCTTGTAGGTACAGGAGGCTTGGGGGTCCTTGCGCAGAAAACCGTAAAATATTAACTCCTAGAAACGGAGCAATTTCACGGCAACCAATTCCGAGCCGTGAAAACAGGGAATCTGCCGGGTGGATTTCCTCGGCGGTGTTGCGGTGAAGACGCGGGAAAATGGAACAGAAGGACGTATTTATGCTAAAAGGAACTTTGTTACACGCATTCCCTATGCACATACTTCCTTTTAGCATAAATCATCCGTTCATATAAATCGTCGCTCCTCTGACGTAAGGGCGTAACTAAATCTCCCATTGAGCCTAAGAAAGCGTAGATTTATTTGTAAAACGGGGCTCAAGTGGAAATTCAGTTACGCCTTTGCGCCGGAGGGATGACGAAATTACACCTGCGGGCTGATTATTAAAATTGATGGACAAAGTGATAGACAATGAAGACATAGGTAATATGTAGCGATCTTATCGGTCAAAATGGGTGGTTCCGATAGACTAAGGGAGGATGGACTAAGTATAGTGCCGTGCTTAGGAAGAACGCCGTATGAACATTCGAGAGTTGCTAAATTTCATTCGATAAAATGTTCATTTTTGAGGAAAACTATGAATATTTTTCCTTTAAATTTTCAAGAACTGTATGTGAAATTGCAATCAAAATCGTCTGAAAAATTGGAGAGCAAATATTCATAAGTTTACCAGGAAATTCGTGTTTTAATCAAAAGAAATTTGTCAATGCCTGGAGGTTCATACGGCGTTTTTCCATAGCACGGCAGTATAGGTCTCTCGTGGGTTGCCGATAGTCGGTTACTTACACCTCATTTGTACATTGCAACACTCGCTTCCGCCAATAGGATCCCTCTTGCACTCTTTGCCTATAGATTTTTCTATCAATTTCAACAATCGGCCCGCTGTAAGCATACACTATTGGAGCTTCTGCATCCTGCGAGGATTTTTGATTTTGATTTGGTGGCAACATTCTCGGAAAAATTGTCCACTGCCTGGCGATATGAACATGAGCGAGGCATTTTTGCCCAACATTCATTGATAATGTTGAATGTTGAAAGTTGCCTCTTACTCGCCTTGAGAATTTAGCCGAGAAAATTGTCGGAGCTACCGCCCTTGGCAGCTGCGGACGCACGTCACTCGTTCGTAAAAAGCCGTGAAATTTTCTCCCTGTGCTAAAATGGTGAATGTCAATGGCAGACTAGTTGAAATGTCACCACCAGGAGGAGCTTGTGCTCGTTGAAATTCGAAGAATTTTGGAACGGGCTTTGAAGAGGCTTCTGACATGGCTCAATACCTCTACGTACCGGGTGTTTAAGAATCTCCACTCCTCTAAAGTCTAAAATGCAGTTTGGTCAGAAGTTGGCATTTTTGGGTGGCATTTTACTTTTTTGACAACCTTCAATAGAGACCTTGACTGACAAGGGAATAACAGAAGAAACCTCAAGTGAAATTTGGATGCCTACTATAAAAGACATTAGAATTAGAGGAGTCCCGAAAGGAACTAAATAAGAAAAGGACTTGCTATTAAATCAGTCACCAAATCAAAATATGGTCCACTGAGTTAAATATTTCGCACATTTTTACTCGCTGACATCTTGAACAATAAAATACATTATTCTCTCGATTTTTCCTGAAAATTGTCTGCTCTTTCGCTTTGATTCGTGTTTCGCACGGTGAAGGTTACCGTTTGAAAATTTAGAGTTGATCTTATCCCCCGATTTTTGGATCCTCCTAAAAACCTGCACATTACGCTGTATACCCGTAGAGTTTTCCTCCTTTTCGTGAATGGAAACTTCTCTCTGTGTTATTTCGATAATCTCAACCGAATCCAAGACACCGGAGGTGAAACTATTTTTTACACACCCGGTGGATTGCAAGCAGCAACTCTAAATTTAGGTGACGTAAAATTGGAACGGGACAATGACACTCCCCGAATTAACCAACGTCGAAAAGTGCAATGGAGCTCCCTGTTGTTTTCAATTTTTCTCGATTCCTACAATTACTTTCAGGGCTTAGAAACATTTTATCGCTTTCAAATTCGATTCTATTACTTTTTCTTCATTTTTCTTTTCTATTCTATTTCTTCTATTCCATCCAACTAGAGCCCAACTCATTAATGAGTCCGCCCTTCTATGAATTTAGGGGCTTGGAGGACAAGGCGCGTAATTGCAGTATTCGAAAAAATTGAGATATTAATAATTTTGAGTAAAACTAGTCTTAATGCATATAATTTGTGAAAAATTTGCTCCCAAATTTCAATTTTTAAGCATCTAAAAGTTACTTCGAACTTTCTTTTTGCCATAAGGTTCCATGTAATTTCGAAACTTTTAACAGGTAGTTCTCAAAATAGCAAAAACTGCACTTATGCGCCTTGTCCGCCGAGCCCCTTAATTTCGGTCTCTAACGAGAGAGAGAAGATTGAAACAGAAGAAGCGTTCATTACCAGGGCGGAGCATGTGCGTATGATGCAGTGGCTTGGCGTATTTTGCGATATATCAATTGATCTGCCATTTAAACCTACGAAAAAGGATCGATAAATAGGATGTTGGCAGCAAATGCTTCAATACTCGATCCTTTACCTCAGCTTCAAATGGAGAGATATCGATAAATCGATCATTCACGCCGATGCTCTTTCTGTCCGGCACAATTTTTCAGCGACGCCCAGTAGACTATCGAGTCAATTAGGGAGGTCGAACATGAACTTTTTGACTAAAACTGCCGCAGTTTAAATTTCAAGCGGTGCTTTTCGAAGGAATTTTTACGAGGGAACCCATGAAACCACTTATAGAACCTCAAAATTTTTTATAAATGGAGTAATGAGCGTTCAAAGTTTCCAAATCTTGTCCGACCTCTACCACTGACTCGACCAGTGTTCGAAACTCACAGGCGCCAACGCGCCAAATGCGCCTAAAAAATCGATCATGGCGCCTAGAAAATGAAGGCTCTGCGCCAACGTGGCCCTTAAAAATTTCCCGCTAAAAATCTGGATTTTCATATAGGAAGTCGCATAAAGAAAGAAAAACAAATCTATTTGAATTGAAAAGAACTCAGAATTTTCAGTACTACAAGTGAAAGCTTTTTCTATTCTTCACGATTTCATTCTTAGTGCTTTTGTCTTCCTCAAGTTACAGCTACTTACTGGTTCTGTTCCGAAAACATCTTGCGTCTAACTTTCTACTAAATGCGCCGTAATATATAGGCAACAAGTCAATTTGGCCCCTAAAATATCTTCAATGGCGCCTAAAAATCGGGCTTTATGTGCCACATGGCTCCTAAAACTCAAAGGTGAGTTTCGAACACTGGACTCGACCCACTGTGCGCCAGCTCCACGCTGTACATTAGAGGAACGGGCAGTCGGGCATCAGCAATTTATTGCAGATCCTTAAGAGTCATGATAGTGCATTGTGCAGGAAGGACCTTACACTTATTGTTAGATAAGTTGCAGCGTAACTCGCCACCTATTTCTCTACCCTCCTTCTCGGTTTTGTGAGCGTGCCTGGTTATTTATTACGTAAAGGCAAGTGGACTGCAACTTTATGAGGCTGACGGCCACGCACGTAACATTTAACTCATGCGAACCTTTTTAAGGTTCTTGTCTGTGGAACTATTGTGCGGTTACGGTGTCGCTTTACGCAATAAAATAAAATCTCAAACAGTGATTTTCCAATCGAATTATTTGTTTTGGTGATGAAGTGAATTCAGCGAGCAAACAGTGATATGTAGAACAGTAAGGCTTAATTCCGTATTTTCCAGTTCTCTTGCCGAAAACGAGTAATAATCTTACGTCTAACAATACAATCCAGTAGACGGTTTCCGAAAAATCTCCCTTGGAAACCTTATAATACTGGTGATCGCGAAAATTGACCATTTGATTTGACCAAGTAATTGATAAACGTTGTCAATTTTGCGCTGAGGATACTCAAATTTTTGGGTTTCCCAGAGAGATGTTTTTAGAATAATCAGGTGAAATGTACTTCAAGGAGCAACCGCTCAATTTTCGAATTGAATTATCTCATCGCGTGTGGCGCTTATGTATAGTGGTTTTTTTCTGCAAATGCTCCAGAGAAGTTCTGCTTCCCTGAAAAAAGGTAGAAGTGGATCATTTTTTTTACATGACATATTTCAAATTATTTCTAACCAGTCACGGAGACTTAAGTAGCGGTTAATTAAGAGGCGTCATTAGCAGTGACAAGGCGTGAATTTCACGATACAATTATTGGAGAAAATCTGCTAAAATACATGTGTTTAAATGGGAAATGCCGCCAGATGACGTCATTAGGCGGTGAATTTTCTCACTTTTAAATCTATTTTTATACTATTTCCCGTACCAGAAAAAAATTATAAAAAATACTGTAAAATCAGCTCCTAAAGCACGCTCAGACGAAGCGATAAAAAATTTGCACACAAATTTTCCATTTTAGGAGATGACCCCTAACTTTTTGTTCCGTGCAATGGAGCCTCTTGGTCTGTACTAGAGTCCCTTTATACCCAGAGTGAAGACAACTCGATTATCAGCTGACTGGCAGCCGGCCTTAAGGCTGGCCATGGAAGCCGAAACGAGTGCACCCAAACGAACGATATGGATAAGGATCAGGAATCCTGCGATGTCTGTCACACAAAAACAACAACATCAACAAATTGATCAATTAAAAAGAAAATGAGATTGGTTTGTGAATAATTTCTTAATCTATTCGCATTTTGGACCGATGGAAATGACAATTTACTCTTGATAAACCACAATTAGGTAATATTTTCATTATTCTTGTTCACATTCGAGGTACCGCCATCTTGGTGCACTCGTTTCGGCCTCCATGAGCGAGAACCAATCAGAATTGGATTTTTTTTTTAGGCCACTTTCAGCCCAACCAAAAGTGAGTTATCTTAACTCTGGGTGTAAAGGGACTCTAACTTTTTGTTCCGTGCAATGGAGCCTCGTGGTCTGTACCGACGGAGATAAAAGCTTGCGAAGTTTCTCCATTTTGTTTGAGTTGTTGGTCGGAGTGTGCGAGCTGCGGCGTGGAGGGCTCTCGTCCACGTCCAATTTAGGTCTCCGATGACAATATTTGTAGCCAGCGCAGGAGCCGACACCGGCTGTGGAGTGTCCCGGTCGGGCAGTATGTCATCTCGGATGACTCGATTTTCCTTTCCAGAAACCGATAGTCCCTACCGCCGGACCGGACCGCTTCCCGCCTCGCGCTCTCCACTCCGCTTCGGAGCTTTCAAAGTCGAGCTTTCGTTTCTTGTGCTTCCGGAATCTCTCCATTATTCCGCCACGACGCGACGCGACGCGGGCAACTTTTACATTCTATCGTCGCTGATGTGCATGACGCGACGCAGTGGCGCGGTGCGACGACAACGATGGACATTCCTAGCACTGAAAAAAAATTCTCGGCGTTTTTACCAAGGTCCGTTGGTACCTTCACCATCTCACTTTTTTTTGCCAATTATTGTTAATTTTACCAAGACAGACTGGTAAGCTCACCTAAAAACCGGTATTTTTACTGTTTTTTTCAGGTAAGAATACCATTTTTATTGGTAATCGATTCCCGGTAACTTTGCCATTTTATCTCGGGAATTCTACCACAGTTGATAAAAAATATTGGCGTTTTTACCAAGGTCCAGTAAAATTACTGAGGAAGTTCAATAATTTTACCGAGATTTCTCGGTAAAATTCCAATTCCATAAATGGTAATTTTACCAAGAAAAAACTGGGATCAAATAGAACCCTGAATTCTTTGTTGTTGTACCCTTTTCTTAGTAAATACACCGAGATTTTTTTTTCAGTGCGCTCTTGAGAAATTTCCGCGGCCAAGACGCGAGCACCCTCTTTTTCTCCGCGGGGGAAAACCCCAAGTCACCCCGACTCGATCGACTCGATTGACTAAATTCGATAAATTTATGTCGTTTCCCACACGAAGTAACTCCATTCCAAGGTTGCAAAATTGACGCAAACAATTCAATTTTTTCCAAGAATCCACCTATACAAAATTTTTGTCAACAAATCTTTATCAATTTCAACAACCAGCCCGCTGTAATGACAAAAGTACTTGGCTCTCTCTCGGCCTGAACTTGAAACGAAAAATTGCGGGCTTTGAAAACTATCGTCTCAAGTTCGAGGCATAGAGAAATAAGTAATAATGGCATTTGATAAAAAAAATGCATCTTAAACATTAAGTCGTAAAGAGGTTGAAATGTGTTGGGAAATTTTTTTTGCGACTACCACTGATGAAACCATCTTTTTTCAGCGCTGGTATTCTTTCTATTCCGCGACGCCGCCACACAGTGGATCGATTCAATGGGCGAGGTCCGAAAAAATTTGGAAACTGTTTAAACGCTTATAACTCCGTTTAGACAAAACTTTGAGGTTCTAAAAGCGATTCCACTGGTTTCCTCCTAAAATTTTCTCTTACCAGCACCCTTTGAAATTCAAAATGTGTCCAATTAAACATCAACATTTGTAGTTTTAGTTAAAGATTTCATGTCCGACCTCGCTGATCGACTCGATCGGCCTCTCCTCGCGTTTTCTAACCGGTTTCCCGAGCCTTTCTATCTGATACGACACAAAAAATTATTGGACTCATTTTCCTACATCAAGATGTCAGAAAGATGTTTACATTCTCGTGGGAATTGTTCGCATCTTAAAGAGATCAAAACTCTTGTCCAGTTATTTCAATTTGATAATATTGACAGTTTTATCAAACATGGTCGTTTGAGCTTACTCTTTGTATACTCACCTAGAGAGTTTATTCACCGAAGACCAACCACGCCGAAACAGATGCCTTTTCTCGCTTCAAAATAAAAGAAAATAAATTAATAAAATTCCTTAATTATTCAACCGTGAAAAATTTCAAGACTGGACATACAGCGTCCTGTATCGATGGAAAATTGGCAGCGACCACTTTTCTTCGTAATTTGATAGGCGGTTTGATGATTTTTCACCAGGACAACAAAGACATACTAGCGGTCGTTATTCGGATGATATTTTATACGCAAATCTCAAGGCCGATACAATTTAAAAGAAAAAAAAGTTGTCCAGGCCTCGTAAAGTGAGTAATTGGACCGATTGATCTCTCTCTCTTCTCTCTCTCTCCCTCCCCACAATGTATAACCACTCTGTAAGCACACCTACAAGAAACTCTCAATTCATTTCCCTCCAGTTGGCTTGCTGAAGCCGCGACACGGGGCCGGTTTTTCCGTGTCACATCCACGCGACCTGCCCACACTGCCGTGCTGAGGAAAAACGCCGTATGAATATTAGAGAGTTGCCAAATCTCCTTCGATAAAGTGTTCATTCCTGAAGGAAGTTATGAATATTTTTCAGCAAAATTTTCAGTAACTCCCGATCGAAGTACGAACGAAATTCTCTGAAAAATCAGGAGAGAAATACTCTTAAATTTTCCCGGGAATCCATGATTTGCGAAAGGAAATTTGGCAACGTCGGATGGTTCATACGGCGTTCTTCCTCATCGCGGCAGCACACCTCTCGCGAAATCAACCGCCGCGTCGAAACCATCGATTATCGGGATAATCGATCGATGACAAAACTTGGGAGCGAAAGCGCGCCCGTCCGCGAAATTAATGACGGCTCTCGTGGAAAGCGTCAGACCGTCGCATAAATTATCGTTTCCTTTCTTGTGGCCTGCCGTGCTAAGGAAGAACGCCGTATGAGCCTTCAGGCGTTGCCAAGTTTCCTTCGATAAAAACTCATATTACCAGGAAAATGGACCACTAGACAGGGTACGAATTTTAGCATTCTAATACATGTTTCTGAACCAAAATTTCACGTAAAACACGATTCGCGCAACTAAAGTCATTGAAACCAACTCTTAGCGAAGATATTAACGTTTTTATTTCACATCAGTTACGAGGAATTTGAACCGCCCGCTCACAAGAAACTCAAAGCTCTACGTGAGTCAAATTGCGCACTACAACGGTTACAGCAAGCTTCTCAATCGAGCAATGTTCACTTCCCACCATGTGTTGCTTAAACTAAAAGCAATTTGCTATAGCTGAGCCAAAGCGTCAAGACTGAGGTTGCTCGATTTTTATATAGCTGAGACGTTTATGATAACGTTTAGCGCGCAATGTGAATCACGTAGAGCATTGAGTTTTCATGAGCGGGTGGTTTCAATTCACGCATCAAGAATCATTAAATATCTTCGTAAGGAGTTAATTTCGGTAATTTTCGTTGTGCATATCGTGTTTTACGTGAAATTTTGGTTAGGAAACATGTATCAGAATGCTGAAATTCGTACCTTGTCTAGTGGTCCATTATGAATATTTTCCCCCAAAATTTTCAGACAATTTTGTACGCAATTTAATCTAAAATATGTGAAAATTTCAAAGGAAAATGTGCGTGGATGTCATCAAAAATACATGTTTTATCAAGGAAAATTTGGCAACTCTCGAATGTTCATACGGCGTTCTTCCCTTAGCACGGCAGTGGCGGTGGGTTTCACCCGAAATGTGACAACGTCGGAAAGCGCGGCCACGTTGCGGCTGTCGACTGATGATGCGGTCGTTAATCGCGCGGTTTCCGAGCAGAAACCAGGAATCATCCGTCGGATCAAGGGCCGTTCCTCAATTTCGCAATGTCCAAAGTTGCGCGGCTCCTGGACCTGGACCCCACTTAAATACTGCCGTCCCGAGGAAAAAACCTCGTATGAATATTCGAAAGTTGCCAAATTTCCTTCGACAAANGCCTGCAATATGACCGTGTGGAAGTTCATGCACTGACAGGATTTGAACGCGCGCGTCATTTAACATCTAATATCCGTCCATCCAAACCCGAGTATCACGTCGAAAATAAAGCATAGATATAAAATACAACTGATTGCATTATTGATTGTGTTATGTCTATGGAATAGACGTATGTTCAGCCTTGCTCAGGACAACGGCCTGCCCACGTTACACCAAGGCAAGGAATCGCCCACTATAGATTTGTGTGTATAGTGCCCCCGTAGCGCCACAAGACAGATATGCCGTGTTGAGGAAGAACATTGTATGAGCATTCAAGTGATGCCGGATTTATTTATTTAAAAAATGAATATCCATCCTGAGATATCTGCCCTAGTGGCATTTTTCAACGGAAAAATCACAATTTATTGGAATGTGTCTGCGATTTTTGGTCATAAAATCGTTGGGGTCACCAACATTTGAGCGGATATCGTCGATTTTTTCATGATTAAGTGACGATTTAAGCGTCGCGAAAAAGATCTCGATTTCATCGTTATCAACTGCTTATGTGTTGGCTCATCTTGACGATAAAATCGTGGGAAATCGTCAGAGATCGCGATTTTTGGTTCGATAAATTTACACATCGAATCGCAACTTATCGCGATCAACGCCACTTGGGTTGTGGATATTTTTCTTCGAATTTTTAGAGGATTTTTCTCTCGCCATTTTTGCTAGAGGAGCTCAAAACTTGAAGAAAAAATGGTCAGTCTTTTTCGTAAAAATTAAAATTTTATCGGGGGAGGTTCGGAAACATTTCAATACTTATACGACGTTTTTCTCTAGCGCGTGGAAATGGTGGCATGGCTTGCTTTTGCGATTTATAGGTTAATCTGCCATTTAAACCTATGGAAAAGGATCGATAAACAGGGTGCCCCTTAATAATCGATTCTTTAACATAGATTCAAATGGAGAAATATCGATAGTCCTTCATGCACGCCTTGCCACTGGTGGTAAACATCCCCTCCATCATTACAAATCGGATCTAAATCAAAAGGGACTTGTTTTCATCGTGACGTGGACTCCAGTGGTGTGGTGTGCTTCGCGATATATCGATTGATCTGCTATTTAAACTTATGGAGAAGGATCGATAAACAGAGTTTTCGCAGCGAACACCTTATTAATCGATTCTTTACCACAGCTTCAATTGGGTAGAGTCCCTTTATACTGAGAGTCAAGACAATGTGAATCTATTTCTGATAGGTTCCCGTATTTTAGGCCTTCACAGTGTCACAAACGGGAATAAAGATTACAGTTTCACCGATTGCAAAGATTATAATCTGGAATGGACCGGGGAATTACGGGTTCGGCAAGGAACAAACGGAATGAGGGAAGGAACGAAGAAAGTAATTCGAGAATGTGCCGATCAAAGATTACGAAAAACGTTCAATTTCTGTAATCTTTATTCCCGTTTGTGACTCCATGAGGGGTGTTGTCTCGACTCTCAGTATAAAGGGACTCTACAATTGGGGATCGATCGATAATCGACCATTCACGCCTCGCCACCGATGGGCTCTGTCATGCATGTATTCTTATGGATCCCAGGGTCCCAGTCACAATGAAGTTAGTTCCTTTTGATTAAAAAATCTAATTCGTAGACCTGACAACCATCGCAGATCCTCCACCTCCGCCTCTGTGCCAGCCGATCCCAAATGAGCAACAACAATCGCATTGAATAATAGTTTCGTGTCCGACTTGTATCCGACTGGTTGGCAGTGACAAAGTTCGCGGCAGCGATGAGTAAAAAATCGAAAATAAGAGAAAAATCACGTTGCGTCTTGTCGGCTTTCTAGCAATTAATGCGCCAATCCCGCTTACTTACCAAATTTAGAAACTTCTCTCGCCGGAGAGAGCGTAGGACGTTGATCAAGAGGCCCTGGCCTCTCCGTGACTTAACTTGCGCTGTATTTCGAACGACTCAGTGAAACTAAGTTTGCTGTTGGAAAAATGGCATTGTCGTGCGTCAGGCACCCGGGGTTCAAGAAGGTAGGATTTTCACGTGAAAAAAAAGAAAAAAAAAAAAAAAAAAAAAAAAAAAAAAAAANAAAAAAAAAAAAAAAAAAAAAAAAAAAAAGAGATGATTGTCTTGTCGGGCAAAATGCAGCATTGAGTCGAGCCCATGCATTTTTCGTTTAGAGTACATCAATGTCTAAAACGCGGAACCACGTAGTTGCATTGCGGGGTTTCAAAATCTCTGCTCCTACTTTACTCATTTTAAACAAGCATAAGTCAATTACATAGCTTATCTACGGAATATTCTACTAATGGAGAGGAAAAATCGAGGAGTTTTCACAAAATTGGAATTGCTAGTTTTCTAAAAAAAAAAAAAAAACACACCACAGTATAAGAGGAAGTCTGCAACGTCGCAAATTGAGGTACGTGGTTTCGCACTTTGACTATCGATATTCCTTCACCGCAGATCTTATGGACCTGTACTTATGAACTCACATACTCAGCTGCATTAATATTAACGTCACTCAGCAGAATCTGCCCGATTATATTGCCTAATTCTGCCGTTAGTGCTATTTCAACAAACTGATTGCGGTGGACGTACGCGTCCTGAGACAGTATGTTGGAGTTTTTTACCAACGTGCGTTGAAAAAGCTGAAAATCCTAGTTGCACCGCACTGAGGATTGGCCCAACAAGGCTGAAACACGTCTGCAGTTGCCTTCCTGAATGAACGTAGCTAGTGTTGCACCAAACAGCATATCTCTTAGAGGGAAAATTGTGCTCATATGAAGTTTTTCCCTCTGTAATGAGATTTTCAGCTTTTTTAACGCGCGTTGGCAAAAAACTCCAACATACATGGCCGGATTTACCTACTTGCCGCCCATTGGCCGCCTGTATTTTGCCGCCTTCTTCTCATTCATTTTGAAACATCACAAGTGAACGTGCCGGAGGGAGAAGTGTGCATAAGACGCGTTTACTCGTGTTGGACACATTTTTTGCGTAAGCCCTGTCAACGCACTACTAGCAAAAGTTCAGTTCCGTAAACCCATCTCTGTGGGGACAAGGCCTTTCATTTGTAAGAAATGAACTAAAAAATTAAGAAAGAACAAACATAAAAGAGGTTTAATAATTTTAACTTCCGCCGCCGCGCCGTGCCGTGCTGACCAGACCACACTGTGTTTGGCGCAGTGCGTGCAGTATTCACGTAGTCTTGTAGGCACTGTGCGTTTCACGCCGCGCCGACCGCTGTTGACCGTACTGTGTTTGACGCAATGCGTGAAGTATTCATGCAGTGTCGTAGGCGCCAATATGTGTTACATGCTGACCGATGCGTTGAGGGCTTCTTCTTTTCATCTCAAGTCCTTGTCATCATTTCTCTTTACGCCGCGCCGCTCCAGGCCAAATTACGTGTTTGGTTTCTCTCTTAATTCAACTAATTAAAGGTGCGCAGTCTTTTGTATCACCGAAATACGACAAAATTAGAATTTAATGAACTCTCAGGAAATGAGAGATATTGTCACATTTTCTTGTTCGTAATTTTTTTTTGAATCCGATTTTTTTGTACCTGCATTTAAAAAAAAATTGCAAAATTTGCCGCCCTCTAATTTTGCCGCCATGGGCCGTGGCCCATTAGGCCACCCCCTTAATCCGGCCCTGCAACATACTGTTATTTTAAAATAACACGAAGAGGCAGCCCTGAGCTGAGTGCACTCATTCGGAGTACATTCGTTTACTTCACAGAGGATGTTATTAGGCATAAATAACTCAAATACCGGCTTAACCAGCTTATCAACTTAATAACACTACGGAGGTAAAATTCGCCGAACAACATGACGTATTGCCTGACTTTGTTCCGTAATTTATGTTACTTTTTTAAATGAAAATAAACCAAAATTTGACACTGAAACCGAGCGAGTGTCCGTTTAGAATTGAGGGCGAGGGCGCAAAATAATTCAAAGCGTCAGGTATATGTTGTATTGTTTTTGATTATTAAAACCAAAGGAAGCAGAACAGGTAACGTAAAATGCAGTTAGACTGTTGCGAGGGAATATCGTCAAATCATTATGGGAAAAAAGTTGAATCAAGCATTTGAAACTATCGCGGTATCACTATCGCGGATCTTACGGAGGGCGATTGAAATTTTCTAGATTTAGATGTTGATTAGGTTGCCTTTGAGTCAGTACATAGAAAACGCGCCTTCAGTTTGTTTTTAAGCCAAAAATTACCGGGTTGATAAAATAATCACTGCACGTTGACTTTCATGAATTAATGAGTGAATGGAATCTGATGTAGATCAGGGTTTACAGGACTTGTACTTACTTAATTATCTCTGATTGTTTATTCACTCTACAGTGGCGTGGCGTTCTGTGCGATGAATTGGTTGATTTGCCATTTAAACCTATGGGAAAGAATCGATTATCAGGGTGCTGGCGAGGACCACTCAAGAAATCGATTCTTTGCCGTAGCTTTAAACGGGATGATATCGCTAGTCGACTGGCATTCTATGACGTCCTTGTCAATCAGGTTGTACCAACGTCCTACATTCCTTCTTCTCGTCCATCTACCTCGTCGTTATGGATTCTTTGAGCAAGTTATTATTTCTCTTCCTCTCTTAATTTCCTCTCAAAAATAAAATACCGCAACCCGCTTTGTTACATATTTTTCCAGTCTCATCCTAATGTCACTAATCTGGATGCAGTGTTGTAATTCAAGACGGTATTATTCTAAAAGCAACTGTGATTTTACTTTGTTTCAGGTAAGCTGAGCACTTTAGCATGTTCCGCATAATTATGTGTGCCACAATCTTACGTGAGTAAACTGACAAATCGTAGCTTTTATTTTAGCCTCGACCATTACCGGTTGCAAATAAAGATAATAATGTTAGTTGGATTTTGCGTAATTTTTTAATTTTTTATCAGAGCAAATGGCAAATGGCAAGTGGTCTCTTCATTCAGAGTGTGCCCGTGCAAAAAACTTCAAAATCACGAGTTGAAAAACGCCGCGCGAGTTGGAATGATCGCGCTGAACACTGCGGTCGGCGCAAAACGCAGGTTAGCACCTGCAAGACTGCATGAATACTTCGCGCATAGCGCGTGCGGACACTCCACAGTGCGCGCTGTTATAGTGCCTGCAAGGCTGCATGAATACTTCACGCATAGCGCGTACAGGCACTCCGCGGTGCGCGCTGTTATAGTGCCTGCAAGGCTGCATGAATACTTCACGCATTGCACGTACGCTACTAAGCAGGAGGGGTCGAGCAGGTCTCTGGAGGTGCAGGCTCCCTGGCCCGCTTATTTCCGCACGAAACTGCCGGCAAGACAGCCTTATTATGACTGGTTAGGGAAGAGGAATCACAGTCTATATACCACCACGAGATAGAACCACGAGAGTAACGCATAATGCCTAAGGCGCGAAGCGCTCNGGGGGGGGGGGGGGTGGACTGCGAAGCAATCAGGGTACTGAAAAAAAGATTGGTAGAATTTACCATTCCTTCACACTGTATTTCACACAGCGTCAATCTAGAGTAAATTCTGTTGGAAGAAAGGTAAACGTAACTGTATACTGGTACAGGTAACCATTCCCTGGCTGAATCGACTTGAAAATTGGTAGAATTTACTATTCCTTCACGCTCTGTAAAATAAAGCGTGGAGAAATGGAAAATTCTACATTGAAAAATAACTCCGGCCGTGGGAGCCGCAATTACGGGCTATGTAGACATACCGTCCGTTCCGGGCTCAAAGGCCGAAAATTCCGGCNAGAGGCCGAAGCTACGGCTCCAGCAGCCGGAATTTTCGACCTTTGAGCCCGGAACGGACGGTATGTCTATTCTATATAGCCCGTAATTGCGGTTCCCGCGGCCGAAGTTTTTTTTTCTGTGTACCAATCTTTTTTTTTGGTGGGAAAATGCACCCCTCAATTTCTTGATCAAATTTCTTAAAGCGGAAGGTGAATAGCACTTATATTCTTCTGGCACTGTGCGATACGTTGTTTCATCGATGGTTCGTGCGTCCGGCGCTCGGCGCGCGGCGGCTGGAGCTTGGAGGCATGACATAATAGGAATAGGTACCGTTGCTGGCGGGCTCGACTGCATGCAGTAGTAGGAGCGAGCGGCGCGTCGTTGCGTCGCGTCGCGGCGCGCGGGTTCGATGCTCCGCGCGGCGCGGCGATCCGCGAACTTGAGCGCGATCGAAATAAAACGGATGAAAAACGCGGAGAGATGAACGAGAAAGAGGAAGAGCGTGAGCGTGCGGATGGCTTTAATTGAACTTATTCTTCCTGCCAAACAGCCCTATGCCGCCTCTCTCCTCCTTCCAGTTCCCGGCGCACAGTGAATCTAGAGCACCTCTCTAGGGAGAGTATGCACAACTCGATCTATGTAGCTCTCAGGGCCCAAAAAGGCGCGAGCGACAACATGAAAAACGAAAATCACTAGAATTGTGCCGCTGCCAGCCTACGCATTTGAAAGATTTATCAGTAGGGCCGACAACGCATTGTAAACAAGCGTTTTTAAGGACTTAGAAATTTAGAAAATGTATTCAAAATCAAAGTTTTATACGCACTGGAAAAAAACACATTGGATCTAGAGTCCGGACTCTTAAAAACATAGACAAGAAAAAGTACTCTTGATTCAATCAGAATCTAGCTTAAATCAAAAACCGAGCCTCTTAATTTAAGCGTATTTCGTTTTGATTCAAGCAAAAATCCGATTGAATCAAGAGTATTTTTTCATGTCAATGTTTTCAAGAGTCTGGACTCTAGATCCACAAGGCCGAATTTACCTACTTGCCGCCCATGGGCCGCTTGTAATTTTCCGCCCCCTTCTAATTCGTTAAGTGAACGTGCCGGTAGAAGAGGGGTGTATGACGTGTTCACTCGTGTTGGGCACATTTTTTGTGAAAGCCCTGTCAGCACTAACGAAAGTTAAGTTCCGTAAACCTACATCTGTTTGGACAAGGCCTTCCATTCATAACAAACGAACGAAAAAATTATGAAAGAACAAACATAAAATGTGGTTTAAAAATAATATTAACTCCTGCCGCTGCGCCACGCCGCCTGCCCTGTGTTTGGCGCAATGCGTGAAGTATTCATGAAGTCTTGTAGGCGCTATGCGTTTCACGCCGAACGACTGCTGTCGACCGCAGTGTGTTTGACGCAATGCGTGAAGTATCCATACAGTCTTGTAGGCGCTATGCGTTTCATGCCGACCGCCGCGCCGAAGGCTTGTCCTTTTCATCTCACAATCAGTCCTCGTCATCATGCTCTCTGCGCCGCTCCGCTCAAGGTCGAATTGCGTGTTTGGTTTCTTTCTTAACTCGACTAATTAAAGGTGTTGTCTTTGGTATCATCGAAACAAGACAGCATTAGATGTTTAATATACTTTTACTCTCAGGAAATGAGAGATATTGTCGCATTTTCTCGCTTGTAATTTATTTTCTGAATCCGATTTTTTCTTTTTTTTTTGATACCTACTTTCAAAAAGATTGCAAAATTTGCCGCCCCCTACATTTTGCCGCCATGGGCCGCGGCCCATGTGGCCAACCCCTTAATCCGGCCACGTAGATCCAATGTGTGTTTTTTTTCCAGTGCGTGCTTTTATAATTTTTGATCAGTGCACCTACTCTCGGAGTTTGAATTAATACCGCACTAGACAATTCGAGTTCATGGCTTGGCTGCCTTTTTGGGCCCCAAGAGCCACATGATCCGATCAAACCCAACCTCCAAATTTTCGAGCTGCCCATACTCTCGCTATGAAGGTACCCACTCTTAGTGGATCGAATCAATCAGACAGGTCGCACATAAAATTTTTGCTACAACTGCAAATTTGTATATTTAATTCGTCACATTTTAAACTTCAAGAGGTGGTTATTGAAGAGAATTTCACGAGGAAACAAATGGTTCCACTTTTAGAACTTCAAAGTTTTATGTAAACGGAGTTTCAAGCGTTTAAAGTTTTCAAATTTTGTCCGAGCTCTCCTATCGACTTGATCCATTGTGCGGCGTCCGTCTCTCTCCCTCTGGTCCGCATCCAGCATCCCGGCTCCGCTCCGGCTCCCGTTTCCAGAGTACGTCACCCGCCTTCGTCGTTGCCAAAAACTCAACTTTTGAACTTTTCTCCACCAGCGAATCAACTTCACGATGATCCCTACGTCCAGTCCGAAAACGACTTAATTTGAAATGTTTTTGATAAGAAAAGCTCAAAATTGCTCCTGCATGATTTCAGTTATTTACACACCCCCTTCCGCCCCCTCCACCCCCTCCCCTCCCTTGGACTCAGGAGGTTCCTCTAGAGTACCTTTATAGACAGAGTATGGCCATTCGTATCTTTTTACTACAGGAAAACTGTTCTGCTTTTTGATTGGTCAACGAGTTTTTAGGCTTCATGATGCTCTCATGGCCGTAAATAAACAAACAAAATGGCGGCTCACCTTAACATCGATAAGATTCTAAATTTCACAAAAATCTCAATTATGCGGCAGTAACAATTTAAACTAGCATATCTACGAATAGCACACGAAAAATACATGAAAACATTGTTAAATCGCCTTTCACCTTTATCACAGGAGGATGTAAGATGTGCATAACCTCAATCTTGCTTGCTGATAACAGCCATCTTGTTTGTTTATGTACGGCCCTAAGAACATCGTGTCAGCCTATTTTCACGCGACCAATGAAAAACCGGAACAGAAATGGCCATACTCTGTCTATAAAGGTACTCTAGGTTCCTCCGCTTGCAATCTTAGCTTTGACTTCGCTGCAGTTTCACGATGATTCCCACGTTCAGTCCGAATACGACTTGATTTGACATGTTTTCGATAAGAAAAGCTCAAAATTGCTCTTGCATAATTTCAGATATTTACACAGCTCCATCCGCCCTCCCCTTCCGCCTCCCTTGGACTCAGGATCTTCCTCCGCTTGCAATCTTAGCTTTTGTGAGGGTTCTGAACTTAAAATTTGTATGCTCGTGTCGATGTGATTACCCGCCGATTACGAACAAATAAAAAAATAAACAATAACAACATGGAAACTTGCCTGGTGCATTCAATTGCTGGTGTGACAAAAAATGAAATCTGAAAAGTAAAAGGATTCACAGAAATTTCGGATTTTCCTCAAAATAAAAAGGAATTTTGGAGGGAAAATCTTGTCCTACCATCGGCCGCGGATGAACCGATCGCGCATACCCGAAACTTCATCGCATATTATAATTATAGATGAACTTCGGACTCTCGCGTCGTCAAGCCATTTAAAACTAATAAAAAACTTATTAAAGCCCAGAGGGCGATTAAACAAACGGGAAGAAAGGTTGTGCATGGTTGCCAGATTGTGCTGAAAATTCAGCACATTTCCTTATTTAACCAAATGCAATTGGGTTTTTCACACAATCTGACCACTGGGCAGGGTTGGTACAGTCAGGGAAAACCGGGAAATGTCAGGGAATTTTAAAAAGCCAGGGAAATGTCAGGGAAAATTTGTTGAATCACCTTCATTTGGTTTCTAGAATGGGTTTGAGGTTTCGAACAACAAATTTTGCCGGAAAACTATTTTCAATTATGCCTTCTTAACCATATCGACGGTGTAAGTCGGCAATCACATACTTCGTTTGCGGTGTCTGAAAATCTCCGCCTCTATGTTATTTTTTAAAGGAGAACAAATTGACATCATTCTTTGAAGTTTTTGCAGAATTTTCTTCGCACAGAGAAGAAAAATCACGGCAGTTTTAAAGAATTACCGTTGAGTAGTTTTCCGTTTAAAAAATGAAGTATGACAGGAAGTCTGCGACGTCGCAAACCGAGTTATGTGATTGCCGACTTACACCGTCGATATGTCACATCTTCAATTGTCAGGGAATTTCGCCAAAATGTGTCCAAGGTAGATTTACACAGGTATGGACAGAACTTAACAACTGGCCTCTGATTGGCTCTCCAGCGGCCCCTTAACGTCAGCCATTTTGAATTTTTTGATTATTTTGATTTATTATGTTCGGTTTATCGTTTGTCAAAATTTTGTGGGATTTTTTTGCACAATTTTGATAATGCGATATTAATTTTATCGTTTAAACGCACACACGTTTGAATGTTAATTTGATTGTAATTAAATTAAAAAACGGGCCCCTTAACCTACGTCACGTAGTCATGTGACACGTACTGGGGCTCATGGGAAATTTTCAACTTGTCCATACCTGTGTAAATCTACCTTGAAATGTGTCAGGGAAATATCAGGGAATTTTTTTTTCTAAATTCTATGGCAACCCTGACGGGGGAGGGGGGCGCCGGCCGACAACACCGCTTGCGTGTGTGATACGCTCCTCGCGAGCGGCGCGTCTATTTTTAGCTCCTTCTTCATAACATCTCAGAAAGCAGCCGTGTTCTTCCCCCGACTCTCAGTCCCGGGCGACTTCTTCGTCACGGTCGTCCGCGTCACATCGTGTCTTCGCGCGAGCTTTCAGTGCTTTCGCCGCTGCGCCGATCGCCGATCAGGACGAACCCCGAAAGTTCAACCCCCGTGCTCCGGCCTCGTGATCCTGAGGGCACCGTTGTTTCGTCGACGCGAAGACGCGAAGTTTGTCCGAAGACGGTTCGCCACATGTTTGCGGGTGTGCCGCGTCGGGTGCGAACGTGCGCCGAAAGTGGCATGATCCACTTGTGCGTGTTTTCGGCCGTGGTTCTCGGGCTGTGATCCCACGTGCCGAGAGGGTTGCATTCGGATTGTGGCAGGCGCCGTGACATGGTTCTCGGGCTTTGATCCCAGTGCCGAGAGGGTTGCATTCGGATTGTGGCAGGCGCCGTGGGAGTGCGTCCACCAAGGCCGTCGAGGAGCGTGTAGTGCGACAGTGTTGGTAGGACGCTCTTGTGGAGCTCCATCGCCGGATTTTTCCTCTGAACTGGTAAAATATGATCGTGATTGGATGTGAACCGTGCTTTGGCAAATTCCTAACCATGGAGTCGTGGTTTCTCCCAAGAGCGAGAGGCTCATGTCTTTCGGGAACTGAGATTACGCGAATTTGAGGGAGCGTCCAACTTCCAGAGGCCAGCGCTGACATATACCTGCGGGCGATTATTGAAATTGATATACCAAGCTATAGACAAAGGAGACAAAAGAGATATGGGGAGATCCTATTGGTGGAAGCGGGTGGTTGCGATGGACAAAGGAGAGACTAACTACACGGAGAAAAAAACCTCGTGCGTGGGACCCGAAGTTTAGGTCATATGGATCTCTGAAGTTTTCGGATTGAGCATCTGAACACTTTAGGTCTATCTGTAGAGGTTCGGATCGCACATTTGAAACTTCAGTTCTTACATCTGAGGTACTTCAGATGTGAGAACCGAAGTTTTTCGGGTGAGAAAACCGAAGTACTTCAGATGTAAGAACTGAAGTTTCAATGTGTGATCCAAACCTCAGCAGCTGGATCTAAAGTGTTCTGATACTCAATCCGAAAACTTCAGAGATCCATATGACCTAAACTTCGGGTCCCACGCACGAAGTTTTTTTCTCCGTGTAACGGCAACCTACGAGAGACCCGACAGTTAGTCTATCATTTCTCCCTTTGTATATAGGAACCACCCATTTCAACCAATAGGATCGCTCCATACTCCCTATGTCTTCTTTGTCTATAACTTTGTCTATCGATTGCATTAATCGGCCTGCAGGGCATCTACGGAACTTTGAGATGAGATAGTCTCGTAGGTCCCGAGAAACAGCTCGAGATTGTCGGGATAACATTAAGTAAACACCTTAATTAAGGGTTATCAAAACTAGTTTTTGTAAAACAAATTAATTAGTGTCTGTCTTATTTATTTTTATAGTTTCCTCGACCGTGGACACTGAGGTCGTGGAAACCTCAAATTTTAAACCAGGACAGTTAATTTTCAACAACGAAATTACAACGAAAACGTGTGTCTTAAATAGGAATATTCGCATGATAGAGGGGCAATGGTTATTTTGAGTTACTTTTATTTCGATCATTCGATCAGATCAATCGAGAGGACTTCGTTGATTGACCAAATTTTGGGTTGATTCCATCGAAACCGTATAGGTAATTCTGAAAAATCTGGGGAAGAAAAAAGTGTCCCGCTGAACTAATGCACTCTGGTTCTCACATTGTCGAACCGTCATCAATGCGATCCATAAGTTCGATCCTGTCTCCTCGACTGAATTTTAAGAAGGTTGCAAATTTTCAACCTAAATATTTGGTCAATAATAACCGGAGGTAAAAGTAACCAAGAAATATCAACCGTGCGTTTAGGTTATTTTGTGTTCTACTTCCCAGATTAACACAAAATTTCGGTTACCTTATTCTTAGCGGGTGCTCTCTGCCATAACGCGGCAGACTTCTCCAAAGCTCTGAAATGAGTGATCGGCACCTTTGTCGAGAGGCGCAAGAATCGAGCCATACAGGACGATAAAAAAGCCGTGGACCTGCAGGACTGCCGCGCTAAGGAGGAATGCCGTATGAACATTCGAGAGTTGCCAAATTTCCTTCGATAATACATTTATTCTTGAGGCATGTTATGAATGTTTTTCTTTGCGATTTTCAGGGACTTTAGATGAAATTGCAAAGAAAATCACATGAAAAATCTGAAGAAAAATATTCATATGCTTACCAGGAAATTCGTGTTTTATCAAAGGATATTTGGCAACGCCTGAGGGCTCATGCGGCGTTCTTCCTTAGCAAGGCAGAGTACTCCTGCAACTTTTGAACACATCGAGACGGAGACTTGAAATTTAATGAGTTCTGCCAGGTCAAAATAAGCAACTTTTTGGGTCGTCCAAAAATTTCAGGAGACCAGGCAATCCTGAGAAGGGGGAGAAACCCCCAGGGTTCGTAGGGGTGGCGCAGGACTTGTGGATGACCCTGTATTTTACAGGCTCCTACCAGGCAGGTAGCTTGTCACCGTGAGCATGAACGGGCACCTGAGGAAGTACAGCGGGCAAGTTGTTCATTACGGTTCCCTCGCTTCGCAGTTATGCAGCTCCGGATCGGGTCGTTATACTCGAGCTTTTCGCAACCTCAAAGTTCGCTCCTCACCGAGCTTGATAACGGATCATATCTCCGCGCATGCAATGACGGCAAAGATCCCGATGCTCAACGTGCGATGCTTAGTTTCCGCTCATTCTCGACGTATTCAGCTTTCGAAAAGCGACGGCACGCTTAAAAGAAAATTAATCCCTTAAGATAAAAGAAATAGACTTATATAAGAAGACAATGAGAAAATGAAAAAAAAACCAAAAAACCGAAGCTTTTTGGCTAAAAAGTGGTGGCGGGAAAGAAGCTTCTAGATTTGAGTCGTTCTACCGTAGAAAAGCTTATACGTATGAGGTTTCTGTCAAATGAAATAATTCGGTTTTGAGAGGAAAATGGTCTCAAGGGTTTCCCATGAGATAAATTTATTCGGTTTTTTGGTAAAAGACCATCAGGGCTTTACAGAAATAAATATTTGTACGGCCCGTTGAATAGCATGGGTTGATCGGTGTGCTGTACAATAATGTAGAACCGAGTGATTTCAAGAAGCGAGCCGTAAAAAAGATAAGGCACCGATGAAGAAAAAAAGAAATGCAAAGTTCCACCATTCTCTCGGGAAAATTGGGCCATTCGATGCATCATTCCACCTTCAGCGTGTTGAAAGTTTGTCTATGATATGAGGTAACTAATCTCCGTTTGATAGTGGCAGCACAATATTTGTCGCTCCCCTGACGTAAGGTAACGTAAGGCAGGCAGTGGCGATTCCAGCAGGTTGACAACATTTTTCAGCACTTCATTTAAATCCGTCGAATATCTCGATTCTAAGTGAGACATGCTGCCTCATAAGGAATCGATTGTTTAATATACATTTAAATGGAGAGAAAACAGTGTTGCCAATTTGCAGGAGTCGCCACTGACGTAAGTTCGTATCTGCATTATGTATGAGCCCTATACCATAACACCACTTGCTCTCCAGGGCTCACGAGGAAATAAAGATAGGAGCAGTGGCGTGGCGTGATTTATCGATTATCGATATTTCCCCATTTGAAGCTATGGTAAAGAATCTATTATTAAGGTGTTCGTTGCGAACACCCTGTTTGTCGATCTTTTTCCATAAGTTCAAATGACAGATCAATCTATATATCGCAAAGCACGCCACGCTACTAGATAGGATCGACCAAGTGTGTGACATCTCGAAAAGGAAGCGCGGGAGCTGCGAAGTCTGACGTGATGGAAGTTCATTTCTCAGTTCGTTACCACTGGGCGTGTTTCACACATGGGGAAGGGGCAACTAAAACTTTAAATGCGACTTGCCGTCGAAAAGGAATTGAATTATTTGCCTCTTGGGAGTAGTTTTCTATATGCCTCACTAGGCCAAGCGACGAATTATTGATAGCTTAAGTCGTAAAGTGTGTAGTTCTATCCTCTACGTTAAAAAGCTTCAGAAATATTTTATTTTTTGAAGGGAAACTGCATAATATTTCTTCTTAGAATATTTTTAAGAATTCTAGTCGATGTAAGAGAGGATCACTGGAAAAAAGGTAGCTTGGATCTAGAGTCCAGTCTCTTAAAAACATCGTCAAGAAAAAATACTCTTGATTCAATCGGAGTTTTGCTTGAATCAAGAACCAAGCCTCTTAATTTAAGCGAATTTCCTTTTGACTCAAGCAAAACTCCGATTGAATCAAGAGTATTTCCTCCTATCATTGTTTTCAAGAGTCTGGACTCGAGATCTAAGCAACTTTTATTTCCAGTGATAGTAAAATTTGTAGGTTGAAATGTTATTTAGTTACCTTATGAAAGAATAAATAACGTTCTGAAATATTAAAACAGTGCAGTTAATACATTTACGCCTTTTTCGACTTTAGCCATCGTTAATTTTAAATTAGGTGCGTATAGTCGCTTACTGAGATTCCACGATAGACCCATCTGATTATAATTGGTCATTATGCAGATTATATTTTAGTATTCTAATGTGGATATCAAATTCATTTTTGGCCACAGACCAAGGCAGAGCAGATAAAAAGCCTCTTTCGGCACTTTTCAACATATTTGGGTACACATCGGTTGTTGATGCACAACATTGAATTTTGATCTAGCAGTGATTCGTTGTTTTATCAGATTACAAATTTGGACTGGGCAAATTATTTAGAGATATCCACGAGTCGTGTTCTAACGGCTAAATCTGTTGGATCCGGAAAAACGGCACAATCTTCTACGTAGTTAGAGGCTCAGAGTTCTCTCGTTTTATGAAAGTTATCATGGTCCTCCGCATTTCTTTTTTAAATTCGACAGGCCTAATTAATTTCTAGGGCCTGGTGTATAGAAGAACAGGTCCTGTTCTAAATTATTAATCTTGGCAATAAATCAAAATTAGCTTTCAAAATACGACCCAGTTACTTAACTTGTTACAAATATTATTCTCAATCAGTCTCTCCGTTGCTGAACTCGAGGTGAACTCAAGGTTCGGAATTTGCCAAAACAAAATATTTTTCATGGACAGGAGTAAGCAGTCCTTCTTGTCCGCGGAATGATATCACAAACTAAAGTGACCCCTCCACTCAGACGTTTAGCTGTGATAGCCATATGACTTCCTCTAAAACCCACGGATCCATGGACACGAAGCTGGGCGTGAAAAGTTCGGGGCCAACCCGCTAGAGTGCGGGTGTGGCAAAGAATGGCCAAAGATCCCGCGGGCTCGAGCAGTTGGTGGGGGATGCCACGAGTGATCTCGTCCTTGTGGACATCGCCGGAGGAGGAAGCCGCGGGGGAGAGCGAGAAGGAGAACATGGAGGAGTTGGTCGAGAAGCGACGCCGCTCCATCCGCGAAAGGGACGTCACACCCTTCGACCGAAAGGAGGCTACCGAGAACAGAGTCGTCCGATCCAACTCCAGCAAGAGCCGGAGCCGAAGTCGATCGTCGAGTGGCTCGGTCAAGGTCTCCAAGGCCGAGGCTCAAGTCCCGTCCAAGAACGACGAGAACATCTCCGTAGAAATCTCCAACATCAGTTTTTCCTTCTTCAACGAGGAGAACAAACAAGACCTGGCGCTGCTCAACAACCATTCAACGGATAAACCAGAGTCTCCCGTCCCGGTCGTCGAGGCTCCCCAAGTGGACAAGCTAGAGAAAGATCCGGACGAATCCGACGACCTCTCGTTCTCGTCGACGTTCAGCAGCCCCTACGATAAGGTCCAGAAGAAGCAGCAAGAACCCGCAGGAACCGTCCCAGACCCACACACCGTGGAGTATTCAGTGCCCAAGAGATCTCCGTCCCCTATCTACTCGTCCATCAGCAAAGTTACACCGGAAGCGGAAAGCGGGAAAGCGCCGAAACCGGAACTCCCCGAACCGGATTGGACCCCGAGCACGACCAACAGCTCGGAGACCCCGACCGACTACGTCCACGTCAAAGCGGACGGACACAACTACGAGGACATCGACCTGAAGGAGTACATCCAGCACCGGGCCACCGTCAAGACGAACATGCGGCGCCTGTCCCTGCTCCGCTACCGGCGGAAGCGGTCGTCGATGGAGGTGCGCTCCAAGGTGGACCGCTTCTGGCGCTACGTGCGCAAGTGGTGGGTCGACGAGCGGGCCAAGATGCACGAGACGCTCGGGAAATACCGGAAACAGAAGGAGAAGCCGGAGCCCGGCCCCCAAGTCGAGGAGCTCCAGAGGCCCCAAGTGGAGAGCGTGTCCGACACGGAGAGCTTCGACACTTTCACCGAGGACGAGGCGGATAAGTTCGACGTGGACACCCACGTGAGTCTCCCGCTGGATATCGAGCACCTGCAGGACTACCGCAAGTCGTCTTTGGCCGAGGTGTCCCTCGCTAGCAGGCCCGTCTCCGCGCTGTCCTTCAAGAAACGGAGCCTGAGGAGCCTCATCGTCAAGAAAGGAGCTTTGAGAGCCAGCACCGAGACCTTGAAAACCAATCCTGTCTTCAGGAGAAGCCGCCTTTATCCTGAGGTAAGGCATTTATTCGCCATGCGATAATTTTACACTCTTGCTCGATAATTTTTAGCCACAATGTGCTGGAATCAGGCGAAATGTGCCTCAAGGCGGAAACTCGAAATCGGACCCATGAAAAACCCGATTTAGGTCTAAAAAAGCTAACTAGATTCACTTAGATTTGCGTACTTTGAAGACCCAACACTGGTAAAAAAAAATCTCTTGGTTCAAGAATGCAGTTTCTTGTCGCCGGATTTAAGAGTCTGGACTCTTGTTTCAATGCAAAATCCGCTTGAAACAAGAGTTTAAGATTCTTAAATCCGGCGACAAGAAACTGCACTCTTAAGTCAATGCAATGCGGCATTGGTCCAAGAGGCAGGGCCGGATCTACGTTTCACGTAGGGGGGTGCAAACCCAGATTTTGGCGCCCCCCACGCCGGGGGGTCTGGGGGGTATGGAATACCCCCAAGGAAGGCGGGGGGTTCGGGGGTCCCCCCCGGAAAGTTTTTGAAAATTACAGCGTACCAGAAGGCCGTTTTCCGTAGTTTTTAGCGAAAAATTGATTTTTTTAAGTTTGATTTTTGAAGTCTCAAAGAGCGGTATACGCGCATGTAAAAATACTTGAAGTCGCATTCCTCAATACATTCTTTATGTGTGCTTTCTATAAAGCACTGACAGATACGTACTTACACTTCACATTTTATGAATGAATATTGGGTGTACCAAAGGGTAGGTTGAAGCTCCAGCGAATGAAGGAGGTAAGTATAAGTAACATTTTTGTAATTTTTAGAAAGACGATTTTAATGTTGAAAAGTTAAGTGGGGTCTTGCAGCAAAAAAAAATTATTTAAAATGGTATTTTGAGATGAGATTTGTTCAAAATCACCGCTACAGGTATTTTGATTTTTCAGTAATCTCACTTACTCCCTTCATTCACTGGAAGCTTTTTCAACTGTGAAATTGTATCGTAGGGAAAGGCTTTTTTGAGGGTTAGTTGTTAAACAGAGTACAACAAAAACAAGAGAAAGAAAAGGATAAGTAGGTTTTAATCAATCCCATTAGTGGAACGTGCCAATAACATGTTTAAAAATTGTACTTTTCGTGCCTTCCCTGGTAAAAATTGGCAGTAGAATGTGTGTTCCAAAATACTATAGACCTAAAGCCGGCTGTAAGATTTCCAATAGCTTCTGTAGCCGGCTGTACAATTTCTTATAGCCTTTTATAGCCGATGGCGATTAAGCAACAGCCAGACGATAAAGTTTATGCTAAACGTTACTAAATACGGATACTATAGGACTTA
>NW_017547102.1:7122639-7157184 GCF_001854935.1 Bemisia tabaci | reverse complement strand
TTTTTTTTTTTTTTTTTTTTTTTTTTTTTTTTTTTTTTTTTTTTTTTTTTTTTTTTTTTTTTTTTTTTTTTGGAGGATGACAATACTTCCTCTCTACCCTATGGGAGCGAGAAAGTAAAAATTCTACGAGTAGAAAATGACCAAGTATCTGGAATGTCAAATACCGGTATCATGGTTAAAATAAAACACGCCCAAATGTCCGGTTACTATGTGTCAAAATTTGTCATTTACCCGCTCGTATAAATTCCTCATACTTCCTGATCACCTTCGTCTTCCGGCTCGTAACTAACTCGAACATAATAGGCTATTCCCTTAAGATATCGTGGAATATCGTCTTCATCATTACCTATTCCCATGGATATTGATGTACAGCTTTCAAGCTCAGTTTGTTGTCAAATTACCTATGTCATATTTTGGTATTTTTATTTCGGGCCATATCACCGCAATTGGACATTCCAGATATGGACTTTTATGACTTCGAACATTTTTGTACTTCGGACTTTTATCTTTGGACATGTTGTCCTATTACCAGCGACACTAGGCAACGCTTAAATGTTCATAAGGTGATTTTCCTTTGCAATGTAATTCATGCATGTAATTCTGCTCAACCCTAAAAAACACGTCTACTTAGTCAAAGACTCCATCCGTAAACCCGGCTAGAACTTTGACATGGATCTGAGCGAGTTATTGCGATTACGAATACAAACCGTGATCTTGGTGAAATCGAGGAGTGTTTGGATAGCGGTGAACCCTGAGTAGTAATACTGATTGGCCGGGCAGTTGTCTCCGGTGTCGATTGGCAATACGTTCCCACTCCAGTGCTTGCCAACCTCACGACACGAGACCGGTGAGGAGTACAACTCTGTCGTCGTTGGTGTTACTAAGTACGAAGGATTCGTTCGGATCTCGTAGCTGCCAACAGAAATTGACCATAGATTAGTGACCGGATGGTTAAAATTATATCAAAGAAAACTAGGAAGTACACCCCTTCATAAAACAAAACAAAAAAGTAAGCTCTAATGACGAATCGTTTAAAAAGAACATACTTGAGTACTTTATCGGAGAATGTTGGAAACAAAACACAATAATGTGGCAACCTCACAGCAAGCCTACAAAACAGTCTTACCAATCATTTTCTTGCAACCTTGCAGCAAGCTTAATATTTGGCGGGAAGATTCCCTCCAACCGATCTTTTGTTTGAGGAGAAATTTAGAAGAGTAAAGAAAGAAGAAAATTATGACGTGATACACAATGACATTATTGGAGAATGGTGGGACCGTTGGATGGGAAACCCAGGAGATCTATGGTGCAAGCGGCTGATAAAGGATCCCAAGGCATGGGGACATCCCTTTGCGATTTTTACGCGCCGCCGGCGCCAAAACCAACTCCATTCGCCGTGGTCTCGCCGAGACCCACGCACCGAGCGGGAGCGAGGGACCAGCTGAGAAATAGGATCTGTGACTAGAACCAAGAGTTGTAAGATTCCTTCAAAAAGTCGATTTGCTGCTACGAGCCTACGACATGGATCATCATCAGGAGATCTTAATCTTAAAGTTCTAATCTTTATTTCTCAACAAAATATGTACACGTTACACAGGAAAAATACACGACAAATGCACGAAACATACATAGGGCTATCACTAAACTTGACTCCTCATGTCAGGGAGAAAGACATTGAGGGACAGGTAAAGGCTGGAGGCGCAGCATTAGTCGTGCGTGCACAGGAGGAGGTGCACTGCAGTAGACGTGCGAGCACAAGGACAGGGTGCTGCAGTACACGTGCGAGCACAAGGATAGGATGCTGCAGTAGACGTGCGAGTAAAGAGGTGTGCAACAGTAAACGTGCGTGCACGGGATAGGATGGAAGGAAATGAGAGCTCCGACTGGACCAGAGAACTGGCCGAACCCCTATCCTTTCAAAACATAGAAAAAACAAGGGAACGGGCATGTATATGAGACCCCGAACTCTGATGGTCAGGGATGAAAAGCGGGAGGGATCCCTCTCGTCGGCACACAGTCAATTCCCTGCGCGGGGGCGGAGAAAGCACGCGGTTGAGGCGTGGAACAAGGGAGAGCCACAGTGGGCTCGAACACACACCCTCCCTTTAGTAGGCGCATTGAGCGCATACAAAAATAAAAAGAATAAAAAAAATTTAAAAAATGACAACATAAAAAAAAACATAAAAAAATGAAAATTAAAAACATAAATAAATTTAAATAAAACCTTACAAAAAACATAAAAAATCTTAAAAAAATAAAAAAAAATTAAAAAAATCTAAAAAAATAAAAAAAAATTAAAAAAATCTAAAAAAATAAAAAAAAATTAAAAAAATCTAAAAAAATAAAAAAAAATTAAAAAAATCTAAAAAAATAAAAAAACAAAAAAATAAATAAAACATAAAAAATGAAAAAAACCAAAAAATAATAAAAAACAACATAAAAAATTAAAAAAAACATAAATAATAACATAAAAAATAAAAAACATAAAAAATAAAAAACATAAAAAATAAAAAAACATAAAAAACAACACAAAAAATAAAAAAACATAAAAAACAACATAAGAAATAAATAAAACATAAAAAATAAAAAACAAAAAACCATTTACGATGTTTTGTTCAACATAGCGTATCATTATCATCTTCCGGAAGGCCGCTCCCGGAAAACTATTAGCTCGAATGCCTACATTATATATTGAGTTTTAGTTTTAAATTCTCTTTTGTAAGCAAAACTCTAGCATGTAAGTTTCGATTGTAATTCTCTATGTCGAATCCCAACGTAGGTTGGGCTTGGATCTCATTTTATAGGGAAATACAATTTCTGTCATATCCAAACCTCAAATCTTATCTTTATCGTGTTTAACTATGCAGAGAATTTCCGGCATATTCTATGATGCTGGTTTTTTATTGCTCGATGAAAGATTCCTAACACTAATTTTTACTCAACCCGTTCATCGTCTTTACCTCGGGTTTTCGAAACGATGCATCTAGAGACACATTCCACAAATTCTCTGTAATCATTTATATTTTTTATATATTTTGTATTTTAAATATAGTTTTATATAGTATTATATATAGTTAGTATTATAGTATTATACATACTTAGTATTATAGTTTTATATATATTTAGTTCATATTTTATATATTTTTTATTCAATAACTTTTTCTCATAAAGAAGAACGGAGGATTGATGAAAGAGTGATCATCATTCAGATGCATAATTTTCATAACTGTTTCCGCAATTTTTTTTACAAGAAATTACATATCATTCACGATTCTTATTCAAACATCCATTCATTTACTCATAACCTCTGATCTTATATTTCTCTCAGAAGTATCACGTATCATAAAAGATAACACGTATCATATAATGCATTAATCATATTTTTTCAATCATTACTAACAAGCATACAGGCTAAAGTTGTAGAGGGGCCTAAAATCAACAAACCGATTTATCGACATGCAAACATTCCTCCTGTTCTCTCCCCCCCCCCCCCCCCNTTGAAAAAATGAAATATAACAGGAAGTCTGGAACGTTGCAAACGGAAATGCGTCGTTTCGTGAATCTCATCGCATTCCAGCACTCTGAATTTCCGTCCTATTTTCATACCAAAAATTGTCATCCTCTTGCCATTCGATTCCTTTTAAATGGCAGAACAGTCGAACAATTTTAGAAACAACGCTCGCGCTTATCAGGTTCTGAATTTCCACCCTTCATTTAGTGAAGCACTTTTAGATCACATCATCCAAACTATTGCCGCAGATAGCTGAAGGATTAAATCTTAAAAGTTAGAGAGGTATTTCTGTATTGCAAAGTTTCAAAGTTTTGCCGCATGAATTTTTTCTGTTTTCATTGTCAGGTGCATGTCTCACATCAAAACTTTTAGAAAATTTTAGTAAAATCATCAGACGTTTTCACAACATGTTAAAAAACCGAAAGCAAACTTAAAAAAACAACAAATTTGGAGCATGAAAGAAAATTGCCGGGTGAAATTTTGCAACATTGCAATAAAATTAGGCCCCTCTGACTCTCACCCCTTGAGTCATACTTTGATCTTTTTTTCTGTTTTGAGAATAAGACATTTCTCAGTCTTTAGTGTACTTTAGTTGGCTGAAAAAATTAAGGGAACAAATCATGTTAAGGTTTGAAGTTTGCTTACTCAAGAGGACCTTTGATAGGGTCATCGTTTTCAAAAACTATCGCTATTGGTATAGAAGTTGGCTCATTCCAGTAAGCTTCTACTAAGTCTTCTTTAGTTTTGAACATTATAAAACTGAAATTCACAGCCTTCTTTGATGAACTATGTATCCATAATTTATTCATAGAAACTAAAAATTCCTGCGAACAGAAAAGAACAACCATGATTACTTTAAAACAAATCATGAACCATCATCAGAGAGGCAATTTTATTATGGACTCTAGTAATACCTTCAATTGACTTTTAAAATTTTACGCTCTTTACAATACAAACTTTTATCTCGTCAATTCGTATCAATTTATGAAGTAGAGGGAATTTTTTAGCAACAATTTCAATCACAAGAGTGAGTAACAGGATGTTTTTGTCAATCTCTTTCCCTTTCTATTTTAATAACTTTTGTATAAACTTTAATAGCTTTGAATATAACAGGAAGTCTGCAACGCCGCAAACTGATATACTCATTACTGCAGCTTCACCGTCGCTCTGCTAGTCACTAGTAATTTAATGGTGCATTAAATCACTAATTAAATTACTGGAAATAACACAGTGTAAGTTAAGTGGGTATCCAGAACATTAACTTACCTCAATGCGAGGAGTGCTAGGTGCTACAGCAACAGTGTGATTATTGAACTGTTGAAAATGAGCGAACAGGTCCATTGGTGGTCCTCTTGGCGAAGTTACAGGAGGAAAATTAGGATTCGGAACCATAATTTTTAAAACTATAAGAACACTTAAAGAGTATAAAGGTAACAGTATCTCCTGCACAGAAGAACAAAAAAACGAAATATTAATGTTGAAATTCAGATCAATCCACGAGCAATCTGAATCTAGAATAATTCGACGGTGTAAGACCGCAACCATGTATCTCGGTTTGCAGACTTCCTGTCATACTTTATTTTTTAAACGGAAATCTGCTCAACGGCGATTCTTTAAAAGTGTCATGATATTTATTTTCTGTGCGAAGAAAATCCTGCAAAAGCTTCAAGGAATGATGTCAATTTGTTCTCCTTTTAAAATATAATATAGAGGCGGAGATTTTCAAACACCGCAGACGAGATATGTGGTTGCGGACTTACGCCATCCAGTTACCTGCTAAGTTGAATGCTATACACTTTGCAATTAGGAACTACAATTTCTAGCTCACCTATAATAGCACATATCTGCATAGGGGAACAAATGGCAGATACGTTATTTCTAAAAATTGCCAGAAATTGTAGTTCCTTATTGAAAAAAGTAGTACAATTGTAATCCAAATCCAATTCACACATTCTTTTCCCTCTTGAATAACTCAACAATCTCAATTTTAAATTGTTGTCAGTACCATTTGACATTATTATCTTCGTTTGCACTGGTGGAGGAGATAATGAAAAAATTTTAGATGGCTGGAGGAGGAAAAATTAACCCTCGGATGCTAAAGCCGTGTCAATTTGACCCGACACTTGCTACTTTACTGCCGTGCTAAGGAAAAACGCCGTATGAGCCTTCAAGCGTTGCCAAAGTTCCATTAACAAATCAATAATTTTCAAGAAAATGTGTGAATATTTTTCTTCTTTCTCAGGTAATTTTGCTTGGAATTAGATCTAAAAATTCTGAAAATTTCAAGGCAAAATATCGAAAATTTTCCTCCAAAATAAACATTTAATCGGAAAAAATTTGGCAACTCTCGAATGTTCATACGGCGTTCTTCCTTAGCACGGCAGATTGGGTGACATGCGGGTTGTATGGGGCCGGTGTACACAAGCTTCAAATACATGTCTAAAAATACATAAAAAAAAAAAAAAAAAAAAAAAATCAGACGTTTCATTGAGACAATAAAGCAAAAAATCGATTGTCAACACAGCCGTAGATGGGAGAAACATATTCGGGTCTCATTTCTTAACTTTTTTCTCAAATCCGAGCGATGTCTCATCGGTAGCACAAAGCGAAGCATTAAGAGTTCACGACGCCTCGCGCCATAGCTCCTTCAATTTTTCAGACGCAATACGGACATCCAACAAGCACGAATAGTTGTATCTCTGCGCCGTCATCTATGCGCGTCCTTTCCCGTGCTCAATTTCCATGTTGTGTTGGCCTATTCCTCCAATCTGAATAAGTCCATTGCGCTGGTCACAGAATCGTGTTTTGATGCTCGATTCTTATGGATCAGCTAAAAATATTAAGATCCGCCCAAACAGCAACTCTCTCCGCTCAATATTAACCGAAGTATTGCGCTTTTTAAAATTCGGTACCCGGCGTCATCCACCGCGGTAGTGACACCCTTGGTCTCTTCCACCTTGCGTTCATTTATCAGGGAGACACACATGTTCACTTGCTACTCAACGTGGAACTCGGACGAAAGCAAGGTGAAAGAAACCAAAGGTATCACTACCACGTAGGATGACGTCATAAACCGAATTTTTCAAAGCGCGATATCTCGGACAAAGAAAGTTGCTGTTCTGACAGATCTTATTATTTTTAGCTGGTCTACAAGGATCAAGCATCAAAACACGACTCTGTGGTCAGCGCAACTGACCCATTCAGTTGGCGAGCTCAGAAAATACTCCGTGCGAATGTTCGAAACTCACCTTTGAGTTTTAGGAGCCATGTGGCGCATCAAGCCTGATTTTTAGGCGCCATTGAAGTTTTTTAAGGGCCAAATTGACTTTTTGCCTACCTATATAGTACGGCATATTCAGTGAAAAATTAGACGCAAGATGTTTTCGTAGCAGAACTAGTAAGTAGCTGTAACTTGAGGAAGACAAAAGCACTAAGGATGAGATCGTAAAGAATAGAAAAAGCTTTCACTTGTAGTGCTAAAAATTTTGAACAATCACCTTACATGAAAATTCAGATTTTTAAGGGGCAATTTTTAGTGGCCACGTTAGCGCAGAGCCTTCATTTCTTAGGCACCATGGCCGATTTTTTATAGGCGCTTTTGGCGCGTTGGCACCTGTGAGTTTCGAACACTGCTCCGTGCGTAGAACCTACACCGTAGATTGACCTCAATACAGATGTAAATAAACAAATGATTAAATAATTGAATGGATTCATAACAAAATTGTAACCAAATAAGAGGCGGAAAACGCCTTTGTAATTCGTTCTGTAACTTTTGTGGCACGGCTGTTAAAAGAGCATAACTACACATTGAGATGAGCCCGGTGAAGCATCACACTTTATGGACAGCAGGGTTCATTGCAGAGTGCAGTTACGCTCTTATGTTATGAGGACGACGGCTTGTGGCACGGCACGGCGCGGCGTAGAGGGTCCGCGACCCAAATCGAAAGTATTTCGCGTTCGCATCGATTGAGGGAACCATCATCGCACTGATTGAGTGGAACACTAGACATTTGAAAGGATAAAAAATGAAGCACTATTGAGGTGAGACGCGTTTGAAAAGTTTCGAAGTTCTCATGACCGATATTTACCCCGTCTCTTCGAAGTTTTGTTGCTGCTTCCAACGAGCAACCAATTGCGGTATCAACCAGTGGCGTGTTTCGCGATGTATCGATATCGAAAAGGATCGATAGCCAGGTTGTTTGCAACTATCACCTTAATAATCGATTCTTTGCCCCAGTTTCAAATGGGTATCGATAATCGACCAAGCGTCGAGCGGTCTGTAATCGGAGGCGAATCCAGCAATTTGGCAACAATGGGTTTCTTCCATTTAAACCTATGCCAAATAATCGATTCCTGTCGGAGCACGTGGTCCCTCCAAGTATCGATACATTTACATAGGTTTAAATGGAGGATGGACAATGTTGCCAGTGTCTGGATCCGTCTATAATGACATCGCACATAAAGGAACTAAGGCTCATCTATAAAAGTGCATATTGAAATTAATTTGACAAGCAGACTTTTCCTACAACGACGCAAAAGACTCGGCTCCTTTTTGGTGTAACGCAGTTCAATCATGAGTCTCAGCGACCGTAAAAAGAAAACCACCGGGCACGAGGCGTGAATGATCGATTTTCGATATTTTCTCATTTGAAGCTGGGGTAAAGAATCGATTATTAAGGTGACAGTCGCGAACACCCTGTTTATCGACCCTTTTCCATGGGTTTAAATGGCAGATCAATCGATAATGGAGATGTTGCATGTGTGAGGGATTTGCGATTTGACTATTGATTCTTATGTAAAAGTTCGCGAGAAACACGATGGCGCCACTGGTTTTCTCTGAAATCAACTCCCAAGCTCAAAAAAAAGCTCTCAAGTTGAGGCCAAAATGGAGGGGATATCCTACGCTATCCTAAGAGTCTACCTCTACATCAAGACGAACTCTCCATGCAAAGATAGGGAGCAAATACATTGACAGGGCTGCCACTTTATTTGGGGACTCTAAAACTGAAAACACGGCATCACAGCTAATGTATTTGCTCCCTATCTTTGCATGGAGAGTTTGTCTTGATGTAAAGGTGGACTCTCAGGATAGCGTGGGATATCCCCTCCATTTTGGCCTCAACTTGAGAGCTTTTTTTTGAGCTTGGAAGTTGATATCAGAGAAAACCAGTACCATCGTGTTTCTCGCGAACTTTTACATTAGAATCAACAGTCGAATCGCAAACACCTCACACATGCAACATCTCCATTGATCATTCACGCCTAGTGTCCTGTAGTTTTCCTTCGAAGTCGTGCGTTACACAAGAAAGGCGCCGAGTCTTTTGCGTCATTGTAGAAAAAATCTGCGTGTCAGATTAATCAATATGCGCCCCTACGGATGAGCCTTGGTTTCTTCTAATGCAATGTTATTAAAGACCACTAAACGCAGAAGTAACTTAAGGCTCGTCCTAAGTATATGTTACGGCGGGAGGACCAACTAATTCGGCCCCAGGAAGAAGGTCTGCGTCGAAGACGCAAGACGGATAAGTCATAATCCGCGTTAAACCAAACTTTTTTACGCCTTATTTCTGCCGGTTTTGGACCGCATTTTTACAAGTTTTTCCCAAATTTCGTTTTAGTGCGTTTCGGCCAACATCTGAGGCATCAACCGACCCGAGGCCCCTCTTGTGTCTCTAACGCGAGCTCTTTTTCCTCTGTGCGTTCATATAGTTTTACCGGTGGCGTGGCGAGAATGATCGAGTATTGATATTTCCCCATTTGAAGCTGTGGTAAGTAATCGATTATAAAGGTGTTCGCTGCGAACACCCTGTTTATCGATCCTTTCCCATAGGATTAAATGGTAGATCAATCGATATATCGCAAAACACGCCACGCCACTGAGTCTTACCGTCGCACACTGGACCGAGTCATTAAAAGAAGTCGGACAAAAGTTGGAAACTTTGAAGGCTTATAACTCCGTTTATACCATTTTTTTTTATTCTGAAAGTGGCTCCATTGGTTTCCTCGTAGAACTTTCCTCAAGAAGCGCACCTTGAAATTTGAAATGTAACGAAATAAACATTATAAGCAGTTTTAGTCAAAAATTTCATGTCCAACCTCTCTAATTGGCACGATCCACTGCGCCGATAAGGTTTTAATGGAGATTTGGATTCTAAGAGTGGTTCCATTGGTTTTCTCGTAAAATTTTCCTCAAGAAGCACACCTATAAATTTGAAATGTGACGAATTTAGCATCAAAATTTGCAGTTTTAGTAAAAAATGTCATGTCCGACCTCTCTAATTGACACGATCCACTGCGTCGATAAAGTTTTAATGGAGCTTTTTTCCAATTTTAGGGGTTTCAACTGTCATTGCGTGACTCTGTACCGTTACCACACGCCCAACGGACGTGTGCCGCACAGTGGATCGAGTCAACGGGAGGAGTCGGACAAAACTTGGAAACTTTAAAAGCTCATGACTCCGTTAAATCAAAACTTGGATATTTTATACGTGGTTCCATTCGGAGGGTATGGATTCGATCGACATGAATCGATCGAAAAATGAAAACGTGAATCGATCGACATGAATCGATCGACACCGATTCGATCGACAAATTATTAAAAGACCGGTGTCGATTCGATCGACATGAATCGATCGAAAAATTAAAACGTGATTCGATCGACATGAATTGATCGACACCGATTCGATCGACAGTTAATTTAAAAACACCCGTATCGATTCGATCGACATGAATAGATCGAAAAATGAAAACGTGAATCGATCGACACCGATTCGATCGACAAAATTCGATCGACTCACGGGTTTGTCGATCGACTCACGGGTTTGTCGATCGATTCACGGGTTTGTCGATTAATTCACGGTTGTCGATCGAATCGGTGTCGATCGATTCACATTTTCATTTTTCGATCCATTCATGTCGATCGAATCGACACCGGTCTTTTAATAATTTGTCGATCGAATCGGTGTCGATCGATTCACGTTTTCATTTTTCGATCGATTCATGTCGATCGAATCGACACCGGTTTTTTTAACAATTTGTCGATCGAATCGGTGTCGATCGATTCATGTCGATCAAATCTGTGTCGATCGATTCATGTCGATCGATTCACGTTTTCATTTTTCGATCGATTCATGTCGATCGAATTCATACCCTCCGTTCCGTTCCATCGGTTTCCCCGTGATATTTTCTTCCAGAAGTACTCATTAAAATTCAAAATACGACGAATTGATTATACAAATTTGCGGTTTTAGTAAAAAAATTCGCGTCCGATCTCTCTGATTGACTCGGTCCACTGTGTGCCGTCCCACTCTTTGCGTTCATATCCGCGTCGAGAAGCCAAAAGAGCGGCTCCTTGGAGGCTTTTTCGGCGCGCGAGGAGCGAACACAATCGTCGCTAAAACGGAAATAGTAAAAACTACGGAGTAGGATAACCTTGAGAGGAAACTAGGGAACAGTGTCCGCCTGTCAGCATTGGAGGGAAGCCATACCGAGCATGCAAGAGTCACAGTTTTCGCCCGTGCATCAAATCGATTCGCCCGTTGCAATATCTATGTTTACTTTAAGTTTTGGCGCGGCACGTCCCTCCAGCTCTGTCACATTTCCGACGGGAAAACCCCCGAGTCCTTTGAACACTGGAGATACGAATAGTATTTGATCATAGATACCTACGTAAATCTTGTTTCATTCGGCTTATCTACATATTTAAACCACCAAAATACGATTCATAACTGTGGACCAATTATTGAAATTGATAGACAAAGCCGTAGACAAAGAAGACAAAAGGGGTATGGAGGGGTCCTATTGGTGGAAGCGGGTGGTTGCAATGGACAAAGGAGGTAGGTAATAGACTAACAAACGGCAACCCAAGAGAGACCCTACTGTTAGTCTATCATTTTCTCCCTTAGTCTATAATATAGGAACCACCAAGTTCAACCGATTGTATCACTCCATACTCCCTACGTCTTCTTTGCCTATAGCTTTGTCTATCAATTTCAAAAATCAGTCCGCTGATTCATTATCAATTGATTGATAGACAAGCGAATCGTACTCGCAAGTGCCGAAGAGCCACCTCAAGCCGTTTCATCTACTGGATCGGCTCGTTCGAAAACGTACGTCGTCCAATACAGTGTTTCAGAATTTGAGCGGACACGTTTGTCGTAACGTACGCACACAAGATGGTTTAAGACGATGGGAATGAAAAACAATTTTATATAAAAAAAAAAAAAAATCCTCTAAGTATAATTAAACATTTACTGAAGAGATCGACTTTCTCCGTCAGTGTCGTGGAGCAATAGAAACCACTGCAATTATGAACCTGGACAACGGAAGTTTTCGCACGAGCCGATAAGTAGATGAAACGGCTTGAGGTGGTTCTTCGGTCTTTGAGAGAACGATTCGACAGTCTGTCAATCAATTGATAATGAATCAGCGGACTTATTATTGAAATTTATAGACAAAGCTATAAGAAGACATAGGACGTATGGAGCAATCCTATCGGTTGAACTGGGTGATTCCTATAGACTAAGGGACAAAATGATAGACTAACAATAGGGCCTCTTTTGAGTTAACGTTTGTTAGTCTTATTACCTACCTCCTTTGTCCATTACACCACCCGCTTCCACCAATAGGACCTCTCCATACCCCTTTCGTCTTCTTTGTCTATAATTTGTCTATCAATTTCAATAATCGGCCCGCAGTTGCGGGTTGCAGTTGCTAGTCACAGAATCGTGTTTTGGTGGTTGAGAAATGTAGATTAGCAAAATTAAACAAGATTAATGTATGTATGATCAAACACTAAGTTTCTGTATCCAATATTAACGGAAATGAAGACCATCAAAGAACTCGATGTATATGACGTCATCCAACGGTGCATGCATAGAGAGGTTTCTTCCACTCCGGTTTTGTCTCTGTTTATCGACAAATGTGTGTATTTCTGATTATGAAATCAAGGTGAAAAAAAATGGTATGCACAATACTGCAATGGATGACATCACACACAGTGTTTTTCGATGATCTATACGAATTTGGCGTTGGGTCACTCTTATTATGTTTGCTAAACTTCAAGCTAAGCCGTCGAAAGACGATTCTATGGCTAGCACGACTTACCAGCTTCAGGATTTTAGGATAATTCTTTAGAATTTCCGATCATCACATCACGTGATACTGCGTCAGGTATTCGTACATTAAATTTCACCAAGAAAATGTTTTAAATAACTCTCAAAATAGGTACATCCTAAGTAACTATCGCAAATTAGAGGATCAATTATTTGCGATATTCACTCAGGACGTACTTTCAGAGCTATTTCAAAGTGTTTCTCAGTCAAATTTTGTGTAAAAATACCTGACGCACTATCACGTCGTGTGATGCTTGGTAATTCTTAAGAAATAATCTGAAATTCTGAAATTATCAATTGATTCATCGACTATGGACTTAAGTTCCCCAAAGTGCTGATGATCCATCTTGAAAGAGATAAAATCTCAAGAAAAGCACGTGGAATATCAGGAAAAAAACTGCCCACTGACGCGGTAACTTTGAAAATTCGTGACATGCAATACGTAAATTGAGCATTGAAGAGTAGACTTTAGACATTTTTTATTTACCGATGTATTTTTTATGGAATTTTAATCGTAAAATATCCACTCAGTCTGTAACTCTAACTCCGGTTGTAACTCTTATCTCCTACGGACCCATTATGACTCATAAGTCAGATTATCTTCACAATTTGGCAACATCGAAACATTTAAAGCCTATGATACGCTTTGAGGACAGACTCTGGCAGTCCAGCCGAAAAACTTCCTTGGCTCGCTCTTCAGCGACATTGAGAGAAATATTTCCTTCGTATGAACTGCAATGCCGTGCTCTACATAGGCTGTGCTTTTCGAGTTCATTTGGACCTATTTCTGCCAAATGGAACTATATGCATTATGACGTGAGCCCTGTTATGCATATATTCTTATGAGTCTCAGGGCTCATGTCTCAATACATAAAGTTCCGTTTGGTAGAATTATGTCCATTTGATGCAACTATTCGAGCGTGAATGTCGAGGGGTGGTATCGCGGTAAGCTGAAGGCGATTGTAAAGACCTTACCGCACGCAAAAGAAATTTCTTTGATGTTTAGTGACACTTTTTTGAACGATTCGAGCGACTACTTTTATTTACAAATGAAATGTGCATGTGAAATTTAAAAATGTGGTGAATTTTACCGATAACTTTACGACGGCGGTACATTATCGCTTCCAGTGGAATGTTATATCTTTCAACGTCTTGTGGCGTTTTGCAACCATTTTAACAAAACCTAAGTGCTGGCGTTAAAAACAGCTTGTTTCACCTCGTGAGTAGAGGGTCATATAATGCATATAATGAACTGTGAATATGATAGTGAACTTGAATATGTAATTAGCACTGCTACATGGATGGGATCGGTGAAAATGCATCAGTTTCATCTATAAAAAAATCATCTACAGCGAAAAATGGTGTTTCCTGTCCTATTAATCACCCGCGAACATAAAAAATGATTGCGAATAATTTTTTAGTATCGATGACCAACATGCGAAACCACGTATCTCCGTTTACGCCGTTGTATACTTCTTGATATACTTTCTATGGTCTTTGTAAAAGCGGCTAACGTAACGTAATTCCTAGAAAACTTCCTTGATTTTTCTTCACTGTAAAATATTCCGTACTTACTTCAAGCTATAAGGTTGGCCTGTTTCTCTTCGCAAAAATCAAATAAAAGAAGAGATTTTGAAACACTGCAATGGAGATGCAGAGTTTCGCATTTTGGCCATCGATATGTATCATGGCATACATCGATATGTGCCCTTGGCCAAATAAAAAACTCACCGCTAATGTTTTCCGTTTTTCTCTTTTTTTGAGCAAAAGATTCCTTATGATCATTGCTTTGAGCTGCGATAAATAGATGGAAGACTTCTTTTCCGTCATCTTTGTCCCTGAAATCATAAACAAGATCATATCAGGCAACTGAAATATTTGAAAATTCATAAAAAAGTGGATATTTACTGAGTAAGTAGACAAATACAAGCCCGTGTCCCGTTAAAACGCCTTGAATTACCGTAACATTGAGTATAATGACTCTGATTTCTCACAATTTCTAATTTAGTAACCTTACCTGATCTCATAATCTTTTCTCTTTCCACGATTGAAAGAAATATACCTAATTCAATTAGTAAACCAAATTGAACGTGGCAGAGAATTGAAAACCATTTGCTAACGCATCGAAAATATGACCTTTAAGCTAAAACGTTCGCCCTTACACATTTCCTTTCTCCATTTTTAGTTCAAAAATGTCACTTTTTTACCTATTTTAATTTCTTTCAGCAAATGGCGTCGTAATCCTCTATTCGCGAAAAATATCGCTCACTTTTGTGCTTTTGAATTAGCACCTGTTATTACACCCTCATGATTCCACATAACTATCTACAAGCCGAAAAGTCGAAAGTATAGCATTGACGTGTAACTGCGGGTTTTTTTATCACGATTGTCATTCTCACACGAGCAAGGAGAATGATGAGCAACTCTCTATCTCATATTTTATCATCCTTGATGGAGAAAAAGATTCTCGGGTGATAAATCGCCGCTCCTCTGACATAAAAGCGTATCTCCAACTTCGCATGAGCCCTGGAAAACATGGGGTTATATGGGCAACAGGTCTCATGTAGAAATCGCGATACGCTTTTACGTCAAAGAATCGACGAAATTTTCGAGACCTCTTTTTACACAAGGAGTTCAATATACACTGTTGAAATGAAAAATTTTACGGTTCTTTTATGAAAAGCAACGCATACTTCGTTAATTTTTCCCCTGAAAATCGACCAAATTGGCCGAGCAAAACCTAGAAGTGCGCATGTCCGCGGAAAAGAAAAAGAAGAATACCGACCATGCATCACGATAGCACAACTTTTCTTTACCGGTATAATTGCCACTCTTTATTCAAATATTTTGATAGTCGCGTGCTACGTTTTATTTTCGATGCTAGCCTTTTCTAAATGCGATCACTACGGGGAAGAAGACCTCAATCCGTCCGGAAATAATTTTCAGTACAACTATTTTCGTCAAGTTTTTAATAAATAAAAAACCGAAATTCAAGATTTCGCCGAAAAACTGCCTCTATAGTTTTCCGAAATAGCATATTTTCCTTGCTTTTTAATAGCACTATAAACAGACAAGTCTGTATTCTGAATATGGCAGATTAAAATTTTAAATAGGTTGTCAGAAGAGACTGCATGTTTTGTCAATCGATATTCTTAGTGCATCATTCATTCGAGTAGTTCATTAAGTTTGTATTGATGAAAGTTAACTTCAAACGGTCATAACTCTGGTTCCATTCGACATTTTTGGTTCTTTTTCTTGTCCGAAAATCTTCGTAGAGCACCTCGCGACGCGACGCTCTGTTATTAATTACTCAATTTTAACTTTTGGGGGGAAAAGGAACCTTCCTCGTGGGTTGGACAGTCTAACATCATTTTAGCATGATCGGAGTGAGTTTAGCAAACGCACCAAGGAAATTCATTTTCATCTAAACTTATTGGGTTTAATCAACTCATATCAGTCATATAAATAAGAAACGTGATCAACATTAATTTCCCTTGTGTTTTGCGTGCGAGTCCCTGTTCAGAGGGATTAACTCTAACTTTGAATTGCGATGAACGTAGAGGAACGATGTCCTGCTGAAACTCTCAATTTCAAACTTAGTGAGTGGGTCAATGTAAAACTCTGTTGTCAAACAGTGGCGTGGCGTGCTTTGCGATACATCGATTTATCGACCATTTAAACCGATGGTAAAGTATCGATAAACAGGGTGTTTGCGGCGAAAACCTCTATAATCGATTATTTACCACGGCTTAAAAAGGGGAAATATCGATAGATCGCAAAGCGCGTCACGCCATTGTTGTCAAATACGAGAGGAAGAGTTTGGCAAATCTGGCCGGCCAACCAACACACTGACAAGCGATCATCAATACCACACAGTTTTGGTACGAAGTATCAATACCAGTCAATCATGATATCAGTGCTAATCAGCTATCGTTTTACTTTTATCCATAATCGATACATTTACCCCTCGATAGTTAAACAATATAGACGGATAGATAGATAGAACTTTATTGGTGCATACAGCCTATAGTGAAAAGCTCTGGCACAAGTCAAATTTACAATTTATACAACAATTTAAGCAAAATGAAATTATACAGGTTCTTCGAAAAATTCTTTTAGACTATATAATGGGCTTTATTTTTTAGTTTTGGGGGCCCCAACACGTGTTGGGGGGCCCTCAAAAATCAGAACATCTCTAGGTTAAGAATTTCATAGCTTAAAATTCCTAAAGCAGCAGCCCGTGGCAATGGTGATATCAAAACATAGGAGAAAAAACGGGAAACAAGGCCAAAAAGTACACATAAAAATCCGAGACGTTTCGGCTCAAAACTGACCCGTTTTCGGTCGGAAGAATAAAAATAAAATATAAAAATTCCAAACAGGAACCTGCAGACTACATGGTCGCAGAGAAAATCTATATCTATAGGAATTTCTATACCCTAGTAGGGTATTACCCTACTCCAAGTCTTGTGAGTACACGCAAGGGAGCCTCGAATCTGCTCCATATCACATAATCATGGACCACCTACGAAGGCGTCATGTCCCAAATTCCTAATCAAAGTTTTGAGAAAAATTTCATACAAGTTATAAAAAGTTGAACTCATCGATTCCTAATCGAGATCTCGATGTTCTTAATAAGACGTCGTTTCAAAAACATTGATTTCCCACTTCTAGAAAGAATTAAAATCGCCGTGGTGAATCAAGTTGATCATGTAGAATGACAGATGGACGTATTTCTACCAAACAGACCTATGTGCAGGTGAGAAATATGGGGTGTGCTCGTTAGTTCTCTTTGCGTAAGAGTGAATGAGAATAATAAAGCGCCAGTGACGTCAGCGGCAACGAAGGAGCTCCGGAACGACGGGAGGGTCGTTGGCGGGACTCTTTAACTCATGAGCCCTGTCCACAACGCTCTCTTGCCATGCCCGCGGCTCATGAGTTCCGCATTCAGTTGGCACATAGGTCTCTTTGATAGAAAGTAAAATCCTGCTTTTCCAATTCTTCAAAAGGAATCACGCCCAATTTTACATTGCTTCTTATGCAGCTTCGACAAGCACACCCCATATTTCTCACCTCCACATAGGTCTGTTTGGTAGAAATACGTCCAGATGTTTGGTACCTTTTTTAACTCCGCCTAGAGGAGAGTTGTTCTTCTCTAGCTGGTCCCAAGCCCAGGAAAAGGAGGAGGGTTGTGCGTAGGGCTAGCAACCCTACCACATAAAAATACGCAAGCTACAATGTGATACGATGGAAAGAAACATGACATGGACCATGGACAGAGTAGGATGACCCCCGTCGTCTTGGAAGCCAAAACCTACCCCGGGCTGTAGCGTCATTAGTAAGTAAGTAAATTACCTTTTTACAATTCATAAAAGCTTCTCAATTGTAACAAGTGTTTGTCAAGAAAATATCAATGCTCTACGGAAGCCAATCAGCTGTAAAGCCCAGCCAACGACTGTTTTTGTGCGTTTTTTTCAGAGTTCAGATCTCGTTGCATTGTCAGTGGGGTATGCAAAACCCCGATGAAGTCCGTACTGAAGGACTCCATGACATGTTTTCTCATCTAAATTACACGTAGAGAATTGTTTGTAGGACAAGAGTTTGGAAGTCTATAGAGGATATAAGTGCCTGTTTATATTTTATACAGGTAAAATAGCAAGAAGACAAATCGTATAATTTGTATGAATGATTTGTGTTCACTATCATCATTATTCAAAGCGAATTCTTGTTAACAACCTGCTCGATTTGGCTTTCGAACTCTATGTTACCCGGGTGGTTTTCTGCGTAAATTTTGAAGAAGAAACATTTGATAAGGTGCTTTAAAACGCTCTTTGTCTACAGTTTTAAACTTGAAAGAAATAAAGAAAAAAGGGAGAAAGAGAGGGACATAAAGGAAATGAACAAGAAGAAGCAGGGGAGGAATAAGATAAAAGAAAGAGGGAAGAGGATTAGGAGAAAAGGGAAAAGAAAGAAGGAAAACCCGAAAAATAAAAAAATGAAGAGAAAGGAGAGGGAGATGGAAATTAAAAAGAGGAAGAGGTAACAGTAAAGAGAAAAGAAGAAAGAGGGAACGAAGAAGAGAAAGGAGAAGAATAAAGTACAAATGAAAAGAAGGAAGTAGAAATGAAGATGGAAAGGAAGGAGGGGAGAAAGACGAAGTAAAAAGCGATGAAGAAGAAGAGGGAAATTAAGGAGAGAAGATAAAGAGGAAGGAAAGAGAAGAGAAACAACTTAATCAGCCAAGACACATAATAAAACAACAACTGAATCTTGGGGAGGATAAATAAAAGAAACCCAGAACGTTATGAAATAAACGACAATTTCATTTTAAACCGCCCAAAAAACGGCGTAAAAATTAGTCGCCGATTCGCTGTTATTGCGGGATCGAAAGCTAAATAGGCGGGGGGAGGGGGGGTAGAAATGGACGAAGATGAAAACCAAAGACGCCTCACAGTGGCGATCGAGTCAATGGAAGAAGTCGGACACAATTTGGAAACTTTATAAGCTTATAACTCCGTCTATATAAAACTATGAGATTTTAAAGTGCTTCCATTGGCCTCCTCGTTAAATTTTCCTCTAGAAGCAATCCTTAAAATTTAAAATGTGACCAATTAAACATCAAAATTTGCAGTTTTATTTAAAAGTTTCATGTCCGATCACTCTGATTGACTCAATCCACTGTGCGGCGTGTTGCCATCGCGAACCGGTGCGCGGTTTGCCGAACCGCGCACTGACGCCTACAAACCTAAGGGGATACTTCACGCATTGCGCAATGCTTGAAGTATCCCCTTAGGTTTGTAGGCGTCGGTGCGCGTTTCAAGCTGGCATCACGTCGCGCCGCGTCCCACTTCTTGCTTTTGCATATGCTCTTTGCGTCGGGCTCAGCGATTAGCCTTTAAGGATCAGTTGTGACATGAAAAGAGCAAACAAACTTCGTGTAAATAAAAAAATAAAAAAACTAATCCGTTGAAAATATGGCATCAAAGGCGTGGGTGGACAATGAACAGCAACGAGAGCAAAGCACGCCAACTTGTAGGACGAGCAAATCCCACGATCCTGGCGAAAACACGCCATTTTCACGACCTTACTCATCCACCGCCTCGTCCAACCTTTCAGCTCGTCAATTAATCACACATATCGATCCCCGCTTCTGATTGGAGTCAAATATTTTAGCAACTCCTACTTGGCCCTCCCTCGAGCAGTTCGTGGGTTTTTATGTTTCGTACGGCTGTTTGCTCGATAATCGGACTGGTTATTGTTGCCCAGCGGAGGGGAAAAAACTCTTCGCTCCCCAATGAGTAGCAGTGATCAAGATGAGTTGCGATATGATGGGAGTATGTATCGCGATTGTCGATTTTTTGGTGTATTATCGGATAAAAAATTGAGATAACGTGCGATTCAATCGCATTTTGCAATAAAATTGCTATTTCGTCGCATTTTGCAATGGAATTGCGATTTCATCGCGTTTTGCAATGAAATTGCGATTTCATCGCATTTTGCAATGAAATTGAGATCTCATCGACGGCGATCTATCGCGACATTTTTGAACAAAAGATTGTGATAAACTGAGATGAAATTTCGATTTTTTCGAACGCGATTTTGTGGAGATGAAATTGCGACAAGGTCGAGGATAACTTCTCAGATATTGATGATCTTAGCGATTTTATCGCCGAAAGATCGTAAAAAAATCGCAGCTTAATTTCTAAATATAGCAATTTTTCCGTTTAAAAATTCTACTTGGGTCACGCGGAAAAAGGCCATGGAAGCCGATTATAAAATACGTAATGATCTAGCTCTGGAGCACTGGGGAAAAAAGTCTCTTGGATCTTGAGTCCGGACTCTTAAAAAATTTGATAAGGAAAATACTCTTGGTTCAATCGGATTGTTGCTTGGATTAAAAGAAAATCAGCTGAAATTAAGAGACTTGACTCGGTTAAGCAAAACTTGGATTAAATCAATAAGAATTATTCTTGTCAAATTTTTTACGGGCCTGGACTCCAGAGGGCTGGCCTCCGTCACAAAAGCGGTCCGTTAGGTGGGGGGGAGGGGGAGGGGGGGGTCGTCGAAAAAGCCGAAATTCAGCGTTACATATTTTACGTAAATGAATATTGCAAAATGTTGGTAGAGTAAAAAGAAGAGTTATACGTCCAAAACATTACCAACTGAAGGATACTGAATGTTTTACTTTCCTTTTCCTGACAGGGTGAATTTCTGCTTATCCTTGCAAGTTCTAGCGAACAGAGCGACTGAGTTATTCTGTTCAGCTCAAAGAAAGTCAGTGCCCCTGCATAGTGTTGATTATGCAACACCGACAACCCTCGAGCACTAATAGTTGCAAGTTGTACCTGCAGACGCTAAGGCGTTGCTGTCCCTTGAAGAAACGATCTTATTTCCCCCGTGGTGAATTTTTTAGAGGTTAGTATGCAGATTTTTTCACACTTTTTGCACTCTGGAAAGCTTGTTCTTTTCCAATTTTTGGTGTTGTTTATGAAAATAGTGTTGATCGGCCTAAAAATAAAATTTTAGTTTGAACTGCTGTGCCCCGGGGAAAAACCGTACGAACATTCATGCGTCGCCAAAAGAAGTATACATTTTCTAAAAAATATTTTTCTTCGGATTTATTCGGATGGTTTCATTTGCAATTAAATTTAATGCACATGGAAACTGCCCAGCGTTATAACTTTAAAGTATTTAGAGTTTGACACATTTAAATATGCATATAGCTTTTCTCAAAATCAAATATTTTATTCGGGGAAATTTGACAACAATGGATTGCTTATAATTTTTGCTCTCTCAGAGCAGTACCAAAGTAAACGTTTGTTCAGCGTTACAGAACAACGGGTGCCAGCTGAAACGTTCCCATGCTGGAAAAATGCCGAAATGTATGAAAATTGAAAAGACTTGCTTTCTGAAGGTAGAATTTGCGTTTTAGAATTCTGATTTTTCTGAGAACTTGAAAATTATCGACAAAAATTTTTAATTTTTTCTTTCATTACCTTGTTTGGGTGGTTAGTGCTTAGAAAAAGCCGTATTTTGCGCTCTCATTCGAAATAGAACTTTTTTGCATTGGTCCAGTCATTTAGTGAGAATAATGGCCCTCGCGCGGTTAGGAGAGCAGAATTTTTTAATCACCTGATTTCTCATCTATAGAGGCTCCTAAACGATAATCCAAAATTGCCCCCGCGATAAATTAAGGGAGCCCCTCCCCCCCAAAAAAAACCCAAAATCGAAAAAACGATCGACAATCGGTTATTATTCCTAGTGTCGCAGAAGGCGTTGATTTTTCGACTGGATTCTCATTTAAGACCTTCTGCAGGAGAGGAAAAAAGTTCCGCTCTCAAAGCCGCATATAGAAACACCGAATGATGAGACTAGATTATATAATTCGCAGAGGAGAAGCAACTTTAATGTAAATCTATTAGAAATCAAGGAAAGCTGTTGAATTTTTCTTCCCCTTAATACGTTTCTGATAAACAATTCCTACTTCATTCGATTTTCAGAACATTGAAGTTTATTGCATCTAAAACTATTTCATGTGTCTCACCGTGCTAGTCAGGTATTTATGCCGCACTAAGGAAGAACGCAGTAATGACATTGGAGAGTTGCAAAATTTCCCCGGGTAAAACATGTGCTTTAGAGCAGAGTTATGCATATTCTTCCGTGAAATTTTCAATTATTTTAGACTAAATTGCGTGCAAACTTGTCTGAAAAAATTTAAAGGGAAATATTTCCAATTTTCCAGATCAACTTGATTTTTATTGAATGAAACGTGGCGGCGTCATGGCTCATACGGCGTTTTTCCTAAGCAAGGCAAAATTATACAGACGGCGCACAGTGGATCGAGTTAGTAGGGGAAGTCGGACAAAATCCGACAACCTCGAAGGCTTATATCATCGAAAACACGAAGCGAGTAAGTTCAAACGTGGATCCGTTGGTTTCTTAATGCAATTTTTTATCAGGAAAAGCGCTCAAAATTGAATTTGTGGCAAAATAAACATCAAAATTTGAAATTTTAGACAAAAATTATGTCCAAATATTATATATATATGTCTATTACTGCCGTGCTACGGAAAAACGTCGTGTGAGCATCCAGGTGTTGCCATATCTCCTTCAATAAAAAACGAATTTCCTAGGACAAATTTAAATATTTTTCTTCCAATTTCTCAGACAATTTTGTTTGCAATTTCATCTAAAATATCTGGAATTTTCAAGGAAAAATATTCAAAATTTTCCTCAAAAGTACATGTTTTATTCGAGGAGATTTGGCAACTCTCGAAAGTTCATACGGCGTTCTTCCTTAGCACGGCAGATTACCTCAATGCACAGTGCGGCGTCGTAATATTATCTTATCAATAACAAATTGCTCACGGAGTGGTGGAAAATTTTTGCACATTCAAACGTCACGAAAAGGCGAAATAGGGGAACCGCCGGGCCGATTATTGAAAGTTATAGACAAAGCTATAGACAAAGAAGACATAAGGAGAATAGAGCGATCCTATTTGTTGAAATGGGTGGTTCTTATAGACAAAGGCACTGGAAAAAAAAAAAACACATTGGATCTAGTGTCCAGACTCTTAAAAACATCGACAAGAAAAAATACTCTTGATTCAATCGGATTTAAGCTTCGATCAAGAACCCAGCCTCTTAATTTGAGCGGATTTCCTTTTGATTTATGCTTAACTGATTGAATCAATAGTATTTTTTCTTGTCAATGTTTTCAATAGTCTGGACAATAGATCCATAGTGTTTTTTTTTCCAGTGGAGGGTAAATGATGGACTAACAATCGGGTCTTCGTGAGTTGCCGTTAGTCAATCTATCACCTACGTCCTTTGTCCATCGCAACCACCCGCTTCCACCAATAGGATCCCTCCACATCCTTTTTGTCATCTTTGTCTATTGCTTTGTCTACATACATACATTTAAGTCGCTTTACAGCACTCCCTCGCGCTCTACGACTCCTAACCTCCACTGCTCTTTTTCAAACCACACATCTTGGGACATTGAGCTCCCTTGCTTTGTCTATCAATTTCAATAATCAGCCCGCTGAGGCTGTTCCTTACCTTTGGATTCTCACAGAGACGACGGACAAAATTCAGACAGGATGCCGATCTCTTTATCCCGCGGATTTTTCAGCCGGGTGATCTTGTCCACTCTCAGAATCCGAGTTCATCTTTCGTGAACGAACACTTACACCATGCGAAACACACGAAAAAACACACAATCGACGAAAATATACAAGCCGAACACTATCAACTCGGATGCATTTTTTGTGAGCGCGGCGCGGAGAGGTTGGAGCTAATCTGCATGTTTTATCACAACAACTTTGATAAGGACCGAGGGGCCGGGATTCCGATCGAACTTTTTCCCCAAAAAGAGCTTTGGTCCGATGCCGGTCAAACTCAAGTTTCGATGAGCGTCGATGGCTGCGTAATTGACCGAATAATAACCGTTTCGGGAGGGATGTTTTAGAGGAAGATGTGGAAGGGTTTCGGACGCAGCATCTTCCGTTTCGGTTCAAACCGCGTGCAACACTGACGGCCCCGCAGCGCGACCTGGTGTCGAGCTTTGGAAGCTCCCGTGGCGCAGGTCAATGAGCGCCTCGTGAAACATCAATAACTGGGTACTCTGTGANTTTTTGAGCTTGGGAGTTGATTTCAGAGAAAACCAGTGGCACCATCGTGTTTCTCGCGAACTTTTACGTAAGAATCAATAGTCAAATCGCAAATTCCTCACACATGCAACATCTTCATTGCGTGCTTTTTCATATGCCCTTTGCGTCGGGCTCAGCGATTAGCCTTTAAGGATCAGTTGTGACATGAAAAGAGCAAACAAACTTCGTGTGAATAAAAAAACTAATCCGTTGAAAATATGGCATCAAAGGCGTGGGTGGACAATGAACAGCAACGAGAGCAAAGCACGCCAACTTGTAGGACGAGCAAATCCCACGATCCTGGCGAAAACACGCCATTTTCACGACCTTACTCATCCACCGCCTCGTCCAACCTTTCAGCTCGTCAATTAATCACACATATCGATCCCCGTTTCTGATTGGAGTCAAATATTTTAGCAACTCCTACTTGGCCCTCCCTCGAGCAGCTCGTGGGTTTTTATGTTTCGTACGACTGTTTGCTCGATAATCGGACTGGTTATTGTTGCCCAGCGGAGGGGAAAAAACTCTTCGCTCCCCAATGAGTAGCAGTAATCGAGATGAGTTGCGATAATATAGGAATATGTATCGCGATTGTCGATTTTTTGCTGTATTACCGGATAAAAAATTGCGATAAAGTGCGAATCAATCGCATTTTGCAATAAAATTGCGATTTCATCGCATTTTGCAATACAATTGCGATCTCATCGACGGCGATCTATCGCGACATTTTTGAACAAAAAACTGCGATAAATTGGGGTGAAATTTCGATTTTTTCGAACGCGATTTTGTGGAGATGAAATTGCAATGAGGTCGAGGATAACTTCTCAGATATTGATGATCTTAGCGATTTTATCGCCGAAAGATCGTAAAAAAATCGCAGCTCGATTTCTAAACATAGCCATTTTTCCGTTGAAAAATTCTACTTGTGTCACACGGGAAAAGGCCATTGATAATGGCCATTCCATGAAACACGTAATGGTCTAGTACTGGAGCACTGGGGAAAAAAGTCTCTTATTGGGTCTTGAGCCCGGACTCTTAAAAAATTTGGCGAGAAAAATAATCTTGGTTCAATCGGATTGTTGCTTCGATTAAAAGAAAATCAGCTGAAATTGAGAGACTTGACAGTAGTAGGGTCACGTTTCTATAAACGTGACCCTACTACTCTTGACTCGGTTAAGCAAAACTTGGATTAAATCAATAAGAATTATTCTTGTCAAATTTTTTACGGGCCTGGACTCTGGAAGGCTGGTCTACGTCACAAAAGCGGTCCGTTAGGTGGGGGGGAGGGGGAGGGGGTCGTCGTCGAAAAAGCCGAAATTCAGCGTTACATATTTTACGTAAATGAATATTGCAAAATGTTGGTAGAGTAAAAAGAAGAGTTATACGTCCAAAACAATACCAACTGAAGGATACTGAATGTTATACTTTCCTTTTCCTGACAGGGTGAATTGCGGCTTATCTTTGCAAGCTCTAGCGAACAGAGTCGCTGAGATATTCTATTCAGCTCAAAGAAGGTCAGTGCCCCTGCATAGTGTTGATTATGCAACACCGACAACCCCTGGGCAGGAATAGTTGCAAGTTGCACCTGCAGACGCTAAGGTGTTGCTGCCCCTCGAAGGAACGATCTTATCTCCCCGGTGGTGAATTTTTTAGAGGTTCGTAAGTAGATTTTTTTACACTTTCCGTATTTTAGAAATCTTGTTCTTTTCATCCAGATTTCTGGTGTTGTTTATGATAATAGTGTTGATCGGCCTAAAAATAAAATTTTAGTGTGAACTGCAGTGCCCCGGGGAAATGCCGCACGAACACTCATGCGACGCCAAAAGAAGTACAAGTTTTTTACAATTTTTTTTTCCTTCGGATTTTTTCGGACGATTTTATTTGCAATTAAATTTAATGCACATGGGAACTGCCGAGCATTATGCATTTAAAGTATTTAGAATTTGACACATTTAAAATATGCATATAGATTTTCTCAAAATCAAATATTTTATTCGGGGAAATTTGACAACAATGGATTGCCTATAATCTTTGCTCTCTCAGGGCAGTATCGAAGTAAACGTTCGTTCAGCGTTACAGAACAACGGTTGCCGACTGAAATGTTCCCATGCTGGAAAAATGCCGGAATGTATGAACATTGAAAAGACTTGCTCTCTCAAGGTAGAATCTGCGTTTTAGATTTCTGATTTTTCTGAGAACTTGAAAATTATCGACGAAAAATTTTAATTTTTTCTTTCCTTACCTTGTTTGGGTGGTTCGTGCTTAGAAAAAGCCGTATTTTGCGCTCTCATTCGAAAAAGAACTTTTTTGCATTGGTCCAGTCATTTGGTGAAAATAATGGCCCTTGCGCGGTTATGAGAGCAGAATTTTTTATCACCTGATTTCTCATCTATAAAGGCTCCTAAACGATAATCCAAAATTGCCACCGCGATAAATTAAGGGTCCACCCAAAAAAAAACCCCAAAATCGAAAAAACGATCGACAATCGGTTATTATCCCTAGTGTCGCAGAAGGCGTTGATTTTTCGACTGGATTCTCATTTAAGACCTTCTGCAGGAGAGAAAAAAAGTTCCGCTCTCAAAGCCGCATATAGAAACACCGAATGATGAGACTAGATTATAATGGGCCTGTTGCAAACTTTTGCTAGAGCAAAAATAAGAGTTGTTTCTTATAGATAATGCCTCAAAAATCACAATGAGCGAATCGGCAAAGTCTGAAATGCACTCATAACTTCACAATCTGCGTAAGAAATTTGCGTTTTTTTAAGCTTCCCGCTTCAAAAACGATACTACGGCATAGGTGAAGATTTTGTTAGAGGAGTCGCTCCATCGTCGGCGATATTCATCATGGCCGACGCTTGCGCGCAGTTCCGCGCGTAATTCAAGGAGTGTTCAAGGTCAATCAATTCGGGCGTGGAAAATATGAACGTTAACACACCGATTGTTATCTGGTCTAATCCAGTTCAGGTGTTATCTCGTCCCATCAAACGTGTTTTGGCGGATTGGCGTCGGTTATGATGATTATTGCCGACAATGGAACGACTCCTCTTACAAAATGTTCACCTGTGCCGTAGTATCGTTTTTGAAGCGGGAAGCTCAAAAAACCGCAAATTTCTTACGCAGACTGTGAAGTTATGAGTGCATTTCAGAGTTTGCCGATGCGCTCATCGTGATTTTTGAGGCATTATCTATAAGAAACAACTCTTAGTTTTGCTCTAGCAAAAGTTTGCAACAGGCCCATTCGCAGAGGAGAAGCAACTTTAATGTAAATCTATTAGAAATCAAGGAAAGCTGTTGAATTTTTCTTCCCCTTAATACGTTTCTGATAAACAATTCCTACTCCATTCGATTTTCAGAACATTGAAGTTTATTGCATCTAAAACTATTTCATGTGTCTCACCGTGCTAGTCAGGTATTTATGCCGCACTAAGGAAGAACGCAGTAATGACATTGGAGAGTTGCAAAATTTCCCCGGGTAAAACATGTGCTTTAGAGCAGAGTTATGCATATTCTTCCGTGAAATTTTCAATTATTTTAGACTAAATTGCGTGCAAACTTGTCTGAAAAAATTTAAAGGGAAATATTTCCAATTTTCCAGATCAACTTGATTTTTATTGAATGAAACGTGGCGGCGTCATGGCTCATACGGCGTTTTTCCTAAGCAAGGCAAAATTATACAGACGGCGCACAGTGGATCGAGTTAGTAGGGGAAGTCGGACAAAATCCGACAACCTCGAAGGCTTATATCATCGAAAACACGAAGCGAGTAAGTTCAAACGTGGATCCGTTGGTTTCTTAATGCAATTTTTTATCAGGAAAAGCGCTCAAAATTGAATTTGTGGCAAAATAAACATCAAAATTTGAAATTTTAGACAAAAATTATGTCCAAATATTATATATATATGTCTATTACTGCCGTGCTACGGAAAAACGTCGTGTGAGCATCCAGGTGTTGCCATATCTCCTTCAATAAAAAACGAATTTCCTAGGACAAATTTAAATATTTTTCTTCCAATTTCTCAGACAATTTTGTTTGCAATTTCATCTAAAATATCTGGAATTTTCAAGGAAAAATATTCAAAATTTTCCTCAAAAGTACATGTTTTATTCGAGGAGATTTGGCAACTCTCGAAAGTTCATACGGCGTTCTTCCTTAGCACGGCAGATTACCTCAATGCACAGTGCGGCGTCGTAATATTATCTTATCAATAACAAATTGCTCACGGAGTGGTGGAAAATTTTTGCACATTCAAACGTCACGAAAAGGCGAAATAGGGGAACCGCCGGGCCGATTATTGAAAGTTATAGACAAAGCTATAGACAAAGAAGACATAAGGAGAATAGAGCGATCCTATTTGTTGAAATGGGTGGTTCTTATAGACAAAGGCACTGGAAAAAAAAAAAACACATTGGATCTAGTGTCCAGACTCTTAAAAACATCGACAAGAAAAAATACTCTTGATTCAATCGGATTTAAGCTTCGATCAAGAACCCAGCCTCTTAATTTGAGCGGATTTCCTTTTGATTTATGCTTAACTGATTGAATCAATAGTATTTTTTCTTGTCAATGTTTTCAATAGTCTGGACAATAGATCCATAGTGTTTTTTTTTCCAGTGGAGGGTAAATGATGGACTAACAATCGGGTCTTCGTGAGTTGCCGTTAGTCAATCTATCACCTACGTCCTTTGTCCATCGCAACCACCCGCTTCCACCAATAGGATCCCTCCACATCCTTTTTGTCATCTTTGTCTATTGCTTTGTCTACATACATACATTTAAGTCGCTTTACAGCACTCCCTCGCGCTCTACGACTCCTAACCTCCACTGCTCTTTTTCAAACCACACATCTTGGGACATTGAGCTCCCTTGCTTTGTCTATCAATTTCAATAATCAGCCCGCTGAGGCTGTTCCTTACCTTTGGATTCTCACAGAGACGACGGACAAAATTCAGACAGGATGCCGATCTCTTTATCCCGCGGATTTTTCAGCCGGGTGATCTTGTCCACTCTCAGAATCCGAGTTCATCTTTCGTGAACGAACACTTACACCATGCGAAACACACGAAAAAACACACAATCGACGAAAATATACAAGCCGAACACTATCAACTCGGATGCATTTTTTGTGAGCGCGGCGCGGAGAGGTTGGAGCTAATCTGCATGTTTTATCACAACAACTTTGATAAGGACCGAGGGGCCGGGATTCCGATCGAACTTTTTCCCCAAAAAGAGCTTTGGTCCGATGCCGGTCAAACTCAAGTTTCGATGAGCGTCGATGGCTGCGTAATTGACCGAATAATAACCGTTTCGGGAGGGATGTTTTAGAGGAAGATGTGGAAGGGTTTCGGACGCAGCATCTTCCGTTTCGGTTCAAACCGCGTGCAACACTGACGGCCCCGCAGCGCGACCTGGTGTCGAGCTTTGGAAGCTCCCGTGGCGCAGGTCAATGAGCGCCTCGTGAAACATCAATAACTGGGTACTCTGTGATGCAATGCCTCGGCCGTTACGTAATCTCGACGCTGAAATTTTTCACGCACCTGTACTTACAGCTGATTTAAATGTTCAAGAAAAAGTAGCTAAAATTCAAGTCTCTTTGTTTTTTACGCGCAGATTTAAAAGAAGAAAAAATTTCGGAGAAAAAAAATTATATGCGCGTAGTTGCGAGGTATTTGCAAAAGTCTGAGGGAATGTTTGTATCTCTTGGTTGGTAGTCTTTTCGCTTTTTCCGCGGGAATTTTCGGATGCTGAAACATGCATATCGTCTATTGAGATTGTCTCGTTAAGGGGGGGGGGGGCGGAAGGACCAAAAAAAACCCCAAAACAGAAGTTAGACATTTGTCAGGAGTCAAGAGACCGACCGACATTATTTTACGGGAAAACAGATATAATCCAACGAAAGAAAGAAAAAAACAAATTTTTTGAGATAAAATTTTACGTCATTAAGAAATTAGAGGGCATAATGCTGCTTGGTGAAGGAGGAGGGCAGGTGATATATAACCGGACGTAAAAGTTGATATTCATGCAGTTCAAAAACGTGAGAAGTTACACCGGAAAAAATAATATGCTGTTTTAGCATCTAGGATGTCAAAAATGTGTCTGGTGATCCCAAGATGCTGCTTTTACTGCCCCCGCAGTTAATTTTACATCCTGTGAATGCAAATTCAACTGAGGGGGCAGTAAAGGCAGCATCTTGGGATCACCAGACACGCTATTATTTACGCTATATATTATTACACGCTATTACGCATTAAAGCTTTTAATGCGTAAAACACTTCTCTTCCTCTACGGAAAAATGTTTCAGTTAATATTTCTCGGGTGGATTCAGTGGCGTGGCGTGCTTTGCGATACATCGATTTTTATGTCATTTAAACTTATGGTAAAGGATCGATAAACAGGGTGTTCGCAGCGAACGCCTTAATAATCGATTCTTTATCATAGGTTTAAATGGCATAACAATCGATACATCGCAATTCACGCCACGCCACTGGGTGGATTTTCTTTTACATCAATTAGAGTGCCTCGTTTAAAATGAATTGATTTTTTTTTCTTTTTAAAAAAATTAATTTGCAAAGGGCCTATTCTGTTTTTTATTGTTTTGATTCAGCCGGAAATTTCTCTTAGTGTGTATTATACACACACGTGTGTCTTATTCACTGACATGAACTATTGGAATGTGCAACTAAATTTTGAGACACGCGGTCAACATATTTTATTTCAATTCTATATTTTGATAGCAACGAGGACTGACACAATGATGAGCCAGCGTAACAAAATACAATAAAAACATAGCGCGACCGTGACAGGACTCGAACCTGCAATCTTCGGATTCGAAGTCCGACGCCTTATCCATTAGGCCACACGGTCATCTATACAACAATAGACACAAATTTCGTAAATAAGGGTTGCAAAGACCCAGGAATCATTCTCATATAAAATTGAAATTTTTTTTAAGACACTGAAAAAACAAGTTATACCTATTTCATAAACCGACAGTTCATTTTTTATCAGAGGGAATTGGTATTTGTCAAAGGGAAAAACAAAAGCTTTCATGACTGCTAATCGCGAACTCTCGGGGTAATACTTTGAACTACGGGTCATGAAGGGGTGCACTTTAAATTATCTAGGTTCATCATGACTAAAGCATTAAATTTTCCCCAAGAAAATAAATGCTTCAATATGTGACAGATGAATGCTGTATCCTTACTTTTGACATTTTTTCATAGCTTTACTCATAATTCATGAGGCTATGCAGAATATAGGGTTAGAGACAAGAGGGTTGACCACCCTCCCTCGCGCCCTCAGTTCGATCGATACTCGACGAGGGTGGTGCGCGTTTGGCGGGAAATTTGAATACAAGCGTGACCACGAGTGAGGTGAAGTAGCTATATGTCTCTAGCTCTTACAATGAATTCATCACCTTTCCCTTTCGCACCAAATCCCTTTTGAACGTAAAACACATTAAAGATTAAGGAGCCCTATTTTCAACAGAGAGGGAGTCAAAATTTTCCGGTCACAAAATTGGAGCTCGCATTGGTTCACGGAAAAAGGACATTGTATAGTCCAGCGTCTTTTCGTGGACATGAAAAGATTTTAGTTTCGCATAACCTCGGTGCATATAACTTTAGAAGTGGTATTTTAGATTGCACAATTTCACTGAAAAAGTACTATTCTGTTTTAGCATCTAGGATGTCAAAAATGTATGTCTGGTGAGCCTAAGATGCTGCCTTTACTGCCCTCGCAGTTAACTTTACATCCTATGAATGCAAATTCAACTGCGTGGGCAATCAAGGTAGCATTTTAGGACCACCAGACACATTTTTGACATCCTAGTTGCAGAAACAACATGCCATTTTTTCAGTGTTGGCATCAATGTCAACTCTATTTAATAAAAATCTAATCGTGTTTGACTAAACTTTGGTAGGCAAATAATGACAATTAAATGTTGAGCGGTATAATATGAAAGTTTGATTCTGGGGTTAACCAAGCTTGATAAAAAGAGTTAAAAAAATAGAGTTAAAAAAGAGATTAAAAAACTAGACAATCCACCATAACAACAGTATAAAAACAAGCATTTATTGAAAAAGCCGTTTGAAAATTGACAATTTCCTTTCGGATGCTGAGCGCACCTAATAGTTAAAATAGAAACATACAAAAGCAACATTCAGTTCGAGACTAATTGTAAAAGCATCGATGTTTCGTCATTTTTTTAAAAATACCGACCTTTGAACCGGTTAAACATTGTTATTAATGCAATATAACAATGAACAACAAAAAATATATCTAACAAAAATGTAACACCAAATAAAAGTTTAGTACAACTTTTTCTGTTCAAAACCTAGTGAAGCCAAATTAACGAGCATGAAAATTGATTCTTTTTTCGATCTATTACTGGATAACAGATAAAAATCGAACGCATATCCTTAAACAATTTATTCTGGTTTAAGTTTCTCCTTTCAGTTTAGGAGGGGTGACAAAATTCCCCGTTTCTTTCAATTAACAGTCAATAATAATATGCACACATAAAAATAATAAATGCACACATTTTCCAATCATAAATGCACAAATTTGTTACGTGTATGCACCCTGAAGTTGTATTTTTGAGCGTACAGCCCTACCAAAAATTGTTTAGAATTTAATTCGGTTAGGAATCATGTATTCGAGTTTTATAGCCTTATATCTTTCATGCGTGCCGCAATGCTCCCATAAAGAACCACTTTACTAAATTTATGGCAAAAAATCATCATCTGTGAATATTTTAGTGGCGAACAGAAAGTTAATTTTAAATAAAACAACGACAAAACAAATAAATAGGTGTATATCGATTGCAACGTTTCATAAATTTTGCCCCTTCTCTATTATTTAAAGAGATTTTTACGTTGTAGACATGTTCGTGCGCAATTGACAATAAATACCCTTTAAAACGCGAAACTAAGAAAAAATCATACAAAATTGTGTGCGATGACAATAAAGGATCATCCCTCAAAAAATATAAAATTGACAGAGAACACGGAACGTCGCAAATCCGCGAGATGCGTGGTTTCGTGGTCTCAACATCGATCCGCACAAATTATCACAACTGTGGCATCAGGCAGGACTCCTGCCGCAGGAGTGATACAACTATTTTAACGTGAAGGAGCGCGTATGGCCTAGCTCGTCGAATTGAAGGCGAACTGTCTTAAACCGATCCGCAATGCTCCGCTGCGGTCGGCGTATTTGAATGTTAATGAAGCTTTTGCTGTTCATGGAACAATTAATTGATATGGTAATGCTGTTTCATCGAAAAAGGAAAGGATAGTGGTCGGTAAACGTAACTTACTCTGATTTGCACGAAAAAAGAAAAAAAATGACCAATCAAACGTTCGGTTTACCGCATAGAATTGGTTGAATCGTTTTTGATACTACATAGAGTTAGCCTTGGGTTTCTTCTTTTTTATTCTTACTCTTCTTCTTCTTCTCGTTCTTTTTCTTCTTTTTCCTTCTTCTTTTTCATCTTACTATTCTTTTTCTTCTTCGTTGCTTTATTCTTTAACTTATTTCATGTACGAGGAATACCTTAACTTGTGCACGACTCGATAAATGTCGGTGGTGCCTTTTACTTTGCTTTGCACAAAAAAAGAGGACAAAAATGACCAATCAGACGTTCGGTTTACCGCATAGAATTGGTTGAATCGTTTTTGATACTACATAGAGTTAGCCTTGGGTTTCTTCTTTTTTATTCTTACTCTTCTTCTTCTTCTTCTCGTTCTTTTCCTTCTTTTTCCTTCTTCTTTTTCATCTTATTATTCTTTTTCTTCTTCGTTGCTTTATTCTTTAACTTATTTCATGTACGAGGAATACCTTAACTTGTGCACGACTCGATAAATGTCGGTGGTGCCTTTCACTTTGCTTTGCACAAAAAAAGAGGAAAAAAATGACCTATCAGACGTTCGGTTTACCGCATAGAATTGGTTGAAACATTTCTGATGCCAAATGGACGGAGTTAAACAGAAAGGAACCAGGCCACATCGGGATCGAACCGAGGAAAAGAGGCTTAAAGTTTATCTCCTGCATAAGACTCAATGTAAAAGCTAAACTTCAAGTTCAATTTATGCAAAACCTGCTCCAACAAAAACTTTGAATTTTTGGCGATAGATAGTAGAGCAGTGGTTGAGTTCAAAACCACTAATAACTAAATTTTTTCCAAAATGTGGGTTGGTTCCTTTCTGCTTAGCTCAGTCCAAATAGAGTTAGTGTTGGGTTTTTTCTTTTTCATCTTCACTCTTTCTCACTC
>NW_017547102.1:7111217-7122214 GCF_001854935.1 Bemisia tabaci | reverse complement strand
AAACGACCTGACAATACTTGACGTGCTTATAACGACGGACTTCTGCATTGAATGAAGCAGGTAACTGTTTATTCCGAGGTCTCGAAGATGTTGAACTAAACTTTTTGGAACTATCCCCGTTACTGACATTATCAGGGGCTTGATACAAACAATATTCAGGTTCCATAATCGCTTCATTTCTGCAGCTAAGGGCAGATATTTTACCATCTTTTCCTGATACTTCAGCTCCAAGTTATGATTATTAGGGATGCTAATATCAATGATGTAAGCGGTGCGATCTCGCTTATCAACAAGCACTATGTCCGGTCTGTTTATTATTATTATTATTCTTCTTCTTCTTCTTCTTCTTCTTCTTCTTCTTCTTCTTCTTCTTCTTCTTCTTCTTCTTATTTATTTTTCTGTTACATCGTTTTATTCTTTGTTTTCCTTCTTCGTTTCCTAATTCTTCAACTCATTTCATGTACGAGGAACCTTAACTCGTGCAAGACTCAACAGATATAACAGGGTCCGCCATTTCACAAGAGGCTCAGGTTTCGATAAGTTCGCAGCTATTGAATTTTGAGCTGGCGTCAAGCCAAGTATCTATCTCCGAGCCGTGGGAGGACTTTATGTCGTCAAAGGACGCGACTTCCTTCACCGGCGTCATCTCCACCACCTTCCCATTCGGAACGAAGTCGCTCTTCTTGATCAATAATTCTCTGCTGTCATTGGCTGGAACAAAACAATTTGCACGGAGCTATAGAAAATGATAGAATTTTACATGCGATAGATGGATCGTTGTCTCTCATTGTGTGTCTCATCTGTAAGCCCCTGCAATTTCTAGACTATGCAATGTGAGCTACGACGAAGTCAAAATGATCGTTTAATCGTACTGCCGAGCATAGGAAAACCTTCTTATGAGCCTTCAGACGTTGCCAAATCATCCCCGATAGAATATTTATTTTTGAAGAAATACACAATGCAGATTTTTCTTTGTAATTTTAGCGAGATTAAATCGCGAGCAAAATCGTGGCAAAAATTCAGGAAAAATATTCACAATTTTCCCAGTAAACTCGTTTTTTTTGAATGGAAGAAATGTGGCTACGTCTGAAGGCTTATACGGCGTTCTTCCATCGCGAAACAGCATACCACTTGCGCCTCTGCAGCTTCGGGGGCAAAAAGAAGACTAATATATTAAACTTTTTTAAACTTTAAAATTTGAAAAAAGAGAGAATTTTCTTAATCGAACGAATTTTAATGAACCAAATTCAGTGTTCTCAAGCTGTTCTGTTTTTACTCATACAAAAAAGGGTTTGAATGAGTCTCCTCTGATAGAACGTAATTTCTCTCGGAAATAGTGACACTTTTTGAGCCGAAGGTGCCAGCGGGCTGATCATTGAAAATGAGAGACAAGGCTACAGACAAAGAATCTATAGGGAATTTGGACCGATCCTTCTGGTTAAGATGGGTGGTTGCCATAGACTAAGGTAGAAAGTATGGACTAACGAAAGGGTATCTCGTGGGTTGCCGTCAGTTAGTCTGTTATCAACCGTCTATGTCCATTGCTTGCAACCACTTGCATTGTTCGAAACTCACCTTTGACTTTTAGGAGCCATGTGGCGCATCAAGCCCGATTTGTAGGCGCCATTGAAGTTTTTTAGGGGCCAAATTGACTTTTTGCCTATATATTACGGCACATTTAGTGAAAAATTAGACGCAAGATGTTTTCTTAACAGAACTAGTAAGTAGTTGTAACTTGGGGAAGACAAAAGCACAAATGATGAAATCGTGAAGAATAGAAAAAGCTCTCACTTGTGGTGCTGAAAATTTCGAATAATCACCTAATATGAAAATTCAGATTTTTAAGGGGCAATTTTTAGTGGCCAAGTTATAGCGCAGAGCCTTCACTTTTTAGGCGCCATGGCCGATTTCTTAGGCGCATTTGGCGCGTTGGCGCCTGTGAGTTTCGAACACTGACCACTTGCTTCCACCAATAGGACCCCCCCCCCCCCCCCCATATCTTTTTTGTCTTCTGTGTCCGTAGCTTTGTCTATCAATATCAATAATCGGCCCGCAAGAATGTTAATGGTGATTTACTCACTTGAATTTGGGGATGAAGTGTGCGTATTGGTATTCAGGATGACATTGTGCTTCTTCAGCGCGCGTGAGGCGGCGTCTCTATTGGCTGATAGGGTAGAAGTGATGCTAGGCAACCGAATATCTAAGTGAGAACCTTTTTCGGTGATGATCTAGGCACATAAAAGTAATATTTGAGATTAGAAAGATTTGGAGGATAACAAGCAGAATTCTATTCATATAAGTTGAAATTCTGTTCATATAAGTTGAAACTCTATTCATATGAATTGAAATTTTATTTATATGACTTTGATTTTCTACTCATTTGTACTCACCATTTTTAGCAGGGAGGTCTATTTCCGAAGTTATACTGTCAAATTTCACGCAAGGCTACTGCAATTATTTCTTGTTACGGTTCCATGTGAATCCCTTAATCACCACCTAAAGTTTATGAAACTTTCCCAAAGAAAGAAGTTGTGCGAGGAACAACTAGGTAAGATGCAACGAGTCATTCGTGTGAAAATAGAAAGTATTTCTCTCTTGGCTACAAATTCTTTCTTCACACTAGTTTTTAGAGCCATGTCAAATTGAAGTTGATTGAATCGATAGAAACTGACATTTTACGGAATATACTTCCAAGGTTTAGATTAGAGATATCTACCAATGAAGGCAGATTCTTTACTTTACCTACACTAAAATTTTGGTTTCAGCAGGTTCTGATATTTTCATTTTTACTGTCGACTCTCTGAAGTATTCGCGTAATTATTTCCTTCATTTCTCACCTTATTATTCATTGCGTATAACTTGGTGGTGATATCCCGAGCTACCAGCGTGGCCAACACAGTCGCCAAATAAGTCTCTTTTATAAATAAATATTCTAAGGCGGAGCGCTGCCAATACAGGTAGCGACAGGTTGTTGCAGCGACGATTGATACCTGAAAAAAACGAATTCAAGAATAGTTTCATCAATTTGAGAGTGAAACATTCCCTGTTCAGGTGAGAGATACGAAATTAATTGAATTAAATGTAGGTAGAGAGATAAGGGTCATGACCCCGTCGTTTGTAGTTTATTGACTGTTAAAATGCTGCTGTGAATATTTCATTTGAGCCTTCATTCATTATTGTTCACCTTCAATTAGTGGAATGCAACACGAACATCCATCGGGCACGAATAGTTGCATCTAGCGCCTGGATTGGATTATGGAAACTTTATCGACGATAGGCTTTGAATGATAAGTAGCTTCGCCAAGATAGGGACTCACGATCAAGATCATTTGATAACGATTGAACAATCAACACACTGGAGCTGCTATTAACTTGCGTCTTAATGTCAAAAATGACAATTTTGAGACTGTGGCAGTGCAATTAATATAGTAAATCTATGTATGAAGTCCGCTAACGAAAACGCATTTTACAATAAAAGTTTCAAGTACCAGTGCAGTTTAGATTCGGAGCAAAAACGTTTTATGAGAAAAACGTGTCCTATGTGTGATAATTAGCCCCTTAAATACAATTGCTCAATATATATAGTCAAATATTTTGGTTCCCCTACCTTTGACGCGTTTCGGCTATCCAGCCATCATCTAAAACGCGCGCTACGTGAGTGATTTGTCGTTCCTCCCACAAAAAAAGGTAACCACATCTCAATTTTGCTAAATTTTCCCTCGCAAATTGCATTTCCCCTAGGATAATCTTATAGCCATCTCTAATTCCAAATATCACTGATTATTCCTCAGATTTCATGCAGAAACAAAAAGAAATTGAACGAAAATTACCCGCGTACTTTTTTGTAAAAAGGTAATTTTTTGTCAATTTTGCAACCTTTGAATGAAGGTACGTTCCTTCGGCCGGGACACTCTTCCCGTGGTATTCAGTGTGTAGTACTTACCAGTGGGCTTGTTATTTAAATTGATAGATTAAGCGATAGACAAAGAGGACATGAGGAGTATGGAGCGATCCTATTGGTTAAAACGGGTGGTTTTTATTGACTGAAGGGGAAAATAATGGACTAACTGTAGGGTCTCCCATAGGTTGCTGTTAGTTAGTCTATTACCTACCTCCTTTGTCCATTGTAACCATCCGCTTCCACCAATAGGATCCCTCCATTGTATTTTGTCCTCTTAGTCTATAGCTTTGTCTATACATTTCAATAATCGGCACCGCTGGTCTTCTACTTTCTAAAATTTTAATCGGCTTAAATCCTTTATGTATTTGCATAGTAATCCGTTTGCACAGGAATTGACAGACTTACTTTAAATTTGTCTTCAGAGCTGGCCCTGCTTTCGAATTCAGGCGAGTCTAGAAACTCACAAGCGTTGATTGGGTGTAAGAATTGCTGGTCTTGCATCACGTTCACCTTCCCGCTTAGCAGCAAACCTAACCTGTCGGTTTTCGTCAGGTTTTGCATGGCGTACGCTTCTCCAGCGTGCAGAGACATTATCTGAGCAAACTGTTCACTTACGAGCTTTTTGAACTGAAGCCTCGTTACCTGGGGATGGAGACCAAACAGTGTATTCATAGTCCTTGGCTCAGAAATTATCAGAAGTACACACATATTTGGACTGCGTTAAGCAGAAAGGAACCAAGCGACATCAGCAATCGCCAAAAATTTGACGATTTACAGTTTTCATGAAAACGGTTGTACGGATTTTTGTGCAAATTTCAGCAGAGGCGGATCCAGAAATTTTGCAACATCGGATCTCCTTCATTTAATCCTCTGCTAAATAATCGAATCTTGTCGGAGCACCTGCCCCCTCCAGAAATCGATACATTTCCATAGGCTTAAATGGAGGGAATTCGGTGTTGCCAAATTGCTGGATCCGCCAATGAATTTCAGTGAATTTTTTGCATCGTACGAAGCAAATGCCCTAAAATGTTCAAAGGAATCCGCTCAAATGTTCTTTTGTAAAAAATTATATCGCCCGGTTAAATGGCAATATTGCTGATGTGGCTTGGTTCCTTTCTGCTAAACTCGGTTCATTCATTGAATGCCTCTTGCACTAAAATGTCCGAGTTATGTACATTTTCATATATCGATGGCCAGTGCAAAACCATATATGGACGTGTTTCTATCAAACGGAACTATGTGCATTAAGTCATGAGCCCCGAGACCCATAAGAATGCATGCATAACAGGGCTCATGTCACAATGCACATAGTTCCGTTTGATAGAAATACGTCCATATGTATCTCCATTACGGTGTTTCAAAATCCCTGCTTCTACTCTATTATTTCGGAGAGAAACATTCCAACTTCATGGAATTTTACAGGATATTCTACCAACGGAGATGAAAAATTAAGAAAATTTTCAAGATATTATACGTTGAATAGTTTTCCAAAAAACTGCGAAGTGTGACAAGAAGTCGGCACTCGGCAACTGTGCAAACGGAGATACGTGGTTTCGCATTTAGGTCGTCAATATGTTTCAATCATAATGATCGTAATTTGGTAGTGGAACTAGAATGGGGACAAACTTCATTTTGCGTCATTGGAATTTACCTGTTATATTTCATATTGTATTGGCGATGGCTAAGTATAGTTAGTTAGTATATTTTGAGACATTCAGCGTCACAGGCTATTAACGTCTTTACAGGGAATTTTGACGAGGGAGTATATACGAAAATTTAGATTTTTAAATTAAGAGGGGTGAAGAGTTTCAGAATTTTGGTAGTGATATTGGGTTCATCGCATGTAAGTGGGTTTGTATTTCTGTTGATTGTAGGGGAGTGGATCTGTGATTGGAGATATCTGAGGGCAGAGCAGTCCATAATTACGTGTTTGACGGTTAGAGGTGATAAATTACAAAAGTGACAGATCGGTTGATTTTCTTTGGAGATGATATGATTGTGAGTGAAAAAAGTGTGACCTATCCTGAGACGCGCACCTTGGACCTCACATGATCTTGTTTTGTGGTTAGATGTTTAAAACACGGATTATAATTGTATATACTTTGTTCTTCCAAAAATATTCTCTAAAAATCTCACGCAAAAACATCAGGCGATTTAATTATGAAAAAACGAATGTGAAATTTTGAAATCCCGCAATTGAGATGCGTGCTTTCAAGAGCATTCCAATGTCGCTAACCTTGCAAACCTCTACTCCCAATAAACTATGAATTCAAGACGAAAATTACCGTCGGAAAGTTTACTTTTTGCAAAGAATGTACCTAAGTTGCACAATCACAGCAACATTGAAATGCTCTTAGTTCATTTTTGCAAAATGCTATCCAATTGGTTGTTGCTGCAATAGTTTCCCACAACCTGCTATACAATGCTTCAGTGACCATGTAAGTTGGCCCGAGCACTAACTTTTCTGCACTAACAATTTTTTGTTTTAATAATTGATTTCTGGCTTGATTCGATTTCTATCAGTGTAGATGGATACGACCCGATAAAACTAGAGGAAAGGAAAGGCTAGCTGTTGTGGATGGATTTAAGAATCTTGACTAAAATTAAACTTCATAACAATGAGCGACAATTGGACTGAGTTAAGCAGGAAGGAACCAACCCACATTTTGGAAGAAATTGAGTTATGAGTGGTTTTGAACTCAACCACTGCTCTACAATCTATCGCCAAAAATTCAAAGTTTTTGTTGGAGAAAATTTTACAGAAATTGAACTTGAAGTTTATCTTTTACATTGAGTCTTATGTAGGAGCTAAACTTTAAGCCTCCTTTTCTCGGTTCAATCCCGATGTGGCTTGGTTCCTTCCTGTTTAACTCCGTCCAATTTACCTTAAATGGCTTGAAAAGAAGCTGAAATACTTCCTCCAGCTCAGGATCGAATTGCACTGGCCGCATTTGATATATAACATAAATCAGCTGGAACGCGTTAATCGATAGGAAGCAAAGATTCCAAGTGAAAACATCCGGAGCACAGACAATTTTCCACGCCCACGTTGTGAAGAACATAAAACCTGAAATAAATATTTATCATGAGTAGTAAACGAACATGAACGGATTCAAAAAGACGATCATGGTTGAATCGACTCCACGAAGTCCGCAGGATTTTTCTCTTTCTCTCGTCGTTTTCCCCCTCGAGTTTTATTCCAGAGGCCAAAGATTCTGTACCTTCGGGAAAATCCAATTTTTTTTTAAAAAAAATAAATATTTCGTAAAGACTTGTGGCGAATTTTGGTGACAGGATAGGGCTGTCTGTTCATGAATTTTCTTCTTCTTTTTCGTACCAAAAATGGAGAACCTCGTCGTCAATTGAGCCTTGAGCTTGGAATCTCAGGAGATCACTGACAGCGAGGCTCACGTAAGGCTGAAGTCTTTATTTGTCGTATTGGAAAAATAGATTTGAAAAAAAATCTTAACTCATCGGCGTAAAAAGATGAGAAATCTGTCAAAATAACAACAGTTTCTTATATATTGGCACCAAAAAGAGGGGTTAGTTGTTTCAATAGTCTGCGCTTAAAAAGTCTGCAATATTCAGATGATTAAAAACAAAAAAAAAATTCATTCAAATTAAAATCAAGTGAATGCTTTCCTTTCTTTTTTTTCTACGTTCTCTATTACGTACGGTTCAGAATCGTCGTTATCTCTCTGTATGTGAGCATCTATTCGCTCATGATTTGTTCTGAATGAAACAATGTCATCTCATCATGAAATTCTTATACTATATCATACTTAGCAGGATGACGTACCAACTATGAGAAGAGAGTGCATGAAAACGATGCCATAACGATTTGTCGGGACAGCATAGGAGACGAGAAAACAGGTGTTCGCCACTTGAAACAGCCAGTGTTGCGATTCTTGCCATACCGTACACCATCCGAGAGTCCCTTGAGAAAAAAGAAAATATTTAAAAAGCACAGTTAGGCTTCTCTACAGTGAATTTACTTTTTTGGAGAATTTTAGACTTCCCCCTCTGCGGCGGTGTGCGCGCTGAATATCGACGGTGAAACTACCAAACCACGTATCTCGGTTTGCGACGTCGCAGACTTCCTGTCGTACTTTATTTTTTAAATGGAAAACTACTTAACACCCAGTCTTGAGAATTTCTGCGATTTTTCCTCTTTGTGTGGAGAAAATTCCGTGAAAATTTCAAGGAATGATATTGATTTGGTCTACTTCAAAAAAATAAAATGTGAGCGTAGATTTTTAAACACCGCAAACGAGATACGTGGTTTGGTAGTTTCACCGTCGATATGGATTTAAAGAAATAGATGCGCTCGAGCCTCCTGATAATTTTAAATAACTTTTATTTTAAACTTAATTTTAACTTAACTATTTTAACTTAATTTTAAGTAATAATACTAAAGGTATTGAAATGTTGTACCAGAAGCATTACAATACTTTCAGATTAATGTTGGGATCATAATTAGGGGGTGGGGGAGGGATATGTCTATGGTTCCGATTTGTTTTTCCAAGTGGAATGATATGAGAGCGAACGAACTTAATTCTGTATTGCAAAATTTCGAAGTTTCACTTGACAACTTTTTTTTTTATGCGTTGACGAGTGTGTAAATATGCATCACAAATACTGAGAAATTTTCATCAACTCTCGAAGGAAATTCACAAAAAATGCGACCGATTTTGGGTAAATAATGTATAAATTTCGAGTAAATCTTTGCAACGTTGAAATATAACTAAGCCTCTTTGACTCTCACTCCTTCACGTTCATGAATCACTGAAGAACTAACAATCTAAGTGCTATTCGATGAAAACATGTTAAAACTGGGTTCGGGCAACATTTCGTCGTTTCTTTCACGAAAAAAAACGTAACCACACTTCAATGTTGCCAAATTTTCCCCGCAAATGTCATTTTTACTGGAAGAATGTTTGGGGTTCCTATCTAAAACTTTCTCTTATTCTTATACTGTCCTCATGCAAAAATCAGAAGTATTTTGGACAGTAGTTGCACAGGTAGACTTTTGTAAAAAATTCAATGGACCACTAGACAAGGTACGTATTTAAGCATTCTAATACATGTATCTTAACTAGAATTTCACGTAAAACACGATGCGCGCAACGAAAATTACTGAAACCAACTCCTAACGGAGATGTTAACATTTTTATTTCACATTGGTTACGAGGAATTTGAACTGCCCGCTCACAAGAAACTCAAAGCTCTACGTGAGTCAAATCGCGCACTACAACGGTTTCAGCAAGCTTCTTCATCGAGCAATGTTCATTTCCCACCACGTATTTTTCAAACTATAAGTAATTCGCTATAGCTGAGCCAAGTGTCAAGATTGAGGTTGCCAGATTTTTTTTATCGCAGAGACGTTCATGATAACGTTTACCTAGAGCACGATGTGAATCACGTAGACCATTGAGTTTTCATGAGCGGGTGGTTTGCATTCACGCTCAAAGAATCATGAAATTTCTTTAGAAGGAGTTGATTTCGGTAATTTTCGTTGTGCGCAGCGTGTTTTACGTGAAATTTTGGTGAAGAAACATGTATCAGAATGCTGAAATTCGTACCTTGTCTAGTGGTCCATTATCTGAGTCAATTTTGCAAACTTGGTATGGAGTTACGTTTCTTCGTCCGGGAGGCAACGATTCGGAGGTGCGATTTCCAACATGTCGTCGCCCTCCTGGCATAACGGCGTAACTGCACTCTTCAATGAACCCTATCGTCGATACAACTCAATGCTTTTCCGGGCTCATCTCAATGTGTAGTTACGCCCTTATGTCAGCCCTGAGCGACGATGTGTCTCTCCCATGGAATTCTCACAATATCATTCGAATATGTGTGATGATATGGCCTTTGCAACACGGGAAAGCACATACCAAGGGCGACGAGGATGCCTGCAGCATGACCGGAAATGAGAGAGAGAGAGACAGGTGACTCGCCCATCGGCCAATTAAACCACCCCAAATCCCTCTCTCGGCCGCCCGAGTTTTTTTATGGGCCGTTATCACTGTCCCGNGGGGGGGGGGGGGCAGAGAGGCTCTTAGGCTCTTTCGGGCTACGGGGCCCACACGAGTCATTTGATCCGTCCCATTTGATCTTGATATATTTTTTTTCTGAGTTTCCTGATTTTGCCACGTTTTTTGGATTTTCCTGATTTTTTCCCTGGTTTTGTTCATCGTTGTCCATATTTTTCCTACATATTACATTTGATCTACCATATTTCCAGACTTATATTTTTTTCCACATCATCCCAGATTTTTCTCCCATTGCCCATTACATATCGACGGTGAAACTATCAAACCACGTATCTCGTTTGCGGTGTTTAAAAATCTACGCTCACATTTTATTTTTTTGAAGTAGACCAAATCAATATCATTCCTTGAAATTTTCACGGAATTTTCTCCGCACAAAGAGGAAAAATCACAGAAATTTTCAAGACTGGATGTTAAGTAGTTTTCCGTTTAAAAAATAAAGTATGACAGGAAGTCTGCGACGTCGCAAACCGAGATACGTGGTTTGGTAGTTTCACCGTCGATATGTAAGAAATTGATGTGCTGAGAGATTTTTTCAGGTAATGTGCTGGTTACACGCTCGAATTTCCATCAATTTCCGATCAAATGGTGACTTGTGCGCACCATCTACCATCAAATTTCTGCGGCCTGCAAAAATTGGATGGTAGATGATGGAGCTATGGGGCTCATCCTCCATCTGATTTCCACACAACCGTGCTTATTTCATGCCTATTTCAATCATCAAGCTGTTTTAATTAATTTTACTCGTCAATCTAGGTAACTCTTGTCCGCCATCTTGGTCATCATTTTGATCGGAATTTGACGGAAATGTGAGCGTGTACCCAGGCCATTAGAAATCATCGAGAATAAGATACAAGAATGTACTTTGTGTGATATGTACCGAAACTTATGTAATTAGTGAAGTTGAAAGGCCCCTCTTCCCACGTCACATTGTCCGCAGCTGGTAGGACTTGAACTAGGGTCGCCCCTCGATCGTGAAGAATTCCACCCGCAGACATTTCTCCTGGAACAAAAAGAAGAACAATGAGGGATGAGTCTAGTAAAGGTGC
>NW_017547102.1:7081611-7105393 GCF_001854935.1 Bemisia tabaci | reverse complement strand
GACGCACAGGGAACGAGTTATTACCGATTCTTGGACAAAAATGAGATTTGGCAACGTCTTTTCAAGATGGCGGCTTTAGCGGCAAAAATCGAAGGTAGCAAAGTTCAGATTCGAACTTAGCGCTAAAAAACACATAGGATACATATGCTAGAGATTTTTTTCCGGAATGTGGAAGGTAAACCCCTATATTGGGATAGGTTGGCTATGGACTATTGTGCATTCAAATGAGGCAGAAAAGGTCGATTTTAGCTACTTTCGGGCGGTCTGGCAACCCTTTCCCAGCGGAGTTCGACGGTCTGGCAAGGTAATATCTACTCAGGGAAGTCACCCCTACAAAATGAGACTAAAATCAACTATAATACTTTCCGGTTAAAATTTGCGCAATTTTTCGGAACTTTCGGGCGGTCTGGCAACCTTTTCCCAGCGGAGTTCGACGGTCTGGCAAGGTGATATCTAATCAGGGAAGTCACCCCTACAATATGAGACTAAAATCAACTATAATACTTTCCGGTTAAATTTTACGCAATTTTTCGGAAATTTGATGGGTCTCAAATTTTGAACCCAGCGGTTATGACCAGCCAGACTGCCCGATCCTTGCTACACTCGAGTGTCCCGATCTAAGAATGTATGTGAAATTTCTTATACTCTCCGGTTAGATAATTCGGTGCTGGCTCTTGGACTATTCCTTTTCGTATCCAGGCCCGCCACAAGGCGGAGGATACTGGGTCCACGGTACCGGGGCCCGTGACGCGGGTGACAAGCCACTACGAATTCATGTATAACCTTTGTCTCGTAAGGACAAGGGAAAAGTGAAAAAATTACCCTAAAAATTCCGCAAAAGGTAAATAAAGTTTCAAAAACACGCTAGGGCAATATAAAATTTTTCTTTCTTTTTTAGAGATTTCTATCTATTTTCAAGATTTTGAGTATATGTAGAATGATATTTTTAGTAACTGCGTTTCATTTTCTTCCGTTGTCGGATGCTAAGAGGCTCCTGTCTGGGCATCCTCGACTTCAATGGCTCAACTCCCTTGCCATAGACGTACGAAAGGGGAGTCCAGGGGGCCCGGCTCCCCCTAGAATTGAAAAGTATCATCTGCCCCCCTCAAAAAAAAATTATAGATGTTTTGAATGCAACAATTCGAAAGTATTTAGTGCTGAAAGTAAAAAAAGGTGTAATTATTTTGCAGAAATTGATGGGAAATCTCCATCATAAGAGCTTCAAAATGCGTCCAAATAGATTTAAAATTTCAAAAATTTCCCGGGGGAGGCCCCCCGGACTAAGGGTGTTCAAACAAATTTTTGCCGGAACTCGTCGTCTCTTATTGAAAATGGCGCAGTACCGACGCAACGACGTGGTGCGTAAAATAGATGTACAAATGGCAACAGCTTATTTTCGTCAGCTCCGAAAACTCTGATCGCTATTGGCATGAGCGCTCTTATCGTAACTTTTTCTTAACGGAGCTGTTTCGGTAGCTTACCGACAACCGATAGAACAGCCCTACCCCGAACCCGAACCCCCCTCTGTGCTAGGGGCCCGGGCCATAAAACTGGTCCCAGAGCCCGAGATGGGATGTGGCGGGCCTGTTCGTATCTATCTCTCTAATCAATTCTTCATGAATAGTATTCATTAGCCTAGCACCTGTCTCACCTTTGCATCTTTTATCTTTTTCTTTTAGCTTTTTACCTGTTCAACCCGGCGACAGGCGACACCCTTGCCCGCGACTCCGCGACCTTGCGGACAATCGTTAGCCTAGGCTGGCACGGATTGTTTCTTACCTTTTTCTTCGCATTCTTTCCCTACTTCTTTCTTCGCCGCTCTTCTTTTCACGACGATGATCATCCCCTTGGCCAGAGCAGTCAAGACACTCTGATTTCGGCCATCGCTCGGGCCGCCACGCCGGGTTCGCGACGTCCTCACATACCGGTTAGATTTAGTGCCACCTCACTGTACATCTATCACTTGTATACATTTGTTCGTTCGCACGATGTCCGTTGTTTCGGTTCATTTCTCACATCCATATACGGTACCAACACGATCGCGCAAAGTTAGTGCTACTTCAATCCCACGCGAAGTACGTAAAAATTGGTAAGTGCTTCAATAAACCAAATAAATGTAAACCTGCTGTGAAAAAAAAAAAAAAAAAATTGAAGACTTAAGGTGATTCGTCAAGCTCAAAAGAAGTGGTCGAACTGGCATGCGATATATCGCATCTTTTAGGTCAAAAATCTCGGCAGATTTTGAATTTTCAGCAAAAAGGAAGACGATAGCCCCTGCGCATGTGCCTAAAGAATCATTCTAAACCCAAAAATCGGCAAAATTCAGAGAAATGAAAGCAGGATAGTGTTTGGAAAAAAACCTCGCGTTCGATTCAGCTATCGCGATTTCGGTATCGAATGCGAGGTTTTTTTCAAGACACTGTCCTGCTTTCATTTCTCTGAATTTTGCCGATTTTTGGGTTTAGAAAGATTCTTCAGCCTCATGCGCAGGGGCTATCGTCCTTTTTTTGCTGAAAATTCAAAATCTGCCGAGATTTTTGACCTAAAAGATGCGATATATCGCATGCCAGTTCGACCACGTCACTTGAGCTTGACGAATCACCTTAAAGAAAGTGGCGAACAAATTCCTGGGCCAGGAATCAAAACTCCCATACCTATTCATATTGGTATCTTCGAAGCCTGTGAGACATCAAAAGAGGTAAACGGGATCCCATGGTTTCGAATGTAATGGCAATTTATTGTAATCTGTGCTGCTTGGGTAGCAGGTAAAGCAGGGAAATTGTAATGGAAATGAACTATAGGTAATATTGGGAGGTAACATTATTAAACTTCTACAGCTATGAATAAACCGAGTGAGCGTGGCCGAAATGCTGCGAGCAACTACATACATATAGGTTGTCCCAAAAGTACTGCACGTTTTTTTCTTTTTGACGAACGGTAGTAGATATCAAAATGCGGTTTGGGTAGTCTGAAAGACCAAGCAATTACCAATAAAACAAGACAAATTTGAGCTCTCTAAGTCAAAAAATGACCAAGTTACAGTGTTTTGAAAATGACTTGTAGAGGTGACCTTTTCAGGATTTTTAGCTTCTTTTCTGGAAAAAACAAAGATTTGATTGATCAAAAATTCTACAGAGAAATCGTCGCGATCGAATGAAGTTGGTAACATGATATCAGCCCGGACCTTGCTCCCTGCGATTTTTGGTTATTCCCTACGTTGAAAAAGGGCTTAAGAGGCAGGAAGTTCAACTCCATCAACGAGATGAAAAGAGCTGTTGAAACTTTCTTAAAAAACATTAGGCAAGAAGAATTCGAAAAAAACCATCTTTGAAGAATTGGGAAGAACGGTTGCGGCGCTGTCTGGCAAGTGATGGAGGGTATTTTGAGAAGAAACTAGTGTCCAGTCATCCAGTGAAGAAGAGTAAATGCTAGTAATCTTGGTAAGATTCTGCAAAATTGATCTAATAAAACCACTAGAATCCTTAATTCTTTGTTTTTTTCCCAGAAAAGAAGCTGAAAATCCCGTAGGAGTCCCCTCTACAAGTCATTTTCAAAACGCTGTAACTTGGTCATTTTTTGACTTAGAGAGCTCGGATTTGTCTTGTTTTATCGGTAATTGGCCGATTTTTAAGACTACACAGACCGCATTTTGATATCTACTACCGTTCGTCAATAAGAAAAAAACGTGCAGTACTTTTGGGACAACCTATGTATTACTACTCCCAAGCCGCTCACATTGCCTATCGAAATATTGAAGGCGAACCGATCGGAACGAGTGAGAAACAATAAGAGTGAAGTATGAGCCGCTTATGCCTTTGAACGGTGTAGAGCTCGCTAACTTTTGGAAATTTGGGTCCCTGTGGACTCACAAATCATTTAATGGTACTAACGGGGTCCTAAACTGCCGTGCTAAGGAAGAACGCCGTATGAACCTTCAGACAGACGCTGCCGCATCTCCACCAATAGAACCATAATTTACTGGGAAAATCGTGAATTTTTTCCTTCGATTTTTCTAGACAATTTTTTTCACGATTTCGTCTAAAATGTCTGAAAATTTTAAGGAAAAATACGCATAATTGTTCTTAAGAATACATGTTTTATCCGGGGCAGTTTGGCAACTCTCGAATGTTCATACGGCGTTTTTCCTTAGCACGGCAGCTGCAGTAACGGCCTCGAGACGCCCCAAAGTTTTTTTTTTTTTAAATGTTTTTAATTCTAGTTTTAAACACTTCTTGAAAACTTATTGGTGGTGTTAGTAGCTGGTATTAGGTGCTGGGAGTTTATGCACTGTGTCTTGTAACTCTTTTTGACTGTTTGACAAGAAAAATAATACTTCCCTCTTTTATGAGGTGCTATTTCGAGGATGAAATGGACTACATTTTGCTATTTGTAATTATAAATTCTAGCCCAGTTTAAAAACAACATACCTAATGTGGCATTAGTTTCCCTATGCACATAAGTGTTTTTTCCAGAAGAGTCAGACTTTATAGTTCCAAATTTTAAAATGCAGTCCAAATGTGATTTCTTCTCTTGGAACTCCATAAGTAATAGGAGGGAAAGGTGGTGTCTAATCGTAGAACTCATAGATGCAACCAAAAGTTGAGTTCTAGGGGTGTCCATTTTTCGAGAATAAGTCGGGGGAGGACCCAGAAGGATACCATTTACACAACCCTAACTAAGCCTGTCTTGTGCTGCGTTACAGCCCCCCCCCCCCCCCCCCCCCCCCCCCCCCCCCCCCCCCCCCCCCCCCCCCCCCCCCCCCCCCCCCCCCCCCCCCCCCCCCCCCCCCNCTTTCTCCGTTCCTCCTCTCATTCCGTTTGTTCCATGCCGAACCCGTGATTCCCTGGTCCATTCCAGATTATAATCTTTGCAATTGGTGAAAATGTAATCTTTATTCCCGTTTGTGACACTGTGGAGGCCTAAAATACGGGAACCAATCAGAAATGGATTTAAATTGTCTTGACTCTCAGTATAAAGGGACTCTAGTTGCAACCAGAAACACCAACAGAAGCTGCGAGGATCGTACGCTAGAGAGCGCTAAAGGTAGTCGGGATGCAAGTAATTGATGAGTCGCTCATTCTTGATTTCTTCGTTTACTTCAGTTCTCCATGTACTACACTATGGCTATTTCGAGGTTAGCTTGTGTCTGATTCTATTCTAATCACTTTACCGTGGACCGTGCCTGTATCGAGTGTTTGTTCCTGATTCCTATTTCAGATTATCAGTTTTTTTAAATTTACGTTCTCTCATATTATTAACCATCTTCCATAAACTTCCGATTTGAATATTTGTGCGCGCCTAAAAATTTTCTCTCCTCTCCGCGTCTCTCGACCCGAATGTTGTTCTCACGTGTTTCAACTTCAACATCAGTGAAATAATTGAAATCATACAAAGAATCGATTTCTGTCATACCTCCCTGAAAGTATTTTCCCCGCTGCGTATCAACGAATCTTAATTCTTGTTGCAGTTGCATCCAGCATCGAATTTTGTCTCGTGTCTCCCATGGCTTTCGATACGAGTTGGGACGTTGAGAAGTATCATGTGCCTTATGAATCAGAGGAGCATTGGCTCCTCAAAAAACAATTCATAGAAGCGCACAAAGAAAAATATCCAGAAGAGAGACTTATTTGCCTCGCGCAATGTTTTTTCAATATTGAATTCATGGGTACCAGGTGAGTGATCTCACCACTAATTTTCAATCTATCCAAATTATGTAGTTTAGCGACTTTAATCTGATGTGGCTCAGGTTCTTAGCTTGGTCTAACTGGCTTCAATATATTGCATGGACCAAGTCAGATCTTGGTAGTTTTTACTTGGTTCCCTTCAAGAGAACAATAAGTAGCCTCCGTGTCTGAAGCTGAAGAAGTATTCTCCACCAAAAAAATAGCAAAATTTATGAGAATGATGCAAAGTTTGTCCAGGAAGTAAAATGTTGCATTGAACACTGAGGTTGATTACAGTATTGAATGCAATGATTTTTTGAAGTCTAAGAAAGTTTGCTCTTATACCCTGAATTTTGCTATTTCTTGTGTCGAGATTGATCCTTTTGATCCCCGCGTGGGGACAATTATTCTATGTCAACTGTCAAGTCCAAATCTGTTGACATTTTTTACTCAATTGTGGTATATTGTCTTATTAAAAAGGCCGGCGAATTAAATAGCAACGGAAATTTCGGAGTTTGTAGGAAATCTGTAGCCATGGCTGTTGGTTGTTCTCTTAATTCCACTGAATAATTATCTAGCTGCGTTTTCAAAGTGAACTGTTGAACTGTCGGTCAGCGTTATTGGACTCCATTGGAATCACCCAATGACTTTGTTGTTCACAAATGAAAGCCTAACATTTTTACCAAACGCTCAACGATCTCAGAAGGTCAATGGGACAGTTATGGTTGCATTTGCAAACAGAAGATCCAAACATAATTTTACAAGTGTACTTCGACAGTACTCCATAATGGTGCCATCGGCTAATTTTGGCAGGTTTTATTCAAACATTGGACAAATTTTGATATTGCTGTATAACTCCATGGAGCAATAAAGGTGGTCTGGCCATTATTTGGATATATTTAAATATAATTGCCAAATTGATTATAAAAAGTTAATTGGATTTGATTCTGGTACTTAATACTTTCAGCTCCTCTTACCTACACTGAAAAAATAGGAAGTGTTTGCATTTTGGGCATCTTGGACTTTTTTGATGACTTAAGTCGGTGCGAACAACTTTTATTGGCGATATTCTTGGAAATGGTGTAGTTTGTCATTTTTTGGATTTTGTCGGCCATGCTGTACCGACCTACGTCACGGGGTAAACAATCCTCAAGATGCAAACACCTCCTTCTTTTCTCTATGCCTTCAACCTCAATCTTATACTTTAATATATATATATAAAGTCGCTTTACAACGCACTCTGGCGTTCTACGACACCCAAACGCCACATATGCCTGTCTTCCCAGAGGTTATCGGGCAACTGACACCGCAACATCTCTTCGTCAACGCCCTGCCGCCAACCCTTTACGGGACGTCCCCGTCGCCTCTTCCCAGGTGGTACCCAATCCAAAACTTGTTTGGGCAACCTCTCCTCCGACATTCTTTGCACATACTTTAATAAAATTATACTTACCTACCTAAATTATACTTTAATAAAAATAAAAAAAATAGTGGTTCTTACCTCTCCTCAGTGGTCATTTAACTCCACCGTTGAATGAGGAAGTACTAATCGGTTTGCTGTGGTCCCAGTAGCTGCTAAGAGGAATAAGAGGTAAAATGAAACTTTTCAGTTGCTTGCTTTTTACCATCAGTATAAGTAGAAATTATCTCTCTTTTCATAGGTACCCGGACAAAGTTATGAAATTGGTAGAAGAACTCTCTGTAGAGGTAGCCGCTGAACACAGAGAGAAGCAAAAAACCAAATTACAGAGAACGTTTGTAAAGGCTTCTGATGCTGCTGAGGCCAAAGTGAAGAAATGTAAGTTTTTTTGTTTTAAATTTTGTTATCAGTGCAAATCTCTATTTTTACGGCTCGTTCCAAGAATGGGTCCAGTGCTTAGCTACACTTTAATGCTAAATTTGGCTGGCTAAGCATTAAAGAGTTAGTGAATGATATAAAAGCGAGTTAAAAGCCAAATAATTGATCAACCAGTTATTTAAATTATTGAATCAATCATTTTGCTTTTAGCTAGTGTTTATATTATTCACGATGTCCAGTACTCATCTGATCACAGGAGCAAGTTGAGATAGGAGTAGTTAATAGATTATGTAAGAGATTATAGTGAATAGTAATTAATACTATTCCATTCTCACAAATTTAAAAGAACCACATTTCTCAAGCCAGTCTGTAGACTTGACAAAAAATGGTCTTGCAGGCATTTAAAGCACGCCCAAGAGCCAGCCAGCCAGCTAATGCGGAAAGCAGAACAATTTTTCTTGTTTAAAATTATAAATTTCATGTTAAACTCTACTTTAATTTCCTAATGACCATTAATGGTTATTGTATTTATATCTTTTCCTCCACCAGCCTCCAAACGTCCCAGCGATTCAAATTATCCTGACAGCAAGCGAAAAAAAAACGAAGCCCCGCAGTTCAAACAGGGGTCAAATCAAGGTCATGTTTCCTACAGTGCAGAAGTTGTTCCACCAAAGCCCAAAGGTCAATTCAGCCATATTATATTATTTCAATATGGGGCCAACACTAATCCTAAAGCTGTGATCAAAACTAGTCTAGACAAAGCCAAGAGGTCTCTAGATGTAGATTTCAAAAAGGAAAATAATATGTAAGTAATGTTATTTTTATTTTCTTTGAAACTTCTCCCTGCTAAAAGAACATTACTTTATACTTATTTATTAATTTGTAACCCTTTCTCAATAATAGAACCATACTGCAATGCTGACTATAAACGCTGCATGAACATTTTTAGACTTTTCCAAATTTCCTCAGCAAAAAATTGATTTCAATAGAAGTTCTGAATATTTTTTCTTGAAACTCTCAGATATTTTACTTCAAGTTTTGTAAATAATCGTCTGGGCACTTACACTCTAGCACAGTATGCAAACCTTCATTCAGAGGAATTGGTTTCATTTTCCTGCTTGAGGATAAAAAAGCTCTATTCTTATCTGACAATCCTGAGTCCTAAATACTATATCAAACCTTTTGATAGCTTCTTCTGTGGACTACGTTTATGAAATGCTATTTTAAAATCGTCTAAACTTGGGCTTGATGTAACATTTTTAGGCATTTTTTTTTGCCAAAATATACATTCAGCACTTCTCCTCGCAGTGGTACAAATAAATCAATATTTGGCCTCTTTGGCCAAAATAATTTTTTTTTTTTTTTTTTTTTAAAAAAAATGCGAAAATTTAAATCTTTTTAAGGACCCGAAAATTTCCCCTTAAGCTGTTCTATGGCATCCACTCTTGATGGTGCTTTTCCCTATACATGTGCTTTCTTGTAAGTTTCCAATTGCAGTTTGTTGCTATCCCAAAGTAATTATTGATGGTTCTGACTTCGCATCCATCCAACCATAGAGCAGGCAAGTCTCCAAGTGTCCATATCAGAACCAATCAGAGGTATCAATTCTCTGATGGTGGTGCCATTGGCTCACCCCTGACTCTGGTTACGAAGGTAGCATTAAAGCAATAATTAGGTGAATTTTACTCCCTATCAAACGCCCACATGGTAATTATTTGGTACTGTAGAAATGATCCTTTGCCTACCTCTATTAGCATCACTACAACAAGGTATAATTGAATCGGGACGTGCGAAAACCGCTAATGTCCATTTTTCCAGTCTAAAGTTTCTTTGAGTTCATTATACTTTTCAGAGTTGGTTGCAACCACGAAAGGGGCGTTAAAACTTGTCCTTGGGTTTCCTTATTCTCAAAATGAGTATTTTCATTTTATGGTTGTATCAACATATTAAAAGTATTATGAACTCCAAAAATCTTAAGACTGGAAAATGGACATTAGCGGTCTTCGCATGTCCCGATTCAAGTGGTCATTGCACGGTGAGGGCGTCAACCGAAATTGACAGGGAAAAAAGACGGCTTAAGTGCATTGCCTTGTTATCAACTCCAGTTTTTCTTTTCAACTGAACATGATTAGATGTTTCATAGTGGTACATAGTTTCAATCGCAGATTTTTTGTGGAAACAAACTCAGGAACTTTTTGTCTATCTGTGCAGGCATTATTGTATTTTGTTGCGAATATTGTTAAACATTTCTTAGTTTTTAATGAATAACTTTGAAAAATCTCGTTTTATTTTCAAATAACTTTCAGTGAGTATTGTTCGAGTTTTATTTTGTGCGTTTTTTTAGGTGGGTGTGTACATTGAAAATTGACCAAAACCAATTATCGGTGGGCAAAGATGCTGTGAAGAAAGATGCTGAAACCTTAGCGTTTCAAAATGGATATGCAAGATTACTATCGGAGTGTTATAGTATCCAAGTGAGTCGAAACATCCTCATTGATCATAATTATCATAACTCTGTTAAAATACTCCATTTTATCTTCTGCTTTTATTTGTTTGCTATTTTCGTTTTAGATCATGATGCTTTGTGGGCCTCAATACAAAGGATGAAATAAAGAGACATGCAACATGTCTACTCTTCAAAATTTCAAGAGGAAGGTGAATCATAATGAGGAGTGCGATCAGGGAATCAAATCTTAAACAAGATATAAGAGTTTCCAGTTAACTTAGGTCAAATGGGGAAAATACAAATGAAATCATCTCGTTGGCTAAAGTGCAGGAAAACGTATCCTGATTTTGGACATTGCAAATAACTTCACCCATTTGATTTTTTTATAGGAGGGCTAAAAAAGCACTATTTTTTTAAACTTCTCCAGCTTGTGATAACTTTAAGGTTTTTATGTTTATTAGTTTTTCTTCAAAGAAATTAAACAGCAGCAGAGATTTTGGAATGCCACAATCTTGATACGTGTTCCTGCACTTTAACCAGCGATTTGTATAATCTAACTTCCATTTGATCTATGTTTAAATTATCTCCGTCAAAAATTTATTTCTGTACTTCTCATTTTATGAACCATTTTCTACTTCAGATTTGGAAGATAAAACATGCGATGTTTCTTCCTGATTCAGACCTTGATTATTTGTCCACTGGGATTTATGCAGTTCACAAAGTATTTGATTCGTTAGAATGGTAAAAGAATATCGTAATATTTTGAATTGCATTTAATTTAGAGAGCACCAGACTTTTAGATCACAGGTCTGTAGGCAAAAAACGCCCATTCAAGCACTAAAAATTCTTAGAACAATCATATTCCAAATTGCACAGATGAGTTTCATCTATGCCCTCAAGTCATTATCATTTCTTTGTTGTCATTCCAGAATTCAAGATTTCAACATTAAGGAGAAAAAAGGAGAATCTGCACGCAAATTTTTTATCGCTTCATCTGATAGTGCTTAAAGAGCTGATTTCGCAGTATTTTTTTAATTTTGCTCTGGTATGGGAAATAGTATCAAAATAGATTTAAAAGTGAAAAAATGCACAGCCTTTTGACGTCCTCTGGCCGCACTTCCCATTTAAACACATGTATTTTACGGAGTCAGATAATTTTGTCACATCTCCTCCAACTCATGAACCAAGGGTATCCTTGTGTTCAGTTCACTCGGTGGTTTCCACTAAAATGCAAAATCCATCAAATTTTAGACACTTGTGAATTCTTCATTGACATAATATCTTTTTTTTCATGTTTTACATCTCGTGTTCATTTGCAGGTTACCAGCAAAGATATTGAATCTGTCATCAAAGGTAACGAGAGAGTACAAAAAGCTGAAATTGTGTCCGAAGATGGGAAACATCCTGACACAAAACTAGCACAGGATAATGTTGGAATGAAACTAATGAAAATGATGGGTTGGACAGGAGGTGGCCTGGGCAAAAATGAACAGGGAATAGAAGAGCCTGTCCTGTAAGTAGATTTCATGTAGCTTTCATCATTTTTGTCACGAGACATTGGAGTTTTTAAACAAAGCGAGAGATCAAGCATCAAAGTACATAGTTTCTCATCAAAATCCCCAAAATTAAATTTGGAGCATGAAATTTGCGAATTCTGTTTTCAAAACTTTGAACTTGTGCAACCTATAACCAAAATCTATCTGAATCAAATTAGCCACTGGATTTATTTTACTGTCACATGATGGAATGCTTTTTTTAACTGCGTTGAATTTTTCTTGACAAGTTTTTAGACACAGTGTATCAGAGGGAAAAGGAAATTTTCTGTGAGTTTTGAATCTAGTTATTTGCCAAACAACAAGTGTTTTCAATGGCTTTAGGAGTTTAGGTAGTTGATTTTGGTTTTTTCCTAAGCAGTATAATTAATGTCACCCATTTCAATCCGTCAAAACCTACCAAGTCTACTTTCCAAATACCTTGTCTCCATAAAAAATTTTGAAGTTTCTATGAATTACATGAAATGGAGAATTTGCACGCAATTTTTTTATTGCTTCATCTGAAAGTGCCTAATGAGCTGAGTTCGCAACATTTTTCATAATTTTTTTCTGACATGGGAAATTGGAGAAAAATTGATTTAAAAGTGAGAAAATGCGCCGCCTTGTGACGTCATCTGGCGGCATTTCCCATTTAAATGCATGTATTATAGCAGAATCGGTTATTTTGTCATATCTCCTCTAATAATTGCTCAATTTATGAATAGAGGGTATCTTCGTGTTCAGTTCACTCAGAGGATTCCACTTAAACAGGAAATTCATCAAATTTCAGACCCTTGCAAATTCTCCATTATAGATGGAATCTTTTGAAAAATTCAAAGAAATATATTCTCAAATTTTCCAAAAAATTCAGCATTTTAACTGAAGAAAATCAGCAATCCCAAATGCCTGCAGAGCATATTTTGTCAGCATGGCAGGGTTGTTTTTAAAATGTTGATAAGTTTAAGATTAATGTCCCGGATGCACAACCAAATTAAGGCCAAGTCTAAAATAAAGTTTACTCAGATTGTGACATAATCAATATTACATCTTCAGGTGCAACGTTTTACAAATTTCACACTTCAATAATTTAAAACTTCGATAAAACTTGCCAACACGTTAGAAACTTAAATATTTATTATATTTTACCAAAAGTGGAAATATAAACGATATGACAATTATAAATACATTACTTATAAACTTTCGATAAATTATGTTTTTTACCTCCTTCAAGAATAGCGCTACTAATTAAGTATGAGCTAATTTTTTCTTCCTCTTTTCTTTTCTCATCAATAACTTTTAAATATTGAGTATTTTTTGTGCATTTGCACCTGAAACATTTTTAATTACCTAGTAGCTGACAATTTGTGATAGAGGGTCACCTTCATAAAAGGGACACTGGATTGACATGGCTATGAGGCAAGTCCTAAGAGATGTGTGATTTTCTGACCAAGTTAACTGTAATTCCAGTTGTGAAATCTTTTTGTCAACATTCTCTGTCAACCTTTGAGAATCTCACTCCTATTTTTTTTTTTTTTTTTTTTTTTTTTTTTTTTTTTTTTTTTTTTTTTTTTTTTTTTTTTTTTTTTTTTTTTTTGTAACTCAGAAGAGGGAACACTTCCGGCACAAGTATTACTGACGGACCACAGGCCAAAGTCAGTAACACATACTATCTTGCTTGAAAAAAAAAGGGTAAACGTTATTTTAAAGTAAAATTGAAAAAAAAATTTTAAAAAAATTAAATTTTAAGTGAAATCAAAAAATTATTCGATATTAAGAAACGACCTGACAATACTTGACGTGCTTATAACGACGGACTTCTGCATTGAATGAAGCAGGTAACTGTTTATTTCGAGGTCGCGAAGATGTTGAACTAAACTTTTTGGAACTATCCCCGTTACTGACATTATCAGGGGCTTGATACAAACAATATTCAGGTTCCATAATCGCTTCATTTCTGCAGCTAAGGGCAGATATTTTACCATCTTTTCCTGATACTTCAGCTCCAAGTTATGATTATTAGGGATGCTAATATCAATGATGTAAGCGGTGCGATCTCGCTTATCAACAAGCACTATGTCCGGTCTGTTTGCCATGATGGTTTTATCGGTTAGGATCGGGTTATCCCAATAGAGCCGGAAGCGCTGATTCTCCAGGACCATGGCTGGGCAATATTTGTAGTAGGGTTCAGGAGTATCACATAGTTCTCGATCGTCGGCCAGCGCTAGGTGTATAATTTTAGCCATGTTGTTATGCCGCTTGGTATATTCCTTCCCTGCAAGCAATGCGCAACCAGATGTAATGTGATCTATTGTCTCGGATGCAGCATTACACTTCCTACACTTATCGCTCTCGATCTTCTCCTTCAGTATATATCTCTTGTAATTCCTGGTACTGATCACTTGGTCTTGTATTGCGAGAACAAATCCTTCCGTTTCTGGGTACAGCTGCCCTTTCGATAACCACAAGAAAGACTTTCCTTCACTAACATGATCCTGCGCAACTGAATGATAAAAGCGTCCATGCAGCGGCTTGGAGGCCCATGCCTCCAACTGGCCAGCAACTGGGTCTGAGGGTTGTTCTTCATTCAGATCGTGACAAGCGAGGCGCAAAGGCGTGTAGGATTTATCTATGGCATTTACTGCAGCGTGCAAAGTGCTGTCGTTTCTACTGAGGAAGTAATTTCGCAGGTTACGGACTTGGCTGTGGCAGACCTCCTTCACATCAAGGATACCTCTTCCCCCCTGTTTGCGGGGGACGTGTATTCTCTCCTTCGCGGCTCTTGGGTGATGCTTACTCCACTTGGTCATCAAGGTTCTGACTTTCCTATTAAGCCCCTCAAGCTCCGTGTCAGACCATGGGACAACGCCAAATGAGTACGCTAACGCAGGAATGGCGAAGGTGTTGATTGCCTTGGTCGTATGTTTTGAGTTTAGAGAGGTCTTAAGTATCGCACTCAGCCGATCAACGAAGGCGTTAACCAGGTGCTCTTTGACTCTCACCTTCTGGATGGAAGAGTTCTGCCACATTCCAAGGTATTTATAAGCATCCTCCATTGTCAAGCTGTTGATGACGTCACCAGAATTGGTCACAAAACCATCCTCCCGCACTATAACGGCGTTTTCTATATGGAGCGTCGCGCATTTAGGTACTCCAAGCATCATGCCAATATCATCACTGACCTCTTCAATCACCTTGAAAAGTTGATGCAACTGGTCTCTTTGGGATGCATAGATCTTAATATCATCCAAGTAGGCTAGGTGGTTGATGACGTGGAGTACTTGTCTGTTCCGACGTAGAGGGAACCCTACCTTCATCTCTCGAATGCGATTTGAGAGGGGATTGAGGCCTAAACAGAACCACAATGCACTAAGACTGTCACCTTGAAAAATACCTCGCAGGATGTGGATGACCTCAGTTTCCAATTCACTCGCCGATCCTTGTATTATGATTCTGGTGCGCCAAAATGCTCTTCAGGAAATGAACAATGACAGGATGGACTCGGTAGATATTTAAAACGTGAATTAGCCAGCTGTGCGGCATTGAATCAAAAGCTTTTTTGTAGTCGATGTAACCCACATGTAAGTTACGACGTTCCTTTACAGCCTGCTTGAGCACAACCGAATCAATTATTAACAGCTCTTTGCGCCCGAAGCTTCCCTTGCGACACCCTTTCTGCTCTTCACACAAAATTTTCCACTTAGCTACATGTCTCCCAATTAATCGGGTTACAATGGATGTGATGACTTTATAGAGCGTGGAGAGACATGTAATCGGTCTATACTCAGATGGGTCCTTCGAATCGCCTCCTTTATGTTTCGCAAACGTCACTCCTTCAGTCAGAAATATCGGCATTTTGTCAGGATGAGTAATAATATCTTGAATGCTTCTTGAAAGCTGCGTATGCACACATGTTAACTTTTTCAGCCAGAAATTGTGAACTTTATTATTATTGTGAACTTTATTATTTACTATTATTATTATTTTTTTTTTTTTTTTTTCCACAGAGTTTCAACCAAAGTCACAAGGTCAGGACTTGGATCCTTGGATTCCAAAATGTTGATGCAAAAATTGAAAGATTTGCTCGATGAATTTAGATCTGGGGATGAAAGTATCATGGCATTTTCATCGGATTTCCTCTCGGAGGAAAGAGCTTTTATTCATCAGTAAGTTTTTATATTCATTTAGTTATGATCTATTGATCACAACTCGTTAAACTTTTGGAGCCCAAGAAAGGAAGGCTCATAATAAAAAATGTACAAAAATGTGCTATTGATTAATACATACAGAATTCAAATGATCAAAAAATAAGAAATCTAGAAGTTTCCAATTTTTTAGATCCTGCCATCGGAAAGGTCGAGGAAGCTTGCTGAATTTTCCTTTACATGGAGAGGGGAGTTGGTAGAACATTTTTGGAAATCAATTTTTACTGTATTATTTGAACATGGTGATGAAAATCACGGTACCACCAGCTTTTACTGTAGGGATTTGATCGTGAAAACACAATGCCAAGATGTTATGAAATGCTTTTATTAGTTAGGAGCCGAAGCTTTTCAACCTTTACGGTCATTATCAGGGCAATTACAAACTACATTAAGCATTAGTGCTATGCAAAGACAAACCAGAGATTAGCAAGCATACTAGAAATTGAAAGGTCAAAAAACATTGTTAAAAATGGTAAAATAGCAAAAAGAAAGAAGTAAAGAGCAGTCAATTGATTGATAGTGAAAACAGGTGGAAGTTCGAAAAGCTCGGGCTCTGAATTAATGAATGCATTTCATAACACCTCAGCATTGCGTTTTCTCAATCAAATCCCGAAAATTTTTATTGTGTATTTTTTTTTTATTAATCACCATAGACATTGGAAAGTCTCGCCGCCGTGATTCCCCGCGAAATTTTTAAAATGTGCTCAGGAATCTAAAAACCAGACAGAAGCACCGATCATAACCCCCTGATCACGAAAATATAAAGTGAAATAACGCGAAATCGACCATTTTCCGGATTTATCGCGAAATTGGCAAAATCGGTACATTTTCGTGAAACTTACGTATGTATGCGTGTAAGACGAAATTTGCCGCCCTTTTTTTCAAAATAAGAATAAAGTGCTCCTTCTGTAAAATAGGATTAGAGAGAGAGAGAGAGACTGAGCGATGGCTCGTTAAATAAAATTAAATGCTTTATTTTAAGCTGTCAAACGCAAAAAGCGATACAAAATATAAGGCGAAATCAGCAAGAATGACAGCAAAATTCGGGGAAAATAACCGCGAAATTGGGGAAAAATAAAAGCAAAATTTTCCAATGTCTATTAATCAGGGCCTTATTTTTTTTCATCAATTCATTAATTTACTTTTCAAGTCTGAATGGCTTTACATTAATTTAAACTCAATGGACAAGCCAGTTCTATAACATCATACAAGCAATAGAAAAATAGAAAGAAGTATGATGAATCAGTTTTTATGATTAAAACACTCAAAATAAATGTATTAAAATACTACAAAATATTAAAAATGTAATTACCATGTCTCTTAAATACATATTTTGAAAAGGTATTACTTTTCAGACACAGTGCTTTCTCAGTGTAATGAATCAGCAACAGACCGAACGATTTTTTGTTATCAAGCAGCAATCATTAACGCATAAAGTTCAAGAGACCAGAGAATTCTGAAGCCTTAGAAAAATTTTCGTTATAAGGAGCTTTAATAACAATAAAATATAATACAATGCATACAATATATATTGTATAATATTATTGTATACAATACAATAATATACAATTAAAAACTTAAATTACGCACAAAATTAAAGTTACAAAGGTCATTTTTGTCTTGAATTCATAGTTTTTTGGGAGTAAAACTTGTTCATATGATTAGTTTATGTTTGCCAGGTAATGAAAGTTGCATAATCTTAGCGACATCGGAATGCTCTTGGCTCCTTTTTTCAATATGCAATCCATATTTAGTAAGGGACATTTCCTGATACTGATTCTGCCAAACTGATGAGTTCCCACATCATATTTAGCCTAAGTTTTTGCTCAGTGATGAAGCTAGTTGATAACTTCCAAGAGCCTCTAAACTGATCAATAACTTCTATCTTTGCCTTCTTCCCACACCAGATTTGCTCGGAGGCACGGATTTGTTTCTAAGAGTTATGGGAAAAATGAAAACCGATATATCACCATCTCCAAGCAATCTCCTTCCCTGAAATTCAATCCGTGGAACATTGTGAAAACTTTATACGCACTCGAAGGAAGAGAATCTACCTTGGACTCAGCTCGTAACACGTTCAAACTGATTTTGCCCACATCTTTAAACCCCTAGACCTCAAACTCAACCAATGCAGAGGAATCTGTTCTGCTATAACCATAATGCTGATGCTCATTGCAGGGCGGTACGCAGTAAGTAGAAAGTTCCTATCTTACGAACATGAAACTAATGACTTACTTTATGAAAGCGTTGCGAGTCATCCTGAAATATGTTCCTACCACCATCAATGGGATGTACATGATTGCAGAGGGTCCATTTCTTACCAATGAACGAGAATGGTCGTCGCTTTGCGTATCTTCTGTGTCTGCATATTTTGTACTTCTTGTAATTTAGGCGGAAGAATGGGGTTTTATTTTGGGAGGGTGAGTGGCATAGGTGAGTGACATGTTGTGCACTAAAATACTTGAGATTGGCTATCAAACGATCCCACACAAAATTGACTCAATTCCCTTGTCATGGAAAGGTATTAAAAGGTATTAGAAATTGCAGAAAGGTAGAGTAAATGTCAAGCAGTTTGCGTTTTATTCAAGAAATTTCAGGTTTCTATAGCTGTTGAGCAGTCGAATTTTGATGAACATATTATTGCAATTGATTTCAATCATTCAAGTCAAGCACTATTAAATACTATTTAATTCATTAATCCAAATCAAAGTGGGTAATTTCATTCAATGTGATTTATAGTATATGGTTGCCACAGTCAGAAAATATCAGGGATAATGGCTGAAGTGTCTGGGGAAAAGTGTTAAGTCAACTTCATTTGTGTTCAAGAACAGTTTTGACGTTTAAAACAAATAATTTTGCCTGAATTCTATTTCAAATTATGTTTGTTTAACCATCTAGCATATCTTCAATTGTAAGAGAATTTTACCAAGATGTGTCAGGGAATTTCCTTTTTTAAATTCTGCGGCAACCCTGACGCCATACTATTGTAGGTAGAAAGTTTCGCCACTGCCGTCGGTCAGTTTGTGTGTCATGAACGAGATTCAGTCAGAAACTATTCTTAAATGCAGACAAAATTTTATTTTGTCCAATATTTACTTCAAATTTGAAGTCCCAGATTATATTTTGTGCATCATTGGATGTAGAGGATTGTACCAAACGTTTGTGCAGAAATATATTAAGACTGAAAATATAATCAACAAGATATGGATAAAATAAGCAAATAGATTAAAAACGACAGACCACTTAATTTCATTGTACCACATCATAAGGGGCCTCTAGACAAAGTATGAATTAAAGAACAGTGCTGCATATTTTCTCCTTAAAATTTCACAAGGAAAATGGATCACACAATGGGAAGTCTGAAAATCAACTCTTGAACAAAATATAAGTGATTTCTATTAACATTGATTAAACGGCAAAAATACAAATGACATTATTTGTATAATCAAACTCCCATTTCATCTGTGTTTAATACATCGACTTTTTAATTTCTTGTTCAGGAGTTTATTTCAAAAGTTCCCGTAGTGCGAATGATTTTCTATGTCAGATTTTGAACCGAAAACATGTGACGTTACCTTCTACTGCAGACCGTGTCTAGTGGCCCATTTGAAAGGCATTGTCATATCATTTGTTTTGTTCCCTCTTGAAAAAGTTGCCAAGATTGCGGTCATGGCCATAGTGCCATGATGACGAGTCTAATTTATCAAAAAGATAAAATCTCAACGTCTCTTACTCTTAAACCTCTCTTTGTTAACGTCATCTTATGATCTGAGGATCTTTCCTTAGTTGTCAATCATCTAACATACGCAATTTTTTAACCAAACAAACATTTTTGCTCTAGTTTTGTGTTTATGTATCTATTATGTCGCTAAATTTCTGTTCTCAATTGAAGTACTTGTTAATCAAGTCTGTTTTAATTGCAATATTCGCCGCAATGAATCTAGCATTCGCCTGCAAACTGGGATACCTCAATCAAAGCATGACTTTCTCATGGGCACATTTCTGTGAAAATGCGTTCAGAACAATGCTTATATTACATCAAGCTTTCATTTCGTATTGCTCCTAACCGCCGAATGCTAAAATTGAAGCATTTTTTAAGTCTTTGCGCATCGGACCATGCGAAATTAGGTCTACTGGGTCATCAAAGTTTTTCTGTAAAGCTACTTGATTCAGTCACCTTGAAGGCACCAATGTCGTCAAGGCACTCTGATGAGTTGTTTTTTGTCACAATCGCTAAACTAAGCTACGGGAACCTGTGTCTTACTGCACCTGTTGTTGTCATCTTTGGAGCTGGTCGTTGTTACAGATAACTTTTTATTACCAATTGGACCGCGTTAAACAGAAAGGAACCAAGCCACATCAGCTATTGCCAAATTTAATTGGGCAATTTAATTTTTTACATGAAAACGGTTGTGCGGATTTTCGTGCAAATTTCAGCGAAAATTCTCCATGGTGCGAAGCAAATTCCTCAAAATTTTCAAAGAAATCCAAACAAACGTTCTCTTGTAAAAAAATTAATTGTCCAGTTAAACTTGGCAATAGCTGATGTGGCTTGGTTCCTTTCTGTTAAACTCGGTCCAATTAGGGCTGCAAACGTAGTCTTTTATAGTCATGTCTTTTTAACAATCAAAGAGTTGCTCACGTGTAACCTCTTTGAAATAAAATGTGATCTCATTTTTCCCGTTAAAGCAAGTCATGTTTTGCTTTTGAAAACAAAAGTTTGAAGTGGTCTACATTTCAAAAGAGATGCCAGGTAGAGGAGCTCCTTTTCTCTCCTCCGAAATTGGTCGTTTCTACACAAAATAAAGGTTCCTACGAATAGTAAAAAACCAGTCACGCGACATATCAGCCGCAAAGAGGCCAATAGGTCTTTTTAGCCCACAACATACAACGGTACGGCAAACTCGAAAAACCGACAGTTGTAAACCGATGAATATTTTAATTTCGGACAGAGACACAAGATGAATTTTTTTTTGTTCTTTCGGACAGCATACAGATTTGTCATTGCAGCCGCATTTTTATAGAAGTCCTCATCAAAATGAGGATTGAATTATTCAATGAAAGCTTTCAAAACAAGATCCTCATCCTAAACAGGAGGAACAATGGTGGAAACAGGTGCTTGTTTTTGAAAGGCTCTGCTTTCCATCCAATTTGTGCTTTAGGTGTCATAACTGAAGAAATAACTTCAAACAAAGAAGTTTTTTTTATGAGTGAAGCTGCACATTGCGTGTTTTTTTTTTTTTTTTTATATTGGAAATAAATTTTAGGGATATAGCTAGACCACGGAGATTTTTTAGTTAATGTTTATTTACAAGATGCATGGATGTATTTCGGATACGGGTCATTCCACGTCAACTGTGCCAGGCTCGGAACCCGACCCCCTCCGATTTGGCTGAAAATTGGTATACGGGGTCTTTACATCATTATAAGAAACTAATTTGAAGGGTTTTCCCATCTGACGCCCCGTTCGCGAGATATCGACCCCAAAGATGGGGTGAATTTTAGCTATATTCAAAAACGCCCGTTTTAGCGATTCTCATTTTCTCGACTTCCCTCTCTTTGACTCTCCATAGCGAGACTCTGTATCAATCCATCATACTTTGAAAGAGTGTTTCTAGACCAGTTTTTTATGTAGATTCTGAATATGCCATCGAAATTTAGCTAAAAATTATTCTAATGGCCGTAATTTAGGGTTTTTTAAAATTTACGATTTTTTCGCTATTCAATGTTCAAACTGAAAACTCGAAAAAACTGTCTCTCAGATTTTCGATTTTTTTTTTTTTACTTCAAGCTCAGGATGTATACTTTCGGTTCATTTACTTTTTTCAATGGAACTCGGACGGTTAAGGGCCTAAAAAAATTCAAATAGGCCAAAACAGGTCAAAAATGATAAAAAAAGACGAATTTTTACATGTTAATCCAAATCTTTAAATAGTAAACTCTTCAATTATCGATATTTTTTCCCTTTCTACCTTCTAATATGTATAAAATCAGACTAGCAACGCTTCCCATACATTCATCGATCGATTAACGGCCTGAGGGAAACCGGAAACCGACCAAATATCCTCGAAATTTACGCAAAAAGGCGATTTTTCACATCGTAACCGATGCATACCATGGATTGTAACTGCAATTTCTAATTTTCTCTACCTATTTCAACCTTAAGGTATATACTTACGAGTAATAAACACTTACTAACGTGCATCGATGGGGCACGGATCTAAACGGAAACTAAAACCGGCCGGAAATGCTCAAAAATGACGGCAAAAAACGATTTATTACACGGGAACCGATGCATCTCCTGAATAGTCACTGAAATTTTAATTTTTTCTCTTTACTTCAATCTTATGATGTAATCTATCGAGTACTTAACACTAATAAAAGTGCATCGATGTGTTACGGAGCTAAACGGAAATGGAAACCGGCCGGAAATGCTCAGAAAAGGCGGGTTTTCCCACGGTAATCCGAGCATCTCATGAATCGTCACTGCAATTTTCATTTTTTTTTCTCTTCCTCGAACTCAAGGTGCACTTTTGAAAAGCTTACATTATACATTATCCATGTATTGGTAAAATATCTAGAAAAAACTTAATTAGAAATAGACCGAAAATTCTAAAAAAAAAAAAAAGAAGAGCGATAAATGACGTTGAATAAGTGGAGTTGATTTGAATCGATGATATGATTTAAAGGAGCCGATGCTTGCATCATAAAAATCGCTGATTATAAACTTGACGGTGGAAAAATAAAATATGATGCACTTCATCAATCCTTTGGAGGACCTTTCTAAAGGTGGAGGCAGCCTGACACTCCTTTCAAAAAAGTTAGAAGCCAAGGTAACTAGCTAAGAATTACACCCCTGCGGCTTCTGAATAGAGGCGATGAAGAACGGCCAGCCCCGATCGATTCAAATGAATCAGGTCCTTTTTGCCATGCGAGTAACGACTTTCGAAGAAAGTTGTCCTTACACGTCCGGGATCTGAATCAATGAATGGATCGAAGGAGTTAATGAGGATAACTTTGGGTCCTCGTGGGCGGCAGACGTCCTCCAGCCAACGATTCACCAAAGCAATCTCCTCATTAACCCGGCGCGGAAGGCGAGGAATCGGTGGAATTTTGGCGACTACGATTCGTCCAAAATGTCTACGGGCGAAATCAAGTAGAGCAACGAAATTCTTTTGGAAGTGCCCTACGGACACTCCGCGAAGAAAATCGTTGGTACCCGCCAAGAGGAACAGCGTATCATTCGAGTGATATCCTTAGGGAATCCGTTTCACATGATCCCGAAGAATGCCTTTTAACCAGGGATTCGTCAGGAGCTGTGAAACAGAAGCACCACTAACTGCTAATGAAATGCTATTTTTCATTGGAAAGAGTCGATTCAGCCGAACCGTTTGACTGCCTCCAATAAAAACATGCATGAATAACAGTTTCGAATATAAATACCACTAAAATGATACTTGGAAGAAGAAAGAGGAACGAAGGTGTCAGAAAGAATAGGTCAGGTGATATGACCTATTGGTGCCTCGTGATAAAGTGACAGCTTTCTTTATATATTCTGAACATATAGTTTCTACCGATACGCTGGAAATGTATGTGGAATTTTTCTGTTCTTTTCTTGCGTTCAATTTGATCTAATGTTCGCGCGCAGAAGCGACTCGCTAACGTAGAGGTGAGCCGTGAGCTTTGGAGAGCACACGGCTAGCGGTGCTCGGCGATTCGGAGGGTATCCCCGACAGGAATGAAGTTACTCTCCTCACCCAGAGTTTTTTGATGATCAACTCTGTAAATTTTTTTCCTATCCGCGCATTCCTCCGCCATGTGATACTGAAACAATCAATAGGTAATTAAACATTCTTTAGCGTCTTTTGGTGCGCACAGCGTCTAAACAGAGGGTTCTCCTGGCTCGTAGCACGGTTCGAGTAGCTGCTTGTGGGTCAGATATATCGTCGCCCTCATCCTACGTTTCTCCGGCCATTTTCACAAAAATTGTACACAAGAAACACAAACAGCAGAGGGAAATTGTATATAGATAGACCGATAGATTCGTAATGTTACGACATGTTGGACAAAACATCGTAAATGGTTTCATTCAATTTTATATATGACATCACGGCTTTTGCCAATGTGAAGGTTTGCCTCTC